>JAMPIV010022617.1:0-119668 GCA_024509875.1 Oreohelix idahoensis
TGCAGTAATATGGGCGATAAAGAAATTCAATATTTATCTGTATGGGAAGGCATTTAAGTTGCAAACGGATCACAAACCCTTGTCATTTCTAGCGCAGGCTAGACATGAAAATTCTAGATTACTCCGTTGGTCATTACTGATGCAGCCATATGAGTTTTGCATAGAGTATATATCTGGAAAGAAAAATCTGGGAGCGGATTTTTTAAGCCGCCATCCGTGTGATGAGAATCACCGTAAGCCCCAGAAATAATAATAAATTTCTCTATGTGTATATAGAATTATAGACTGACATATAACGTCTGTTTTAAGAGGGGAGAATTTGTCGTGAAACATTCTAAATCCACATATATAAATTAAAAGGTAAATGTAAAGCCTAACAAATAAATTCAATAAAAGGAAAGAAGAATGGTAAAGAACAGTGCTGTCACAATGACTGTACTCGAAATCCCCCTTGTTTTCTACTTCGTCTGCAAATTGTAACGTTTTCACGTTGATAGTAAAGCCTATAGCAGCATACACGCGTTTCCACAACACAATAAAACGTGTACTGCATTTCTAAGAAAACCTTGAGATAGGCACACCGCATAATGACCTAAATTGATACTAACATTAATTACACTACGTTAACATAAACGGAAAGACAGATGAACTTAGGATAGAAAGAGAGAGAGAGAGCGATGTACGAAGGAACGCAGGCAATACTACCACTGTCTCGCGATATTAATGCCACCCCCAACAAGCGTAAGGCCAGAAGCACTAACGTTTTTCAAATCGACAGTGATAAAAAACACTACCCATACGAGAGTTAGGTTTAAAAACTTACAAAACGCTTATTAGGAAACATGACATTCTACTGTTTTATGTCTAAAATCCTGACATTAGTCTGACAGTACAGCAGGACAGGTGGCGGTTCTAAACAAAAAAATAAAAAAAACAAATACACGACTATCCTAGAAAATACATATTTTGAACGCAGCCACCTAGCTCCCTTAAATTTATATAATTGGGTTCCTTAGGACTTGCTGACAAAGAATATGTTAAGTGTTATGCAAATAGTCTAGGAATTAACAAGTTATAGCCAAAATAAAATGGTGGTGCTGTCAGACAACACCAAAATCAGAATTGCGCAGTGGTAGGTTTTGAAACCACCATTGTACGGGAAATGGGCCACCATGTTAAATCCTATTTGATTGGATAGAAATAAATGTAAGGCTAAACACGATTAGTCGGACTATAAATACTATTTTTTGTTGTTAGGGGAAACCGTAGTAGAGGTACTTTTTTGAAAAGCTGTGTAAACATGGCTCGATTGGTTAGACCCGCCAATATAGTCAATTAGAAGCGTCAGTTCAGTGCCACATTTTAAAATAAACTTACTAAAGGAACAGTGCGTTGAGATCCAGCTCATATTTTCCTAAATAAAAGCCTGGGACAGAGGCGGATCGGAATTTGTGCCATAATTTGTGCCATAATTTGTGCCATTATTCATCGCTAGTCAACGTATCTGTGTAATATTTCCATGAATTGTGGTAAGCTTGATATATTCAATATCTTTTTAATGAAAATTGAATGTGAATTGATAAATTGTGTCTGTATATATGTGTGTGGTTCAGTAGCAAACATGAGGCCAAGCCTAGATATTGCTTCAACCTGAACCAAACTTGTCGGAGAGGAGTTTAACTGCCTAGGCCTACATGGAATTACCAAATAGTACACTGACACCTATCTCATTGTATAGAAAGACTTACAGCTGAAATTGCAGAGGCGTAGTAACCATTAGGGAGGAGAATACTGGTGTAAATTGTTTCAGATGAAGGTAGCAGTTGGCCTACCGCTCTGAACTCAGTGTTTGTTATGTATTGTGCTCAGTGTGGAAATAGAGTATAAATTAGTTCTGAAGTAGGAGGTACAACCTTCTTGTTTCAGGGACTGTGGTCCTAGTTATTGAAGCAGCACCTGGTCTGAGTTTTGCTGAATCCAGAGGCTGACAGCATACTCCTTGGTCCAGATAGCAACCAGTGAGGTGTCTCCAGAACACAGTGAAGCAATTGAGCAGAGGAGTCTTTTCCTGCCGCCATCACGAAAGATAAGCTTCTGTGGCCAGAGGAGCTCAACATTATGTACCCCCTCTAAAATTGACATTGTATTAAATAAAGAGGGGCAATTAATTGTTTTAATGCCAGGAACTGAGAACATCTCCAATACTAGTTCCAACAGAAACAAACACTTGAAGTCGTGATGACAATCAACAACATAGCTTGAACAGCCAGTATTACCTCCTAGTACCACATCACAACTCACACACATAGAATACTAATAATAATATATGTCAATACAAAGATCATATCTATAAACTGTGTACATAATACTTGTAATTACATTTTATTATGTTTCCTGGTTCACTGTGTAGTTGAATCAGGATCTTTATTATTGAAAGAACTTAATACATATATTTTTAACCTTTAACACTTGCCTCATTTAAAATAATCTTATAGAGTGTTATATGTATGTGAGAGTCACAGTGGTGTAAAGTGTTGTGGAATAATTAAATGGTTTATCTGTCTGTTGTTGTTGTGACTTACACTTCATCATTTTCATAACCCTAGACATTTAACGTAGTCATCACAATATTCCAGAATAATTCTGACTGAGGTATACATGTGGTAGCAAGTAAGGTTATCTGTAAAACACTACACCTATTAGATACAGATACCTTCACAGCTGATCTCAGTCAGTACACTAAGTCCCCTATAAATATTTATAACATCCCATTTTACCACAGCTGGATCCATGTCCAGTGCCCTCATATCTCTCTTGCACACATCTTTGAACCTCAGCTGTGGTCGCCCAACTGTTCTCTTGCCATCTGCTAATTGTCCGTAGAAGATATCTTTTGGGATGCGACCATCTTCCATGCGGCGAACATGGCCAAGCCAGCGAAGTCCTGCGCTGTCTAAGCAGCGTTATACATACTTTGAAGGCCAGCACGTGACAACACCTCGACATTTGTCACTTTATCTTTCCACGAGATGCCGAGGATGCGGCGTAGACACCGCAAATGGAAGGTATTGAGCCTTCTTTCTTGCTTAGCATAGGTCGTCCAGGTCTCACTGCCATATAGGAGTGTGCTGGGGACGCAGGCATTATATACCGCAGCTTTGGTCTTCATTGTGAGTTTAGAGTTTCCCCAAACACGCGATGTGAGGCGGGCAAAGGTAGCTGCAGCTTTGCCAGTGCGGCTGTTGATTTCTGTATCCAGTGAGAGTTTGTCATTGAAGGTAGACCCTAGGTATGTGAAGTGGTGCACCACTGCCAATTCATAGTTATCGATAGTGATAACTGGTGCAGCACCCACATCCTGACTCAGCACATTCGTTTTCTTTAGACTTATTGTGAGGCCAAAGTCCTTGCATGCTTTAGTGAAGCGATTCATCAAGCTCTGAAGCTCCTGTTGGCTTTGAGTGACGACTGCAGCATCATCAGCGAACAACAAGTCTCTTATAGTGACCCTTCTGATTTTTGTTTTGCCTTCAGCCTTGAAAGATTAAACAGACGGCCATCTGACCTAGTGTGAAGGCATATTCCTTCAGTTGCATCTCTGAATGCATGTTTCAAGAGTAAGGCAAAGAAGATTCCGAAGAGGGTCGGAGAAACAGATCATAATAACGTCTAATTGTGAAAGCATCATTCTCATCAACAGCAGCACCCACCTACAGCTGCAGATGACAGTATAACAACACAAGACACAGCACAAACTATAACACATAGAAAACAAAAACAAAATACTCTCAAGTCATCTCATAAAGCGGCAGTGGGTAGCAAACCCTTTTCTCTTCAATTTTTTTTAAAATTTATAAAAGCTTTTGCAGGATGATTTTGGGCCAGACATTTTGAACGAATTAAAAGTTTAAAATATTCACAAATGGTTTAAATTGAATTCAAAGTTATCTTCAAAAGCTCTCAATTTTCAGGCAAACGATCATACGATTTACAATTATTTAACCACAAAACTGCCTTTAAAATGTTCCACAGCAAATTTTTTTCAGATCTAATATGTTCTTACAGACAAAGACTGCATACATTTAAAATAAATTAATAAAACCATGCTTGAGAGAATGCATTAAGAATGTATTAAAAACGAATTAAAGTTATAATAATGGCAAACAAAAAAAAAAAACATTTAAAAAAAAAGAAGAAAAGTTAAGAACCTCTACACCTCACGGTAAAATGGGAACGACTAAGTAAGTAAGAAAAGTTAAGCATGTGATTAAAGTGGGGGAGTAAGAAAAAATAAGACAAGGTATAGAACAATACAGTGCAGTGATTCAATTTAGAATCTTGGTCTTTTGGGAAATGGTGGTCCAAAGTCACCACGGTAAAGCGGCCCGTCATCAAATCCATGACGTCTCTTGAAACCTTGGAGAGAAAGGTAACAAAGTCCCAATGACGTGTTGTTGATGTAAAGATAACACAAAATGTTTAGTTAGAACACTAAAGGATAGTTACAGTTCGACCACTTTTATATTATCAACATGTTACGAGTTAGCAAAATTCAGTTATTCAAACAGCCAGAGTTAGTGTAATTCAGTGCAACTCCATGCATAAAGCCATTTCAACTTAAAAAAAAATTCTCTCTCAAATGGAAACAAAACAAAATAAAAACAGACACCGCAAATCTTTCTTTCCAGACCCATCCCCTAACAATCCCCTAACACTTAAAAGAAAAAAAAAGTTTGTTTCCATATATTTATACACAATTGTGACAATGATGTTCTTTTTCTTCTTATGGGGCGTGCAGCCACCTCTACAGCTGGTTCCCTTGCAGACAGCCTGCTCTATGTATGTGCTCTTCCATCATGGGTTTCTGAAGTAATTTGTTTACATGATGAGGTAGCTAGCCTCATGCATAGCATCATATTAGTCACCTCTCACAACATGGCAGTGGTAACTAACTACATGATACTAGGCTAGCTACTTTTTTTTTTTTTTTCGTACGCCAGCTAATACTCGAGGCGAAATTTCAGATTAATATGTCTAGCCTGAGACAGATTTAACGTGAGTATCCCCTTTTCCCTGTACACTAACAGGTGTCCTCTCGCCATTCAGGCAGATACTCTTCGATTTCAGAGGTACCCATTAGAGCTGGGTCGGCTCAGGAGCCGATCAGGTTATTCCAGTTCCTGGTCGAAGGCACTCTTCAAATGTCTTCACCAGGGCTCGAATTATTCCAGTCCTAGTCCTGGTCAAAGACATTCCTTCAAATGTACTCGCCAGGGCTCGAATCTGGATCACCCAATAGCCAGCGCAGTGTGGTAATGTTGCGTGGTGGTTTGCTCTGAACAATGTTCCATGTGATATGAATAAAACAATTATAAATTTTTGGCCATTGTTTTTTCTTTGATATGTTAGGGTTTTTGTTCAGTGATAGTGCATCGTGCCTTTGATGGAAGATTAAGCGAATGCGGGGGTGGAAGATTCCGAACAATACTTGAACCTTGGAATACGATTGATTTGATAAGTCATTTCATTGAGTCCGTACATTTAATTCACAGTTGTACACACCGAATGATCATTTCAAATAGGAACATAACATGAGTCCGCATAAGTCATGCATAAATTAATCAATAGCGTCGACTGCTGTTTTACGTGTCAATGTCCGTTTAAGGATACAGAGCAGTAATTGTCGTCAGAACATCACAGCTATATGCACGCGCAGATAGAATGGCTACCTGCCGACAGTGAGACTGCGAGTCTGAATATATTCATACGAATTTGACGATTATTCTTCTCCTTCTGAGAATTCTAGTTAAATACTAACCTCCATAAATTCCCTCTCATATAGAGTTCTAGGACTGACCCTGGTCCATCAAAAAAATGCATATATATGGCTATGTCATGCCATTGAATTGGAAGGTTAGAAAAACGCAGCTATTCAGCTTGGCGGTCAAGTAACAAAGGGTAGCGTTTCTTAGTTACCGACTGTGACCCAAACAACGCTATACACGTCATAATCGATCGTGTATGGAGCGTTCAATAATTGAAACATTTATCGCAATATATTAAATGCCTTAACCTTTACATTTGCACGTCTGCTAACCTTTAGCAGACGGCGTTAATATTATATACCGTAACAATTCCCTGTACACCGGGGAAAAAAAAAATCGATAGATTTTTTTTCAAGATCTATCCGACTTAACAATTTTTCAAAAAATTTAACACAATTGTGACATATGGCCGACGATGTTCTGAGTAGAACCGTGTCGCGGTCATGTCAACTAACTATTTGTCATAGTCATCTAACATTAATCACATTATATATCAATTATACATATTATTATATCAACTAAATAAATGTCCAATGTTAATAGTGAATGATAGAATTAAATTAAAGTAAGGTCTGTCGTATTAATATGTCATATAGGAATTAATTTGACTAATTAAAATTAAATTAATTAATTAAACTAAGAGTTAAATTATTAAGGTTCTAATGTAACGCGATGTTATGAGAGAAGAAAAAAAAAACAAAATAAGTGAGAAGAAATAGAAAGAAATTCGAATATAAGTTTTAACTTAATTGTGTGTGTTAAGTGTTAGTGAATAATAACTATCTAATTTAACTAACTAAATAATGTATAGGTACCTTAAAAAAAACATATTAATCTAATACATGTGTGAGATTTATTTTCTCTTTTCATAATTTCTTCTTTTTATATTTCGTTCTCTTTTTTTGTTCTTTCATTTCATTTTTTTCTCACATTTCATTTTATTGATAATAATTCAATTAAGAAGTTAAGTTAACTAATTAATTAGTATAGGATATGATGATCCATCCGTAGTCTTGATCCTGATGAATTCTTTTAGGCAAAAATGTTCAAACGTTTACGTTGGAAAGAAATGTCATTTATCCCAGCATCCAAGAATTAAGTGCACATAGGATAATAAGTTCGACTTGTCGTCAGATATTGTTCCATGATTGTTTAACGATATTCGTATATCGTGTATGGACATTAGACGAAGTTTGAATGTCAATATATATACCTTGATTGTCTTTTAGTTCAATTCTGTGATGCATATAGTGTTTATAAAGTTTAAATTGAAGGCAAGGTTAGTTCCTTTATAGTTGATATGTTTTAGGAATGTTAATGTTGATTATTCGTCGTCAATAGGATTACGTGACAACGCATCAGCCACAATATTTTCAGTGCCAGGAATATGTTCAATGGAGAACTCGAATGGCTGTAGGATGATTGAATATCTGGCGAGTTTCTGGCTTGTATGATTAGATCGACGCAAGGATGCTACAGCACGTTGGTCCGTCTGTATGGTGAAGGGAGCACCAAGCAGGAACTTTTCGAGTTTCGTTATTGCCCATATCACAGATAAAAGTTCCTTGTCGACTGTGGAATACTTTGTTTCTGCCGGCTTCAGCTTTCTTGAAATGTATAAGGTAGGATGCAGAATGCCATCATGGTTCTGGAGCAGGCATGCACCAATGCCGTAGTTACTAGCATCTGTTCGTAAGAAAAATCTTTTGGAAGCATCGGGAAGTCTTAAAATTGGTTCATGTGAGAACAAATTTATAATTTTGTTGAAAGTTTCATTGCATGTACCAGTCCATGTCACCTTCACCGGCATGTCTTTCTTTAACAATGAAGACAATACAGCCGTGATGGATGACAAGTTTGGTATGAATCTACTGTAATATTGAACAAGTCCTAACAAACTCCTGACCTGTTTCTTCGTCTGAGGAACTGCTATGTTTAGAATTTTGGAGACTGTACTAGGTAACGTTCGGATATATCCCGATCCAATGATATGTCCCAAAAAGGTTATCTCATTACACGCGATTTGTACCTTTGTAGGTTTAGCAGTTAGATGATAATTCCTTAGAGTATCGAAAACATATCTAAGTCCCGAAACATGTTCCTCAAACGACGAACTAAACAAGCATATGTCGTCAATATATGTAATAACGTCTGGTCTACCTGATAAAATTTGTCGCATCAGGCGAATGAAGGTAGCTGGCGCATTAACAAGCCCAAAAGGCATCACGTTCCACTGGTATGGACCTTGTGGAGTGGAAAATGCGGTGTAGTACTTAGCCTTTTCGGTCAGTGGTATCTGCCAATAACCTTTAGTTAAGTCTATCTTACTAAATATAGTTGCGTTGGATAGACGTGGCAGTAAGTCGTCGATAAGTGGATGTGGTTCGCTGTCAACTATAGTTTTAGCATTTAATTTTCTATAATCAACACATAGTCTGATGTTATTGTCCTTCTTCCGGACAATCACTAATGGAGAAGAGAATGGCGAATTACTAGTCTCAATGATTCCCAGAGACAACATCTGTTCAAGTTCCTTAGTAGTTTTAGCAAGGAAATGTAAAGGAACAGAATAGGGATGTACACGAATAGGTGTATCATCATTGAGAGTAATGTCATGACTGATAGCCGATGTGCGACCCGGGACGTCGGTCAATACATCTGGATAAGATTGTAATAGATTAGCAATCTGTAGACGCTGTTGCGGTGTAACCGTTGAAGAGATGGTTACATCCCGCCACGATTCAGTAGGTTGAACTACTGGTACCGGTAACGGTAACTGTACCTCAGGAAAAGAAGATTCTTCTTCCTGGATGACAGATAAGTTAGAATAATAACAAGTAGATACTGTGTTGTCATCTAGTTCATGAAAAATTGACTGTAAGTGTTCAGGACGTGTATGAAATTGCTTGAGCATGTTAATATGAAATATCTTTTTGAGTCCCTTGATATCTAAGACGTATAAGAATAAATGACCAATAAGGAAAAGAAATGATGACTGACTAGAGCTGAGTCATCAAGAAATAAGACAAAAGGGTGAGCGTACACCATTATCTGCGTGGCGCAGAATCAGGTACTAATTGTAACTTTAGATAACGGTGATGAAAATAAACACCATTATCACGCTCGATTACCCAACGAGCGTCTCGATTGTTACGAAATGTAACCATCGCCTGTCTATTCTGCCCATTGCATGATGGCAGAAGACGAACAAACTTAACGTTTGCTGTATAATCAAAAAAAATTCTAAGTGCCTGCCAGGTAGTATCCTGCGGCAGATTTCGCACTAACACTGTGCGAGAATACGCACTTTTCCCAATATATGTAGTATCATTGTCACGAAATAGTGGACAATGATGATATGTATTCTTTGTCAAAGAATTAACCTTCCCTTTCGACACCGACATTGTCTTTCTGTTGGATGTCGTATCATTCTGACTGGACTGAGGATGATACCTATCATCACCAAAGGTATTAAGTTTCCTACATGTCGTAGACATGTATTTGCTGGGCAAGGTAAAAACTTTTTCATCATAATTATTTGTGTTAACTTTATGTTTCCTTTTAAGTCCAGCATTATTATTTAACCTATTATTCTTCCTCATAATGTTTTTGTCAATGTTGACAACGTCAACAGTTTTATTAGGATCAGTTATATCCTTAGTATGTTGTCCAATAGATCTATCATCTTCATCAATTTCCAAGATAGTACTGAGAGTGAAGTTGGAAACTGCTGTGCCACATGTATTCATGTTGTTGGCACGAAGTGTAGCCATAGCAACAACAGCGTTAGCGTTGCTAAAAGAATGCAAATTTTTTTTTCCCAATCATTAATTTCCTGTGGGGAACAATCCTTACTACCATGGATGCGTCCCAACATCAGATCTGCAATTGGATTCTGAAGCATGCATACCTTTACGTTCCCTGTGAAAAAAGGTGTGTTAACATGAATAATAGCTGTGGGGTACAGCTCAATAGTTCCCCCAAAAGTCATGCAACGAACATATTCCCCCGTTGCACAGCTAGGATGTACCAGCGACTGTCGTACACCAATCGTTGTGGATCCTGAATCCCTCAGCACTGAGACGACGGATCCATTAACTAATCCCCTGTTAAAAATTAGTAGGCCTGTTCCATCGTTGACTGCAAGACCTACCTCTGGTGTAATATGTCCGCAGTTAAGCACTGTTTCTTTCGCCTTCTGAAAAATAAGATTGCATTGTTGGCAACTATTTGCCACATTATAATTAATAGCAAAACATGCAGCAGAAGACTGTGTTGTATTATTGTCAAGTGGGACCTGAGCTATAGGGGTAGTATTATTTGTAACTGCCGCCCCTGTATTATGGTTGTAATGAGATGATCCCCGAGAATGAGATCGATTCCGAGTATAATTGTTAGAATTATCTCGTCGTCCTCTATAGTAACTATTATCTCGATGTCTCGAGCCATGATTATTACCATTCCAGTTATTATTATTATTGGGAGTATGTGATCGATTATAATGAGTGTTATGTTGACCATTGTGGTAGTTTGTTTGAGGTGAATAATTTCTATCTCGTGATCTACCTCTGTTGAACTCATTTTTATTGTTGAAATCATTATTATATCCCTTCTGAAAGTGAACATTGTGATTTCTTTGGAACCTGCTTCTGTCTACACTGTGATGTCTTTGTTTGTTATTATGATTGTAGGCCATATTAGACGCCACAGGTAGAGGTTCTCTTAATGAGGAGTTAGAAATGGTTGCATTCGGATGTGCCGAACAGTAGTTTAAAGAAATTTTTTCTAATTCGTCCATAGTGTCTGGTTTACGCTCCTGCAAATATGCAAAAAATGGCTGGCTAACCGAAGATAATACCTTATCCCGTAGTAGTAAATCAACTAATTTGTCGTATGATTTGTTGACTTCTGCCAGTTCAACCCATCTATTAAATGTATTGCGTATGTTCGCAATGAATCCTGCAAAATCTTTTGGAGAATCAGGTAAAATTCCCTTAAATGTCAACCTGCAGTGTTCCTCGTCCAGGTGAAACCTTCGTAAAAGCAAGGACTTAATAGCACCGTAGTTATTTGCTATTGATGGGTCAGCATTTTGAGAAGCCGTCAATGGTTCTCCAACCAAGAATTCATTTAACTTGAGTACCCATGACTCTTCAGGCAAATGGTTTGTTTTGCAAGTCTGTTCAAAACGTGACAGGAACGATGAAAGGTCGTCGACGTTCAAGTTGAAAATGGGTAATTTAAAGTTGTAGAAATGTTTAGTTTGGCTGAATGATGATCCATTTTGTGCGTTATTATTCTGGTTTGCATCAGCACTTTGTGCTTGTAATCTTGCTGTCTCCAATTTAATACGCGCCAATTCCATTTCTTGTTGTAACATAATTTCCTCTCGTTTCAATTTATTCTCTTCTTCCTGTCTGGCGATTGCTCTTTGCTCTTCTCTTTCACGTTGAGCAATCTCTCTCAATCTATTTTCCTTGTCAATTTGCTTCATCTCACGTTCTGCTTCCTCTTTCTTTAATGCAGCTTTTTTCTCTGCTTCTTTTCTTTCACGTTCCTCCTCCTCTTTCTTTAATGCAGCTTTTTTCTCTGCTTCTTTTCTTTCACGTTCCTCCTCCTCTTTCTTTAATGCAGCTTTTTTCTCTGCTTCTTTTCTTTCATATTTTTCCAGTTCTGACTCAGCAAATTGACGAAGTTCTTGAGATTTATAACCATAATCCCGACCAATTTTAACGAAATGGTCTATAGTAAGCATTTTGACTTTTATCTGTAAGTAATTATTGATAATTACTGATTAAAATAGTCAATAGTAGCTTCAGAGTAATTATTATACTTACTTAACTTAGAAATATTCAATATAAGTAATCACAATAGTACTGAACTTAATGTCTAAGTTCAACTAATAGACAATATTTTGTAACAATATTGTATCTAAATAATACTATATCATAAATAATTATGATATCTGTTAACTATTATGTAATTACTTCACACAATTAATCTTAATATCCAATAATGTTGGATATGATTCCTAGTAATTATATTGTTCAATGTACTAAGTCACTCTCTTAGTACCAGAAAAGTATATTAAATAATATACAATGGGTCTATTACCTCAAAGGTAGCTATAAAATTATTGTATTTGGTCAATATATATATTATATTATTATGCCCTAGGCATCACTTATAAATTGTAGTGCTACTTTCTTGGACTATCACTGCATAATTATGCAATGTCCCATATTAACCTTAAATGTCAGAAAAAATTAATTAAATTAAATTACAAGTGTATTATTGCATATAATGTTATATTATTAATGTAGTAATTAATATATATTATGAGGACAAACAAAACAATGATGCAACTAAAGGGTACAAACAATGTTAAGACGCAAACAAGACATTTGCACAATTAAAAATGAATTTATGAACTAAATAAAACAAGCGGAAGTATCACGAGCCAAATGAAGGGTCAAGGTCTGACCCGAGGTCAACTTAATATTCAAAGTACACAAAAAAAAATGACTGCAAAAAATGATGACATCACAGGACTCATAACGGACGAACATTTAACAATCATAAAATAAATGATAGTCAGAGGAGACTGGACGAAATAGTTAACGAACATGGTACAGAACTGAATAAAATTGTTAACTGAGTACGAATAAAATACACCAGTTATCTACGGAACGGTACAGCTAACACAAATCGTCAAACGACAGCAGATTTGGACAGACAGTCCAATGGCAAACCTCAATGGGCTTCCAAAGGTGCAATCGTTTAACTACCCTAAGAAACGACCGAAATCAATTCAGGCATCGTGAGAGCCACAGAATCTAATTTCAGTTCATCCTCCCTACCTCCCACGAATTAACAACACATTAAAACAACAAAAAGTACATTAAACACATTCAGAAAAGACATGCCTATGCAGGCAAAATGCATAGACTCAGTTAGCACTGTTTGCAATAACAACAGTTAAACACCTAGACTTATCTTTCCGTTGCTTATATCAGTGCTAGAGGTCGTCAACAGCTAAACCTGTGCCTTTGACTGTCTGCTCCTGATGGGCAGGCAACGGTAGTTCATCTTGTGCATCTTGATAAATTTGAATCGAACTAGAGAGGCGTTGAAAAGATGTCTTCTTCACTGCGACAATGTAACAGTGACGTCATGTTGCTATTCATGATCACGTGCGTCACGTCAGCTTCGTAATGGTCATGTGATCGAAACTTGATCGTAAATATTTCATTCGAAAGTCATGAAGAAATTTTTGGTTTTTGGTTTTTTTTCGTCCCCACATACCGGACACCACTGTTGCGTGGTGGTTTGCTCTGAACAATGTTCCATGTGATATGAATAAAACAATTATAAATTTCTGGCCATTGTTTTTTCTTTGATATGTTAGGGTTTTTGTTCAGTGATAGTGCATCGTGCCTTTGATGGAAGATTAAGCGAATGCGGGGGTGGAAGATTCCGAACAATACTTGAACCTTGGAATACGATTGATTTGATAAGTCATTTCATTGAGTCCGTACATTTAATTCACAGTTGTACACACCGAATGATCATTTCAAATAGGAACATAACATGAGTCCGCATAAGTCATGCATAAATTAATCAATAGCGTCGACTGCTGTTTTACGTGTCAATGTCCGTTTAAGGATACAGAGCAGTAATTGTCGTCAGAACATCACAGCTATATGCACGCGCAGATAGAATGGCTACCTGCCGACAGTGAGACTGCGAGTCTGAATATATTCATACGAATTTGACGATTATTCTTCTCCTTCTGAGAATTCTAGTTAAATACTAACCTCCATAAATTCCCTCTCATATAGAGTTCTAGGACTGACCCTGGTCCATCAAAAAAATGCATATATATGGCTATGTCATGCCATTGAATTGGAAGGTTAGAAAAACGCAGCTATTCAGCTTGGCGGTCAAGTAACAAAGGGTAGCGTTTCTTAGTTACCGACTGTGACCCAAACAACGCTATACACGTCATAATCGATCGTGTATGGAGCGTTCAATAATTGAAACATCTATCGCAATATATTAAATGCCTTAACCTTTACATTTGCACGTCTGCTAACCTTTAGCAGACGGCGTTAATATTATATACCGTAACAGGTAACCATTACACCAGCGCAGCTCCCTAATCTAGCTACTAATCTGTAATATGATCCATGAATGATAATCCAAGGATCTTCCTAAAGTAAAAGGTAAAGGTAGTCCTATTGCTGTACTGCAATAGGGGAGTGAGGTGTCAGTCTTCACTATATAAGGTCCAGCTTTATGAGGTGGGGGTCATCAGTTACCTTCCTCGCTGCTTTTGCCTTCCTCAACTCAAGAACACAGTCAGGTACCCATTCAGTTGGGTAAACTGGAGTGTCACACAACCAGGTTTTGATCCTAGAACCCAATAACTTTTCAGCCAAAAGGCCAGTATTCTAATCGCTTAGCCAATCGGATGCTCCAAGTAGTACATGATCCAATATATATTACCTACAATTACTGTCATTACTGATAACACTAAAAGCACTTTAAAAATTCTGACACACTCACTATCATAATTTTTATATCTGACTTCAAGAACTGCAACCATAAAACTACCCATAGCTCTAATCAATGGATTAGTTAGTTATCAACAAATCTGAAATATATATTCTCTAAAATATATAATGTCATTAAAACAAATTGGAAATGTTAACAAAGAATAATTTGTTATACAGTAAAGTAACATCAGGTTTAAAAACATTTTCAAAATAACAATTCTGTTACAACATAAAAATTTACCTTGACCTCTCATGAAATCATCACTAACATGACCTCTGCAAAAGAGTTATAGATAAATATGTTATATATACAGTAGTATATATGTGCAAATATGCGTATAACTTCTCTAGCAATTTATAAAAAAAAAAAAAAAAAAAAGAGTTTTGCCTCGTTTTGGCGAGTCGGTCCCCATTTAACCTAGACACAAGGTTTGTCAGTTATATTAGGGCGTATGTCCAAATAAAAAAAGACGTTGTGGTCTGAGCACTGAACAGGGGAGGAAGTGATTAAAATTTAAAAGAAAAAACACAACATATACCAAGGCACAGTAGGCGTTTACTGCTTAGAATGTCTGCCTTCCAAACAAAAGTTCAACTTTCAATTCCTGGGAAGGGTGTTTTTTCTTTTAAATTTTATTTATTTTAATTCGTACTTTGCCTTTAGTTTATGTGTATTTTAGTTAATTATAGTTTCCAAGTGTCTGCTGACATGCTTACTTGCTCTGGTGAAAGGTGATGGAAAGGAAGAAACGGAAAAAAACACACACGCACACACACACACACACACACACACACACACACACACACACACACACACACACACACACACACACACACACACACACACACACACACACACACACACACACACACACACACACACACACACACACACACACACACACACACACACACACACACACACACACACGCGCACACACACAAAATTAAAAAGGACATGAGACAGAAATTTTACACCGTAATTCATTGCTGCCATATCTTGACATGGTGCCCCACCTTGAAGTGGTGGGTCGTCGGCTTGAGTGCCTTGATGATATTGTCAGCTACACCAGCGGTTCTTTGCTCCTGGTAGGTTCTACCATGCTGAGCAAGTCAAAATGAAAGGGACAAAGGGCACACACCTTCTTCCAGGTTAAATGAGGTTGGAGAACAGGCTGACAACCCTGCCAGAAAAAAACAAACTTACTTGTCACAGAAGCTGAAACAGTTGAGGAAAGAAACAAAAGCCAGAGTCAGGAAGAACCCTCGGAGGAGGGACGTATGACGCAGAGACCCGATAAAAACCAGTCAATGGAAGTCAGGCTGCTGACACCACTTCTAATGACGAAGGGTAAAATTAGAATGAAATTTATAAAAGAAATTTTTTTTTCTATTTATTTAACGTATAAGCACAATTGTGATTGTTTCTATTTACATTGATTTGACAAATGTGATGCCACTTTCTCGTGTCGGCGGTTGTTCATATTATTTGGAATTGAAAACAATATATATATATCCTAATTATAACCAATCAGAGGTTGAACGGGATATCTTTTTTTTTTCATTAATTAAAAAAAATAAAAATAAAATAAAACTAGAATAGGCACCTGTAACATACGAACAATGCAGGAGACCGGAAGGACAGCACAGGTAGCTGGAGAGATGAGACGATATGGAATAAAACTCATAGGACTAGCAGAAACGAGAATAAATGGAACTGGTGAATTCATAACTAATACAGGGGAAAATGTATATATTCAGGACACGAGGATGAAGACCACACACACACACACACACACACACAGAGAAAGGGTTGCTATTATGATGTCCCAGGAAGCCAGAAAAGCACTAATAGAATGGGAACCAATATCACCCAGGATAATAACGGCAAATGGGGGTCGGAGTGACTAAGAGGCATGGTGTCCGCTTATGAGGTGGAATGGCCAGTGGAGCAGAGTCTGGTGCCCATTTATGTCCAGCTTTATGAGGTGGAATGACTAGTGAAGCAAAGTCAGGAGCCCATTTACACCCAGCTTTATAAGGTGGAATGACCAGTGGAGCAGTCATGTGCCCATTTACATCCAGCTTTTTGAGGTGGAGTGACCAGTGGAGCAGTCATGTGCCCATTTAAATCCAGCTTTATGAGGTAGAATGGCCAGTGGAGCAGAGTCTGGTGCCCATTTACGTCCAGCTTTTTGAGGTGGAATGACCAGTGGAGAAGTCAGGTGCATATACATCTAGCTTTTTGAGGTGGAATGACCAGTGGGACAATCAGGTGCCCATTTACATCCAGCTTTATAAGGTGGAATGACCACTGGAGCAGTCAGGTGCCAGTAGTAGGGAATGTACCACTTAGGTAGTATTCTGCAGGAGCGCTGCAGGAGCGCCTGCAGGAGCATGACTTTTATATAGCAAAAATTCTGCAGGAGCGCTGCAGTGGCAAGATGGCGGACTTGAGCTAACAAGAAGAGGTATTTTTAGACTTTTAGATAACAAGAAGAGGTGGGGCAAGATGGCGGACTTGAGATAACAAGAAGACGATGTTTATATAAGGAAAATGTTGCAAGATGGTGGTTTTTATATATTGTTGTTGTTTTTAGTATAGCCAACTTAGGTAGTGGCTGTGTTAGACAAACAAGAAGAGGGTAATAGTTAGACGATAACAAGAAGATGATAATAGGAAGAAGATATATTTTACAACAGTTATACAAACAATTATACAAACAGTTAGACGATATATGTAGACAAACAGTTAGACGATATAGGTAACAAAAAGCGGTTTAGTTAATATAGTTTTTATTTTTTTCAAATACTAAAGGACAACTCTCAGCCGCTTGGTAGGTTTCTTCTTCTTCTGTAGTAGATTAGGGACATCGGGTAGGTCTGTGGTAGGAAACCAACTAGGTTCTGGTGATATCGGGGATTTAGAGTTCATGATTTCGTCAAACAGGTTAGTGGAAGTAGGCTTCTTCGGGGGTAGGACATCGGGCAGGTCTGTGGTAGGAAACCAACTCGGTTCTGTTGGTTGGTAACAACTGGAATTGATGTACTGATCAAACGTGGTACCCGTAGTTGGATAGGTATCCGTGCTTGGTGGCTGTAATCGGTCAAATTCGGCGAGTATTTCGCTCTGTAATGTCAATAAATGGTCAAACTCGGATCGAGTTAACGTAATGCCGTGTTTGGTAGGAAATTTGAGGTAGGATTCACCAAAATATTTTCGCACGTGAAGTAAAGGTTGGCCTCGGTAAACACTTACAGACGCAGCCTTCAGACCACCAGCCAAAGGTTTAAGCATTTCATCACTTCTCTTGATGTAGACCCAGTTGTTGGGAGCAGTCATTTTCAACGAGATGTATCTAGTGTGTTAATAAAGTGTCTTCCAAGTGTTTATATCGTATAATCTGGGTTTTTTAGGCGTGCCCTAGCTAGGATTTGATTCGTCGAACATCGAGCGTGTGTTAGGCAGGACGTGATTCGTCGATGTATTGCATGGGAACAACGACACATGGCTGTATTGGGGAGAAACCCGATACCGAAAAATACACCTGTCTATTGATTTCGTCCCTTGTTTAAGAAGGCCATCTGCTGGTTTCTCTGACTAATCGAAAAATTAATCGATCGTTGGCGTTTTGTCTAGCCGAAAAGGGTAGTAGCACGCGTTGCATAGTACCACCTCGTGTTTTGATCAAGATGAAATAAATGGCGTAGAGCCCGCAAACGTTGGTAACTACATCTTGTAAATGTCTGGCGTTGTAGTTAACAGGTCGAGTAGAGTTTCTGGCTATAAAATTAATCAAGTCCGAGTGTGTAGGTGGTAGGCCAAAAGAATCAAAATATTCAAAAGTACCGAGTCCGTTATAATATAGAGCGACCCAGTGGTCACCCGGGTGGTAGCTAGGGTCAGTGTTGATGACGAAAGGAACCGTCTTGGTCGGATCGATGCGTAGAGGTAATTGGTCACGAGCTAACACTTTAACGAGTCCAGTTCGTTTAACAAATATGTCCGACAGGAGGATGGTGCGTATCTCGTCTGTGTTCATTGTTTAAGTGGTGTAGTCTGTCAAAACTTGGCGCGATTTCGAGATCTCCAAGATCGAGTCTTGCTCGGCGTAGACGTGGACCTGTAATGGTTCGGGTGTGACCTCGGCGAATTTAAGTTCTACTGAGACTGGACCTGACTTGGCCATCTCAAACTGGTCACCGTCTAGTAGACTGGGGGTGAGGTCAAAGGCGTATAAGGCGTAACCGTGCTTAAAATGTCTATACTCGAGGTCGTTGCCCGCGTCTTTGCCAATCAGTCCCATAGCTAGATTCGTCCCGAAGAAGGCTCTCACGTACTGGTTGTGCTCATAATCCATGGACAAAGGCTTGCCGCTGACTGTTCTGCCATCCGCGCTGACGTTCAAATATATCAGACCAAAGGTAGCGAAATTGAACGGATTAGACGTGTACGAGCCGTTAAAAGCGGACGAAGTGACTAGACCAATCACGATCCGTGTGGGTGTTTGACTGAGAAACAGATTATCCTGCATGTGCGATAGCATACCTCTAGGGATAGAGAAAGTTTTTAGCACAACTCGTTTCAAAGGGTACTTGGCATTACCTCGCACCAAGGCTTTCTCGTGGGCTAGAGAGACGGCTGGGTTTAATTTGGCTTTCCGGACAACCAAGGCCGCATAAGTTATAATAGATTTATAACCAGCGGTGGGGTCGTGTCCCAGCACGTTGAAGGCATCTTTAGACGGGGTGAGTTTTACTTTAACTGTCACACCATTTAACAGGTAACGATCTTGAGCGAAGATATCTGAATGTAAACGACCCATCATATCAATCTCCTGAGAACCAGCCGCTGCATGTCGACGCAGTCTTAGCCCGTTGTTATTGTCACCAATTGTGTCCGCGATAAAATTTGGCGTGTCTTTGTAAAACAGAGCCGATGTCAGATGGCCTCGTTTGGGTTCCTCCCCGTAATTCAACGTGGCTTCCAGGTAAGCTCTATAAGGGTAGGTGTTCTCGCTGGGTGTAATCAGCGTATCGTTCAGTGAAACGTCGACTTGGGAGAATAAACTGTGCAGGTAATAGTTGATCGGGGCCACCTCTGCGTCAACGGGTAATACGCCGCCATTAGCTAACGTGACTTTGGCGCGGACGTGTAGAAATGTATTGAACAAATCTAGATATTCCTCACCGTTTCCCGAAATTACAAACTCCACCGGGGCTCCGGGGGCTAAGGCGGCCAACGGATGTATCTCCATAAATTGTCCCTCTTCTACGGCTGTCTGCGTTGGTGGTACGCTAAACAAATCTAGACCACTGTGAAGACATTCGCAAGAGTTGGGGTGAATAAGCGCCATTATTCAAATATATCAGAGTACCTGCGCTTCTTCTGGTGAGAATGAGTAGGTCGAGCTCGGTTACTGCGTTTTATGCGTTTCGGCTCGCCAGGCGGGGCAGCTCTCGTTTTTCTTTTCCTTCTAAGTCCGCTACCCGATTGGTTAGTGGTGAGGTGTTCAACGGCTCCCTGTAATAAACGTTGACCAGACTCCTTGGCTCGTTCGCGAAATGCCTCGCCAACATTTCTGCCGGCTAACGCATCGCTCGCGACCTGTAGACCGGTCCCAAGCCCTTCTCTCAGTAAAGCTTTGCCTCCGGTTTTTAACCACGGGAGAACCATGCGACCGAGCCCGCCGAAAAAACTACCCAAACCATGTCCTCTTTGACTTCTACCTCCGATAAACACTGGCATCCCGTGGCCAGCTTGGTTGCACTAAAACTCCTCATACATCTTGGGGTTTCGTCGGATGGGTACGTGTCTGACCATTTTTCTATTCAAAATCAAACCGTCTGTGAGTTCGGAAGTGTAGTGTCAGCACCGAAGCTCCGCTAGTGAATGGGATAGTCTTACCCTGATCGTTAGTTAAAAGGATTTCAACCGCGTCAAACGAAAAACGGCTCAGGGGTACGTAGTGTGGTTTGTCATAAATCCTGAAAACAGAAGCGGTAGTCCTATCCAAAATAGGAACAATCCGTAACAAAGGGACAGAGGCATCTCCAACCGGTCTCGCCGCTACGAGATCGCAGTACACGTATACATTTTTCATGTCGCTATCCATTTGTACTTCAGTCTCGCCTCGTAGTATCGGGTCGATGTCTGTGGCGAGCGAGGTAGGAAAACCTAACATGTGTTTCAACGTCTCGCTAATTCTAACTTCAACCTCCGGGTCATACAGATTCAAGGTGGCCTTATTATTGTTAAAATGGAATCTAACTCGGGCTTTTTCATCCACATCCGTGACTAAAAGCAAACGATTCAACTCGTCGATCAGCGTGTCGGGTGATGTGTATAAACCGGCGGGCAACGTGAGTAGTATAGAATCATCTTCTTTGTTGGGAAAGTAATGTAGCCATACATCATCCTCTAGCACGTTAAAATAACTTTTGGGAA
Source organism: Oreohelix idahoensis (assembly GCA_024509875.1). Classification (NCBI taxonomy): domain Eukaryota; kingdom Metazoa; phylum Mollusca; class Gastropoda; order Stylommatophora; family Oreohelicidae; genus Oreohelix; species Oreohelix idahoensis. The sequence continues at coordinate 20,832 of JAMPIV010022617.1, forward strand.
ATTGAATCTCAACCAAACCGACCTCGTAACGCGAAGTCAAGTCTATAGTCTGTGGCAATTTGACGAAAAAGTGACCGGCGTTATTGTTTGGGTATATTTTCATCGAGGCATTGCTGGGTAAAGTCACGTAAAAACTCATCCTATCTTAGGGTTAGGTAACATGTAACCCAGACAACTGCTCATTAAAGCGATCCAAAACTTGCCGTCTGGTCCCTCTGCGTTGCTCCGACTCAGATTGAATAACGAGACACCGATGACGACATATATAACGATCATCTGACAGATGAAAACGATCTCTAGTCGCGGGACTAGTTTCCCCAAAAAAGGCCAGAACGAGGTTCTCGCGGTCTTGGGAGGGGGTGGCCGCAAAACTGGAGTGCTCACGTCTTCTTCAATATCCATCAGTCTCGATATCTCGCTAGTTGTTTGGACGAAATCCAGCTGTTGAATGACGAGTTATAGCCGAACCATTTGACTAAATATTCTTTTATACCCCTGACACCCCGCCGTTCCTCCAAAATGGACTCGATTCGATAAACTATCTTGTCACCGACTCGTTGCAGTTCTTCTTGGTAAAAAGAACCTTTCAGTTCCTCACCCGAATCATCTTTAAGGACGTACGTAACCGGTCTTGTTTGGTTTAGTCGACTGATCGTAAACAACTCTTCTGTCCAAACCGGCGTATAACCCTTTTTAAAAGTTTGTCTGGCTTGGGCGATCCGCACGCGATCACCAGCTTTAAAATAGACTTTTCTACCAACGACTTCAGGGGTAGAATACAAAGTACGCCACACCTCTTCTTGATTGCTCGGGGTAACTTCAGCCGGCGCCATCTTAATACTCCGATGATACGAGTTGTTGTAGTTGTTGACCAGTTGTTGTATCACGTCGACGTAGCGAAGACTGTTGGTTTTGGTAAAGTAACGCCACGTTTTTTCTTTGAGGGTTTGATTAAACCGTTCGACGATAGCTGCTTTGGTGTCTTCATTCTCCGTAGTGAAGAAATGGACTTTCTCATCTTTAAGAAACTTTAAGAATGTTTTGTTGACAAACTCACTGCCTTTGTCTGTTTGAAAATTTATCGGTTTGCCACTGTTAAAAATTGTCTTTACCGCTGCTACTAACGCGGGCCCAGTCTTGTTTTTCAGAGGAACAGCCCAAGCGAATTTACTAAATACATCGATACACGTTACTAGATAGGAAAACCCATCGTTGAATTTCTTTAAACCACGCAAGTCAATTAAATCAGCCTGGAACTGTTGGTCGATACCACCTGCAATGGTCGTACGTCGTTTAAATTTTCTGCGCACCGGCTTGTGTAGGGTGTAGGTGTCTTGATGACCTAGCCACTCTTCAATTTTCTTACGACTAAGTTTGGTTGCACGTTATAAGGGGGCGACTCCGCCATAAGCTCCAGGGCGTTTTGGGTCGTAGTAATGTCGTTTTAAAATCACTTCTTTGGCCATGCTTCCCACTTTGGTGTCTTTTTCCTTCTTCTGAGCGAATACGACGATGTTTCTCGCACTTTACTAGCCACCTTTTTCGATTAGTGGGTGTGACGGGTGGTGACTGAGGCGTTTTGTCCACGACCTCCTCTTTAAGTACAGTGGGTTGTTCGCTGATTTGTGGTGGTTGTTTAATATCCACGAGACCTAGAGGTACGTGGCTGTACTGTTCTAGTCGAGTCAAATAACGCTGTAATGTTTGTTGATAGAGTCTAGCCTTGTCACCGATTGGCAGATCTTGTCGATCCAAGATTAGTTGCATTTGAGTGTCCAATTCTCCCAAGTTATCTCTTAGAGCATCGGGTGGTATATAAGGTTTTTCTAACAAACGAGGATCCATCAAAATCATTTTCTTAGCCATTTTACAAAAAACCTCTTAGTACAGCTAGTAAAGGTTTTAACAGCACACTTAAAAAACCTCCAGTTTGTAAAAATTGTTTTCGTCTTTTGAGCGATAATGTCCTCTTGGTAAGGGCTCTCAGGGTGTTTTTGTAACGACGCATACGTCTCTTCCGATTGGGAGTTAGTGTAACGTTACCTTTTAAAACGTTGTGGCAACATTCACAGAGTGTTCCTACCAGCTCGGGTGATGCTGTTTTCATAACAGCCTTGATGACTGGTGGTTTGACTGTACCTAGAAAATTTAACATATCAGCATGTTTTTTTACTTTTTCTCCCATGTTACTTGGGTACGTAAACAATATGTTGCTCCTCTTGGAAGATTCTTGAACGAAGCCTTAGATTATCTGGTGTGTCTTGCCGGAGGTCAATTAGCAAATAGCCGTGTGCAACCGAGGTTGCGTCCTTAAAACTCTCCTGGACATAGGTAGTTTGACCTGGGTACATCTGTTTAGCTAGATTAACAATCTGAGATCCATCGCGTGGATTTTTGAAAAGCACAATGTAATGAGAATTCAAACTAATGGTTCTGTGTTCTTTGTTCTTGCCAAATAAATTTTGCACCAGATAAAATACGCTTATATTTTTATGATGAGACTTTTTTGTAAATAAACTAGTTACACGTTCGTCTGTTTCGTTCATGAGGTCATCGATAATCACCAACCGTCTCTTATCACCTGTCCACTGCTCAATATCGGGCAGTCCTTCAACAAACTGAACACCAGTCAGTGACTTGTATAGAGGTTGCCATTCCCCGTAACACCAAATAATCTCATCTGGGACGAGTGTGACCATATCTTTGATATGTGTTAGGAAACGTTGGACAAAAACAGTCTTTCCACTAGAACTAGGGCCTGAAATTAAACAGGTAAAAGGATGTACAAACCTTGGGTCCATTGATAAGAATGATAACTTACACTTACAACCAGTTATTTTATATCTAAAACCCTACACATTGTGAGATTCCAACAAAACCTGAGAATCAAGCATTGTGAGAACCTTTGGAGTAACGTGAGAATCAAGCATTGTGTAGGGTTTTAGATATATAAGATAACTGGTTGGAAGTGTAAGTTATCATTCTTATCAATGGACCCAAGGTTTGTACCTCCTTTTACCTGTTTAATTTCAGGCCCTAGTTCTAGTGGAAAGACTGTTTTTGTCCAACGTTTCCTAACACATATCAAAGATATGGTCACACTCGTCCCAGATGAGATTATTTGGTGTTACGGGGAATGGCAACCTCTATACAAGTCACTGACTGGTGTTCAGTTTGTTGAAGGACTGCCCGATATTGAGCAGTGGACAGGTGATAAGAGACGGTTGGTGATTATCGATGACCTCATGAACGAAACAGACGAACGTGTAACTAGTTTATTTACAAAAAAGTCTCATCATAAAAATATAAGCGTATTTTATCTGGTGCAAAATTTATTTGGCAAGAACAAAGAACACAGAACCATTAGTTTGAATTCTCATTACATTGTGCTTTTCAAAAATCCACGCGATGGATCTCAGATTGTTAATCTAGCTAAACAGATGTACCCAGGTCAAACTACCTATGTCCAGGAGAGTTTTAAGGACGCAACCTCGGTTGCACACGGCTATTTGCTAATTGACCTCCGGCAAGACACACCAGATAATCTAAGGCTTCGTTCAAGAATCTTCCCAGAGGAGCAACATATTGTTTACGTACCCAAGTAACATGGGAGAAAAAGTAAAAAAACATGCTGATATGTTAAATTTTCTAGGTACAGCCAAACCACCAGTCATCAAGGCTGTTATGAAAACAGCATCACCCGAGCTGGTAGAAACACTCTGTGAATGTTGTCACAACGTTTTAAAAGGTAACGTTACACTAACTCCCAATCAGAAGAGACGTATGCGTCGTTACAAAAACACCCTGAGAGCCCCTACCAAGAGAACATTATCGCTCAAAAGACGAAAACAATTTTTACAAACTGGAGGTTTTTTTAAGTGTGCTGTTAAAACCTTTACTAGCTGTACTAAGAGGTTTTTTGTAAAATGGCTAAGAAAATGATTTTGATGGATACTCGTTTGTTAGAAAAACCTTATAGACCACCCGATGCTCTAAGAGATAACTTGGGAGAATTGGACACTCAAATGCAACTAGTCTTGGATCGACAAGATCTGCCAATCGGTGACAAGGCTAGACTCTATCAACAAACATTACAGCGTTATTTGACTCGACTAGAACAGTACAGCCACGTACCTCTAGGTCTCGTGGATATTAAACAACCACCACAAACCAGCGAACAACCCACTGTACTTAAAGAGGAGGTCGTGGACAAAACGCCTCAGTCACCACCCGTCACACCCACTAATCGAAAAAAGGTGGCTAGTAAAGTGCGAGAAACATCGTCGTATTCGCTCAGAAGAAGGAAAAAGACACCAAAGTGGGAAGCATGGCCAAAGAAGTGATTTTAAAACGACATTACTACGATCCAAAACGCCCTGGAGCTTATGGCGGAGTCGCCCCCTTACAACGTGCAACCAAACTTAGTCGTAAGAAAATTGAAGAGTGGTTAGGTCATCAAGACACCTACACCCTACACAAGCCGGTGCGCAGAAAATTTAAACGACATACGACCATTGCAGGTGGTATCGACCAACAGTTCCAGGCTGATTTAATTGACTTGCATGGTTTAAAGAAATTCAACGATGGGTTTTCCTATCTAGTAACGTGTATCGATGTATTTAGTAAATTCGCTTGGGCTGTTCCTCTGAAAAACAAGACTGGGCCCGCGTTAGTAGCAGCGGTAAAGACAATTTTTAACAGTCGCAAACCGATAAATTTTCAAACAGACAAAGGCAGTGAGTTTGTCAACAAAACATTCTTAAAGTTTCTTAAAGATGAGAAAGTCCATTTCTTCACTACGGAGAATGAAGACACCAAAGCAGCTATCGTCGAACGGTTTAATCGAACCCATAAAGAAAAAACGTGGTGTTACTTTACCAAAACCAACAGTCTTCGCTACGTCGACGTGATACAACAACTGGTCAACAACTACAACAACTCGTATCATCGGAGTATTAAGATGACGCCGGCTGAAGTTACCCCGAACAATCAAGAAGAGGTGTGGCGTACTTTGTATTCGATCCCTGAAGTCGTCGGTAGAAAAGTCTATTTTAAAGCTGGTGATCGCGTGCGGATCGCCCAAGCCAGACAAACTTTTAAAAAGGGTTATACGCCGGTTTGGACAGAAGAGTTGTTTACGATCAGTCGACTAAACCAAACAAGACCGGTTACGTACGTCCTTAAAGATGATTCGGGTGAGGAACTGAAAGGTTCTTTTTACCAAGAAGAACTGCAACGAGTCGGTGACAAGATAGTTTATCGAATCGAGTCCATTTTGGAGGAACGGCGGGGTGTCAGGGGTATAAAAGAATATTTAGTCAAATGGTTCGGCTATAACTCGTCATTCAACAGCTGGATTTCGTCCAAACAACTAGCGAGATATCGAGACTGATGGATATTGAAGAAGACGTGAGCACCCCAGTTTTGCGGCCACCCCCTCCCAAGACCGCGAGAACCTCGTTCTGGCCTTTTTTGGGGAAACTAGTCCCGCGACTAGAGATCGTTTTCATCTGTCAGATGATCGTTATATATGTCGTCATCGGTGTCTCGTTATTCAATCTGAGTCGGAGCAACGCAGAGGGACCAGACGGCAAGTTTTGGATCGCTTTAATGAGCAGTTGTCTGGGTTACATGTTACCTAACCCTAAGATAGGATGAGTTTTTACGTGACTTTACCCAGCAATGCCTCGATGAAAATATACCCAAACAATAACGCCGGTCACTTTTTCGTCAAATTGCCACAGACTATAGACTTGACTTCGCGTTACGAGGTCGGTTTGGTTGAGATTCAATTTCCCAAAAGTTATTTTAACGTGCTAGAGGATGATGTATGGCTACATTACTTTCCCAACAAAGAAGATGATTCTATACTACTCACGTTGCCCGCTGGTCTATACACATCACCCGACACGCTGATCGACGAGTTGAATCGTTTGCTTTTAGTCACGGATGTGGATGAAAAAGCCCGAGTTAGATTCCATTTTAACAATAATAAGGCCACCTTGAATCTGTATGATCCGGAGGTTGAAGTTAGAATTAGCGAGACGTTGAAACACATGTTAGGTTTTCCTACCTCGCTCGCCACAGACATCGACCCAATACTACGAGGCGAGACTGAAGTACAAATGGATAGCGACATGAAAAATGTATACGTGTACTGCGATCTCGTAGCGGCGAGACCGGTTGGAGATGCCTCTGTCCCTTTGTTACGGATTGTTCCTATTTTGGATAGGACTACCGCTTCTGTTTTCAGGATTTACGACAAACCACACTACGTACCCCTGAGCCGTTTTTCGTTTGACGCGGTGGAAATCCTTTTAACTAACGATCAGGGTAAGACTATCCCATTCACTAGCGGAGCTTCGGTGTTGACACTACACTTCCGAACTCACAGACGGTTTGATTTTGACTAGAAAAATGGTCAGACACGTACCCATCCGACGAAACCCCAAGATGTATGAGGAGTTTTACTGCAACCAAGCTGGCCACGGGATGCCAGTGTTTATCGGAGGTAGAAGTCAAAGAGGACATGGTTTGGGTAGTTTTTTCGGCGGGCTCGGTCGTATGGTTCTCCCGTGGTTAAAAACTGGAGGCAAAGCTTTACTCAGAGAAGGGCTTGGGACCGGTCTACAGGTCGCGAGCGATGCGTTAGCCGGCAGAAATGTTGGCGAGGCATTTCGCGAACGAGCCAAGGAGTCTGGTCAACGTTTATTACAGGGAGCCGTTGAACACCTCACCACTAACCAATCGGGTAGCGGACTTAGAAGGAAAAGAAAAACGAGAGCTGCCCCACCTGGCGAGCCGAAACGCATAAAACGCAGTAACCGAGCTCGACCTACTCATTCTCACCAGAAGAAGCGCAGGTACTCTGATATATTTGAATAATGGCGCTTATCACCCCAACTCTTGCGAATGTCTTCACAGTGGTCTAGATTTGTTTAGCGTACCACCAACGCAGACAGCCGTAGAAGAGGGACAATTTGTGGAGATACATCCGTTGGCCGCCTTAGCCCCCGGAGCCCCGGTGGAGTTTGTAATTTCGGGAAACGGTGAGGAATATCTAGATTTGTTCAATACTTTTCTACACGTCCGCGCCAAAGTCACGTTAGCTAATGGCGGCGTATTACCCGTTGACGCAGAGGTGGCCCCGATCAACTATTACCTGCACAGTTTATTCTCCCAAGTCGACGTTTCACTGAACGATACGCTGATTACACCCAGCGAGAACACCTACCCTTATAGAGCTTACCTGGAAGCCACGTTGAATTACGGGGAGGAACCCAAACGAGGCCATCTGACATCGGCTCTGTTTTACAAAGACACGCCAAATTTTATTACGGACACAATTGGTGACAATAACAACGGGCTAAGACTGCGTCGACATATAGCGGCTGGTTCTCAGGAGATTGATATGATGGGTCGTTTACATTCAGATATCTTCGCTCAAGATCGTTACCTGTTAAATGGTGTGACAGTTAAAGTAAAACTCACCCCGTCTAAAGATGCCTTCAACGTGCTGGGACACGACCCCACCGCTGGTTATAAATCTATTATAACTTATGCGGCCTTGGTTGTCCGGAAAGCCAAATTAAACCCAGCCGTCTCTCTAGCCCACGAGAAAGCCTTGGTGCGAGGTAATGCCAAGTACCCTTTGAAACGAGTTGTGCTAAAAACTTTCTCTATCCCTAGAGGTATGCTATCGCACATGCAGGATAATCTGTTTCTCAGTCAAACACCCACACGGATCGTGATTGGTCTAGTCACTTCGTCCGCTTTTAACGGCTCGTACACGTCTAATCCGTTCAATTTCGCTACCTTTGGTCTGATATATTTGAACGTCAGCGCGGATGGCAGAACAGTCAGCGGCAAGCCTTTGTCCATGGATTATGAGCACAACCAGTACGTGAGAGCCTTCTTCGGGACGAATCTAGCTATGGGACTGATTGGCAAAGACGCGGGCAACGACCTCGAGTATAGACCATTTTAAGCACGGTTACGCCTTATACGCCTTTGACCTCACCCCCAGTCTACTAGACGGTGACCAGTTTGAGATGGCCAAGTCAGGTCCAGTCTCAGTAGAACTTAAATTCGCCGAGGTCACACCCGAACCATTACAGGTCCTCGTCTACGCCGAGCAAGACTCGATCTTGGAGATCTCGAAATCGCGCCAAGTTTTGACAGACTACACCACTTAAACAATGAACACAGACGAGATACGCACCATCCTCCTGTCGGACATATTTGTTAAACGAACTGGACTCGTTAAAGTGTTAGCTCGTGACCAATTACCTCTACGCATCGATCCGACCAAGACGGTTGCTTTCGTCATCAACACTGACCCTAGCTACCACCCGGGTGACCACTGGGTCGCTCTATATTATAACGGACTCGGTACTTTTGAATATTTTGATTCTTTTGGCCTACCACCTACACACTCGGACTTGATTAATTTTATAGCCAGAAACTCTACTCGACCTGTTAACTACAACGCCAGACATTTACAAGATGTAGTTACCAACGTTTGTGGGCTCTACGCCATTTATTTCATCTTGATCAAAACACGAGGTGGTACTATGCAACGCGTCCTACTACCCTTTTCGGCTAGACAACACGCCAACGATCGATTAATTTTTCGATTAGTCAGAGAAACCACTAGATGGCTTTCATAAACAAGGGACGAAATCAATAGACAGGTGTATTTTTTGGTATCGGGTTTCTCCCCAATACAGCCATGTGTCGTTGTTCCCACGCAATACATCGACGAATCACGTCCTGCCTAACACACGCTCGATGTTCGACGAATCAAATCCTAGCTAGGGCACGCCTAAAAAACCCAGATTATACAATATAAATACATGGAGACACTTTATTAACACAGTAGATACATCTCGTTGAAAATGACTGCTCCCACCAACTGGGTCTACATTAAAAGAAGTGATGAAATGCTTAAACCTTTGGCTAGTGGTCTGAAGGCTGCGTCTGTAAGTGTTTACCGAGGCCAACCTTTACTGCACGTGCGAAAATATTTTGGTGAATCCTACCTCAAATTTCCTACCAAACACGGCATTACGTTAACTCGATCCGAGTTTGACCATTTATTGACATTACAGAGCGAAATACTCGCCGAATTTGACCGATTACAGCCACCAAGCACGGATACCTATCCAACTACGGGTACCACGTTTGATCAGTACATCAATTCCAGTTGTTACCAACCAACAGAACCGAGTTGGTTTCCTACCACAGACCTGCCCGATGTCCTACCCCCGAAGAAGCCTACTTCCACTAACCTGTTTGACGAAATCATGAACTCTAAATCCCCGATATCACCAGAACCTAGTTGGTTTCCTACCACAGACCTACCCGATGTCCCTAATCTACCACAGAAGAAGAAGAAACCTACTAAGCGGCTGAGAGATGTCCTTTAGTATTTGAAAAAAATAAAAACTATATTAACTAAACCGCTTTTTGTTACCTATATCGTCTAACTGTTTGTCTAAATATATCGTCTAACTGTTTGTATAATTGTTTGTATAACTGTTGTAAAATATATCTTCTTCCTATTATCATCTTCTTGTTATCGTCTAACTATTACCCTCTTCTTGTTTGTCTAACACAGCCACTACCTAAGTTGGCTATACTAAAAACAACAACAATATATAAAAACCACCATCTTGCAACATTTTCCTTATATAAACATCGTCTTCTTGTTATCTCAAGTCCGCCATCTTGCCCCACCTCTTCTTGTTATCTAAAAGTCTAAAAATACCTCTTCTTGTTAGCTCAAGTCCGCCATCTTGCCCCTACAGCGCTCCTGCAGAATTTTTGCTATATAAAAGTCATGCTCCTGCAGGCGCTCCTGCAGCGCTCCTGCAGAATACTACCTAAGTGGTACATTCTCTACTACTGGTGCCCATTTACATCCAGCTTTTTTAAGGTGGAATGACCAGTGGAGCAGTCAGGTGCCCATTTACATCCAGCTTTTTGAGGTGGAATGACCAGTGGAGCAGTCAGGTGCTCATTTACATCCAGCTTTATAAGGAAGAATGACCAGTGGAGCAGTCAGATGCCCATTTACATCCAGCTTTATAAGGTGGAATGAGTCAGGTGTTCATTTACATCCAGCTTTTGAGGTGGAATGACCAGTGGAGCAGTCAGGTGCCCATTTACATCCAGCTTTATAAGGTGGAATGACCAGTGGAGGAGTCAGATGCCCATTTACATCCAGCTTTATAAGGTGGAATGAGTCAGGTGCCCATTTACATCCAGCTTTTGAGGTGGAATGACCAGTGGAGCAGTCAGGTGCCCATTTAAATCCAGCTTTATGACGTGGAATGACTAGTGTAGCAGTCAGGTGCCCATGTACATCCGCTTTATGAGGTGGAATGACCAGTGGAGCAGCTAGGTGCCCATGTACATCCAGCTTTATAAGGTCCAATGACCAGTGGAGCAGTGATGTGTCCATTTTCATCCAGCTTTTTGAGGTGGAATGACCAGTGGAGCAGTCAGATGCTCATTTACCTCCAGCTTTATGAGGTGGAATGACCAGTGGAGCAGTCAGATGCCCATTTACATCCAGCTTTATGAGGTTGAATGACCAGTAGATCAGTCAGGTGCCCATGTACATCCAGCTTTATGAGGTGGAATGACCAGTGGAGCGGTCAGGTGCCCATGTACATCCATCTTTATGAGGTGGAATGACCAGTAGAGCAGTCAGGTGCCCATGTACATCCAGCTTTATGAGGTGGAATGACCAGTGGAGCAGTCAGTTGCCCATGTACATCCAGCTTTATGAGGTGGAATGACCAGTGGAGCAGTCAGGTGCCCATGTACATCCAGCTTATGAGGTGGAATGGCCAGTGGAGCAGAGTTAGGTACTCATTTACAGCTGAATAGACAGGAGAATCATCACCAAGAGCTCACGCTCAGTAATATGGATCAAAGACAAGACAAGACTGGAGAATGCTGCCATCAGGTTTCAATCCCGGAACCCTATAACTGTGCCGCGAGAGGAAAGCACTATAACTATAAAACTATGTACGTAACAATATTTATACATTCATGTCATCATTCACTACTGATTTTCTTAACCGAGAAGGACTCCATGATCAATACACTATTGTTTTGCTCCTGTGGTTTCATACAACTGCATGTTTTTTTGTATTATATATTACCAAATGTGCACCATTTACAATATTATGTGATCCCCCTATATGCCCCATCAACTGAGTGATGGAGCAGGCATTGATATTAAAATAACACAGAAAGCATAAAGAGCTTCCACTGCATTATGAAATAAATACAAAACAAAAGAAATTAAGTCCAACACAAAGATAAGAATTTTAAACTAAAATCTCAAAACAGTGCTATTGTATAGCTCCGAAACATTGAGAACAATAAACACGTGACAACCAAGACATACCAGACATTTATAAATGGAAGTAAATGAGTGAGAAAACGATGGTGGTGGATAGGACATACAGTGAGCAAACCAACTGACAGCATTATAAGACATCACTTGTTCTGGAGTTTAAAAAATAAAACAGAGGGAGAATAAAAAACACAGAGAAGACAGGACTGGCTTAAAAGGTATAAAGATGACATCGGGAGAGTTCCACTGGATGGCACAGGACAGGAAGACGAAGTATACATTAAGCGAAGACCTATGTTCTACAGAAACAAATGATACTAACGAGACAGGACATCATTCGGTATAATACTTTCACTTCATCGTCCTCACCCTTCAGTTAACCCAAGGAGCATAGGCCTTATAAAAAGTCATTCTGTTTTGTGCCATCAGCTCAATGTCTTCTTCATACCCTCCAGTTCTTTTCTCCATGAGTTCCTTGGTCTCACTCTACCACTGGAGTTCCAGATCAAGGACTGCCTGGTGCTGCTATCAACAGGTTTCCTCAATGTGTTATTCATCTTCAATGTCTTCTTCTCTCACCTCTTGTTTCTCTGGCCCTTGTCTAGTTCTTGTCATTAGTTCCACATTAGATATCTTGTCATGCCACTTTAATCCTTCTATTCGACGCATGCACTCATTTATAAAAGTTTGTAGCTTTTGGGCTGTTTTTGATGTTCTCCATGTTTCACAGCCATACAATAGGAATGACTTGACATCTGAATTCAAGATTCAATCTTTTACTTACCTTCCACTTAATCCGCTTCCTCTGACACCAACAGCTGGAAGTGGCCTCCAGTCTCCGTCAGTACCATTTCCGTCCCCTCTACTGCCTCCTCTTCCACGGCCACGGAATCCAATTCCTCTTCCTCTACCTCGAGGACCACCTGAAATAATTTTAAAAAAAGGAGGCGATTAACATGTCCTATGTGAAAAAAGGAGTAGAGCAAAAGATGAACACTTAGGAAAAAAATTGTTACAGCAGACAAGAAAAAGCCCGCTGTAGTGCGCGGGGGCCGCTGAGGAGACACAAGAAATGATAATCACACTGCTCCCGCAAGCATGTCGTAATATTAGGTTGTGCATGTGGCTGACAACCCCATCATGTAAAATAAATGCTACAGAAAACAATTAATGCAAGAGCACAGGCTTGCTTTGATGCAGGTTTACTGGAAAGGGGGGGGGGGGGGGGGCAGCTACAGAGGTGGTGCCATGCTCCTCGAGAAGCGAAATGGGAAAAGAAGAAGAAGAAAAGAAAAAGTATAGTTAAAATATAACATAGACTTTAAAACCAAATAAATGTTAAAGAAATTGTTTTATTACTTACATTTTTCTTTACAGCATATTAAAAGATCACTTCAGAAGTATTCGTGTTACAAATAAGATTATATACAGCATTAGACTTGTGCACGCTATTTAAGAATTTACAAAATAAGTTAGTTTTATAGTTCACCCCCCCCCCCCCCCCCCCCCATTAATATGAATGTTTGTAAACTAGCTAATAAGTGTTAACTGGGAATATAGATACAGTTCTCTGAAACCTGGGGATGGCCCCGTATAGTTAACACTCTTCTGACCGAAAATACAAAAAATCGTTCCAAACGTAATGTTGACTTTTGGAGTAAAAAAAGCACTTTTATTTTTTATATTTTGTCTTCAAGTAAAAGTTTTTGAATTAAGAATACATGTTAACAATTATATCTGTGCTAAAAAATATACAGCTTTCACTTATTTTGACTTTGAAATTACACGCATAAAAACGTAAACACTGCATTTGTCCGTCCGCCATTTTGGATATTTTCCTAACAACTCGACAACACATCGTAAACAAAATGCAGTCTGCTAATGACTACAATGCATCCAGTGAGGTAGATTCTTGTTCTGATGACTATTCAGAGGATTTGGAAACATGTGATGAGTCGGATGGTGAAAATACAGCTTAGAACAACTCAAATCACAAGCCGTACATGCAAAGGTAATGTTACTTCGTGAACGAAATGATAACAGCTGATTTTGAAAAGCAGTAAAACAGTCGTTTTAGTGGGCTACTGTAATCAGAATAGCTGTTTTCTGTTTGTTTTTTTGAAAAAAAGAAACAAATATTTCACTTTTCAAACAGTTAACAAAGAACTCATGGCACCAGCAAATAAATATAAAGTGGGTCGGACGTAACTTCCGAATCAGCTGATTTTTCTTACCTCAATTGCACTGTGTCTCTGCTTTTAAAAATTATTATTTAATCCACATGACTTTATGATTGACTGTATTCCTTTGTACGGAAAATGTAATGTGTGTCAATTTTCCTGTGTACACTAAACTATAACTTTGAATTCTATTGTTTATCTGTAAAAATTAAATTTAAATTGTTCTTCTTGCAGATGTTTTGGTTATGATGGACTTGATGAAGGCCCACCTTCCAACCCTCCACCCTTTTTGCATGAGAGGGTTCCAGGTCTGCAAGGACACGAGAAAATACAAAGCAGTTTTTGAGACCCATTGACTTCTTCAAACTGTAATTTTATGAAAGAATGGTTATAAGAAAAGGGTGTTTTCTTTTTGACAGTATTAGAGACAAGCCAACAAAATGGGAGATGAAGTTATGGGTTCTTGCTGATGCTGTTAGTGGATATACTTTGATGTTTATTTATGTAGGAACACTGCAAATGGACCATTTGGTTGAGCTTATACTATAGTTATGAATCTGATGAAATCTTTGGTGAGTCAAGGATATAGGGTTTATTTTGATAATTTTTATACATCCAATCAGTTACTGAAGGACTTGTGGAAGTTAGGGGATTGGAGCTTAGGGCACATTTCTTAGAAACAGAAAGAGATTTCCAGCTGCACTTTCAAATATAAAGGAATTTGGAAAAAAATAGTATCAGATGGGCAATGAGGTGGGTTAGAAATGAAGAATTACTAGCACTGCAGTGGAGAGGCAACAAAACTATAACACTGGTTTCAAGCATTCACAATGCAAATGGCCATAGGTTCACTAAGCGTAGAACTAAGGTTAATTTGAATTTTCAAGAACTTAATGTTAGACAGCCAAATCTTGTAAGGGATTATAATATATACATGAAAGGAGTGGACAAGAGTGACCATCTGATTAACAAGTACAATGTTTTGAGAAGGAACAATAAATATTGGAAAACTATTTTTTTCACTTTCTGGATATTGCTATGGTATATGTTTACATTTTATTTCAAGACTGGCAGAAAAAACACCAAGATGTAGAAGACCAGCTAGATATGGTCAGCTAGATTTTACAGAAGAACTAATCCGGGAATTGGGGAACATAAGTTTGTATGATCTTGCACTACTCGCTTCAAAGCCACCAGTTTTTGCTCGGCACACAATGGACCCCGAGTTTACAGTGACAAAAAGAAATTGTAATCTTTGCAATCAGACTGTAAAGATTGAAAGAAAAACAATAGTTAAATGTAAAATTTGTGATATTTTTTAATGTTTTCATGCATGTAAGAACTGTCTGTCAGAATACCACAAGCCTTAGTAGGAAATATATAAAGATGTGTTGAGTCTTTATTATGTCACCCTCATAACTGATTTTAATTATGTGTTAGTGATCATACAGTGTTACACTAAAAATATGTCTACTGAAGTCATATTTCATTATTTTAGCTAAATTGTTGCAGCTACTTATTTTGTGTGTGTGTGTGTGTGTGTGTGTGTGTGTGTTTCGTACGCCCGCTATTACTCGAGGCGAAATCTCAGGTTATTATTATGTCTAACCCGAGACTGATTTTCCGTGAGTATCCCTTTTTTCTTGCACAGTGTCGTGAAACGAAGTGTAACCCACTACTTTGTTAATCACTATGTCGAGATACAGATTTGCTTCAACCAATCAACGATCAACGTTCACCAGTCTCTGAGACAGAATAAATTAACGGCCATCTTGTTCACGCAAGATGGCCGATGAAAACTGAATAAAATTAGGCTGTATGAGACCAGGTACAAAACCGGAGGAAACCAATCATTTTGCTCCGCCAGGAACCAACCGAAAGCTTTCCTCAAGTAGTTACCTGACTATATAATCAAGCGGATTTTATGCTAACCACGCAATCCCGAACTTGACGCCAGAGCTGAAGAGGAAGAAGCGGTCACTTTGATTTACAACTTACCTGAGGGCATCGACCTGCAACCTACTTCGCTAAGTCGCGTCAAAACCTGGCCAGTTTAAAATCTTAGAAGGGTTTAATTGTGTCCAAAAAAACCTGAGGTCGTATGTTCGAGTCAATCCCGCTGCCTGGAACTCCGCAGGAGCATAGAGGTTGACCAGACTCTACATCTTTGGTCCCCCTCAGTCTTGGGTGGGCTAAAGGAACGATACTCTGCTGGTGGTGTGAACCAAACAAAGAAGAACAGACTTAAGAGAGATGAGTACACATTAGTACCATTTCTGTCGGCATTGTGAGCATAGAACTGTCAATGAAGAAAACGTGAATTAACATAGCAAGAGACAAAATTAATAGCATAGCTGAGAAGTGTTATATCCTTAATTAACAGCACAGCTGATCCATGTACTATAATTAATTAACAGCACAGCTGATATAAATTTTTTGTTCCTATAATTGGAAAACTTGGTGTAAAATATTTATATATATATATATATATAAAATAAATATTTGTAAATCACATGTAAACTTACAATTCATTACATTCCATTTTTTCAACATTCACCCTTCAGCACAAGAGTAGATAGTGTATATACTAAATAAAAATAAGGAAATTGTATTTGAACGACTTGTCAATTTTATCAGTGTTAAGTAAAATCTGTTTCCTTGTTTATTAATATCACAGTTAGTTACACAGCGGAGGTGGCACTTTATGTCGGTCTCCTTTCTACTATTGTTTCGAGATCAGAACATTCACAGCCGTAACTAATTTGTGATACCAGTAGTCCTCTCAGACACTGGGACTTCACCATTTTCTGCAGAAATTCTATTTCTGTAATTTTCAGTACTATACTGATCCTACAGCCAAATAAAACCTCTCGCCACACTGGGGGCTCGTTCCTGGGATATTTCTGTATATCTTGAGCCATACTTAGTCTTTTCATCTATCTACACTCTAACTTGTGCCAACCATAGGTAACATAAGAAAATAAAATTTTTTTTTTGAGAAAATCATTATAGGATTTTTACAAAATTATTTTCTTAGGAGGAGTACCATTTAGTACTCAGTAAATAGTTGATGCTCACAAAGTTGCACGGAAATTTTGTTCATTTAAATTAATTAAGTTTAATTACAATAATTTGGATATAGTAGATATACATACCCTATCTAAGTAACGCCATGGCTGACCTAGTGAAGTTCAGGACTGCGATCATGCATATGGGTAAGGAATTAAATTTGACAGGTGATGCTCTCACTCAGTATGTCACAACAGAAGTGGACAAACATATGGATAGGGAAGAAAGAAAGTTGCAATTAGAGACTGAAGCCAAAAGACTGGAAGCTGAGAGAGAAGACAAAAGACTGGAAGCTGAGAGAGAAGACAAAAGACTGAAAGCTCAGAGAGAAGACAAAAGACTGGAAGCTGAAAGAGAAACTAAAAGGTTAGAAGCTGAGGAAAGGAAATTACAAGCAGAGAGAGACCATCAGTTGAGATTAAAAGAGCTTGAAATTCAGGCAAATACTGGCAATAATGGTGGTAGCTCACCTCACTCAGAGAGTAGCTCCAGCCAGAGCACCTCAAGTGGGGCCATGAATTTTCATCTGGACCCATTTGTTGAGAAAGAAGACGCCATTGAGTCGTACCTGGATAGATACGAAAGACTAGCCACTACCTATGGCTTAGTGAAAGAAAAGTGGAGTCTTAAACTATCTCAGAGATTGAGAGGTGTTGCCTACGATGTATATTTGAAGCTCTCAAGAGATGACCAGGAAGATTACGAAATCCTGAAGCAGGCACTGCTTGTGAGATATGAAAAGAACTCAGAATCATATAGATAGAAATTCCGAACAGCTAAACTTCTTCCAGGAGAAAACTATCACCAATTCTCTGCTAGATTGGAAACCTATTTGGAAAAATGGAGTAGTTTAGGAAAGTGTCAGGACCTGAAAGAAATGATAATGATGGAGCAAGTGAAAGAGTCCATGCCTCAAGAAATGAGGAAGTTTATCATGGAACAAGGAGCAGAGAGATTGGGAGATATTGTAACTGTTGCTGAGAGATATCAAGCAGCTCAGGCAGAATTATTAGGAAATAGGAAAAAGCAGGATGAAAACTTCACATCATCACAAAACTATACCAAATATGAACAAAAAGACCATACCACAAGGAACAAACAAAGATTTGACCAAAAGGACAAAAACCCTCTAAGATCGGATAAGACACCTTACCGGAAGGAAGGAAAGTGGTGTAAAACTTGTCTAATGAGTAACTACAATACTGCGGACTGCAGAAGGAAGAACCCTCCTTATTACGCTGCATGTCTCACAACAGGGAACAAGGGAAGGAAGGAACTGGCAGTTAGTCAGAATGACCTCCATCATCCCCCTGTCTGTGAGGAAGTGACATGTAATGGCACTAAAATTCAGTGCTTATATGATTCAGGTTTAGAATTCGACTCAGTCATGAGTGCAACCCTAGTGCACCCTGACCAACTTACCACAGAAACAGTGGACATACAAGGCGCAATACAGGGAACCGGCACCATGACACTTCCCATAGCAAGGATCAACGTGAGAACTCGCTATGTGGAAGGAGTGATAAGAGCAGCAGTAAGTGATGATCCTATATACCCGCTGGTAATAGGATGTAAATATGTCTTTTTGGGTGACCCAATAAAACATGTTGTCATGGCAGCAAACCATACCAGGTCGAGCACCAAAAAGGAGGAGGGAGATCCAATAAACATTCATCGTACAAAGATGAAAAAGGCTCAAACAGCAGACAGCACATTGAAGCCTTGTTTTGGCAAATTGCCAAAGGCCCATAACCCTCCAGAGAAAGGAGACTACTATATGGAAAATGGCCTACTCTACAGACAAGCTGGAAAAGGACCTAAAGGGCATGGACAGCTGGTAGTGCCAAAATTCTATAGGGAGGAAATTATGGAGCAAGAGCATGCTACATCAGGCAGTGGCCACAGAGGAAAAGGGGCCACTGGTCAAAATATAGCATTGCGATATTACTGGCCAGGAATAATTGAAGACATAAGTCGGTATATGAAATCCTGTTCAGAATGTAACCAGGTAACCTCATTCAGAAGCGTAGACCAGTTACAGGACCTAGGGAAGCATTGTTGCGGACGTAGGCCCACAAAGAAGATACACAAGAGAAAACAACAGGTAGAAGCAGTGATAACGAGAAAACGAAATCACAACCAGTCTACTGTTACACCAGTAACCATGGAAACTCTCCGTATTGTACAGAGAGGGGACGAGAGACATCCCACCCCGATTAGATATTTGTCGGAACACCATGGCCTGGATCATTTGAAAAATTTGGGTAGTCAGCAACCAGTAATAAAAAAAAGCTGCAGAAACAAACCCTAACCAAAGGAGGTAGGAACCAGGGCTGTACCCCATTGTTGATGGAGACAGGCCCCACATCGGTATACTGCCCCTTACAATAGAAATAGGTGTGGGTCCGGCAACGTTGTAGTATTGCCGTCCCCATACACAGTCCACTGGAAGCATTGCTGCGGACATGGACTGAACAATAGCAAGCACAAACACTCAAGGATGAGATTGACTATCTCTTAAAAGAGAATTATTTCAAAGTCTGAATCTCCCTATAGCTCAAGTGTGGTGCTATTAAGGAAGCCTAGTGGTGAACACATGTTATGTATTTACTACAAGAAGCTATAATGCGATCACATAATCTCAGGTGGACCCATTACCTGACACCAACCAGCTGTTCTCTACACTGAGTAAGGCTAGGTATTTATCGAAGGTAGATCTAAGCAAGGGATACTACCAAATACCAGTGAAACCAGAAGTTAGGAAAATGCTGGCATTCAGTACATCAGACGGACACTACGAGTTTAATGTACTACCCTTTGGGCTGAAAAATGCTCCAAGTATCTTTTCAAGAATGATGAGGAAATTGTTGGAACCTCTACAAAATCCCCATATCACTAACTTTATGGATGACATTCTTGTTGCTACAAACACATTTGAAGAGCATATAGTAGCGCTCTCCATGTTGTTTGACAGACTGAGAGAAACTGGATTGACTGCACGTCCAACCAAGTGCTATATCGGTTGTAAGGAGTTGGAATTCTTAGGTCACACTATTTCTACAGGTCATATGTCTCCTGACCCAAAGAATATAGAGAAGTTAAAGAAGGCACCCAGACCTCAAACGAAGAAAGATGTGAGATCATTCGTGTCATTATGTGGGTTCTATCAGAAGTACATACCCCACTTTAACTCTCTGTGTGCACCATTAACTAACTTAACTAAGAAAGGACAGCCTGACAAAATCCAATGGAATGCTGATTGTGAAAAAGCTTACACAGAGCTAAAAGAAAAACTCACCAGCAAACCCATCCTTACACTACCCGATATCACGCAGGAATTTGTATTAAGGACGGACGCTAGCAGTATAGGTATTGGTGCAACTCTCTTGCAGAAATCAAAAGCCCAGCCGGAGGAACTTTTACCAGTCGCCTACGCCAGTAGGAAGCTGAATGCAGCTGTGTTGAACTACTCGACCATAGAGAAGGAATGTTTATCTCTAATTTGGTCCATCAACAAATTTTCACCTTATCTGTATGGGACACACTTCATTGTCCAAAGCGATCACCAACCTTTAACATTCTTGGCTGCATCTAAAAAGCTAAATTCGAGATTATTAAAGTGGAGTCTGCTTCTGGCGCCTTATTCCTTTACCGTGAATTACATTCCGGGAAGAGACAATGTAGGAGCTGATTTTTTAAGTCGTCACCCTAGTACTCTGGAAGGACAGACGCAAAAGGATTAACCACAGCAGGGGTTTACACGTCAGCTATGACAAGTCACAGCTAGGAAAGGAGGGGGCTATGTCGTGAAACAAAGTGTAACCCACTACTTTGTTAATCACTATGTCGAGATACAGATTTGCTTCAACCAATCAACGATCAACGTTCACCAGTCTCTGAGACAGAATAAATTAACGGCCATCTTGTTCACGCAAGATGGCCGATGAAAACTGAATAAAATTAGGCTGTATGAGACCAGGTACAAAACCGGAGGAAACCAATCATTTTGCTCCGACAGGAACCAACCGAAAGCTTTCCTCAAGTAGTTACCTGACTATATAATCAAGCGGATTTTTATGCTAACCACGCAATCCCGAACTTGACGCCAGAGCTGAAGAGGAAGAAGCGGTCACTTTGATTTACAACTTACCTGAGGGCATCGACCTGCAACCTACTTCGCTAAGTCGCGTCAAAACCTGGCCAGTTTAAAATCTTAGGAGGGTTTAATTGTGTCCAAAAAAACCTGAGGTCGTATGTTCGAGTCAATCCCGCTGCCTGGAACTCCGCAGGAGCATAGAGGTTGACCAGACTCTACATCTTTGGTCCCCCTCAGTCTTGGGTGGGCTAAAGGAACGATACTCTGCTGGTGGTGTGAACCAAACAAAGAAGAACAGACTTAAGAGAGATGAGTACACATTAGTACCATTTCTGTCGGCATTGTGAGCATAGAACTGTCAATGAAGAAAACGTGAATTAACATAGCAAGAGACAAAATTAATAGCATAGCTGAGAAGTGTTATATCCTTAATTAACAGCACAGCTGATCCATGTACTATAATTAATTAACAGCACAGCTGATATAAATTTTTTGTTCCTATAATTGGAAAACTTGGTGTAAAATATTTATATATATATATATATATATATATATATATATATATATATATAAAATAAATATTTGTAAATCACATGTAAACTTACAATTCATTACATTCCATTTTTTCAACATTCACCCTTCAGCACAAGAGTAGATAGTGTATATACTAAATAAAAATAAGGAAATTGTATTTGAACGACTTGTCAATTTTATCAGTGTTAAGTAAAATCTGTTTCCTTGTTTATTAATATCACAGTTAGTTACACAGCGGAGGTGGCACTTTATGTCGGTCTCCTCTCTACTATTGTTTCGAGATCAGAACATTCACAGCCGTAACTAATTTGTGATACCAGTAGTCCTCTCAGACACTGGGACTTCACCATTTTCTGCAGAAATTCTATTTCTGTAATTTTCAGTACTATACTGATCCTACAGCCAAATAAAACCTCTCGCCACACACAGAGACAGGTGTCCCTCGCCATTCAGGCAGATACTCGCCGATTTCGGAGGTACCCATTAGAGTAGGGTCGGCTCAGGAGCCGCCAGGCCCTGGTCGACAACACTGCTTCAAATATACTGACCAGGGCTTGAGTTAATCCAGCCCAAATCCCGGGTGACGAAAAATCTTCAAATGTCCTCGCCCAGGTTTGATCCTGGGTCACCCGGTCGCCAGCGAAGTGTGGTAACCACTACGCTAACGCGGCTCCCGCAACTACTTATATAACTGTAATGTATTCAGTGGAAGATTTTTTTAAAAATATTTTTTTAAAGCCTAATTATGTAACATTTCAAAAAATTTGCATAATTTTATTATTTAATGCTGAATTGTTTAGGAAATGTAACATATAATGCAGAAATGGTCAGACTACAAAAAATATGATTTGTTAATTGTTCTGATAATACTTTTTATGGTCTTCTTTGTGAAATATCATGTTTTTTATTTTTGTGTATTTTTCCTGTTAACTTTCCTTCAATTTTTTTAAAACTCACATCAATATAAATGTTTAAAATATTAATTTTACATCTAAATATGGTAGTTTGTTCAATTATAAACAATTTGACGTATAACACTCTTGGGTAGACTTCAAATTAAAATGTATCAAGGAACATTAGAAGTCAGATATGTCAGAGTGTGAGAAAATGATACAAAATATCAGGTCTGAAAGAAGTTAATGGGGGTCCCTGAGGAAACAAAGAAATAATATGACTACCGCTCCCTCAGGCTTGTTGCACGTTGGCCCTTGGCAATTCCATTGAAAGCAATTTCAGCTGCTGACGTAGCTGATGAGCTTTTTTTAGTATTCAGCAGATTGAGTTTTCCCGAAAACATACAGTCTGATAATGGAACTCAATTAGTGTCTGATGCTATGAAAGAAGTAATGAAGATGTTTGGGATTGAAAGATCACTTAGTTCATTGTACCCAAAGCAATCCCAGGGTAAAATTGAAAGACTAAATAGGAGTTTGAAACAAATGCTGGACAGGGTTACGGTCAAATACCCACAAGATTGGGACCGTATTTTACCTGCCATTCTGTTTGCTTACAGGGAAATTCCTAACCAAAGTACGGAATTTTCTCCTTTTGAGTTGGTAAATGGGGCAAAGCCTCGAGGTCCAATGGCTATATTGAAACAATTACTTATTGGTACACGAATGAGGAGGTTCAAACCTCGTATCAATATGTGGTAAATTTAAGACAAAAGATTACTGACTCATGCCAGATAGCAGTACAGTCGTCAGAAAAAGCAAAATTAAAGGCTCGATTATTTTTCAATCAAAACAGGAAACTGCGCCAATTATGGCCAGGTGATGAAGCCTTTGTTTTACTTCCAAACAAGGAAAATAGATTACTTGTTTCTTGGAAGGATCCTTACACAATTTTAGACAAATTATCAGATGTTGACTATGTTGTAGATGTTAAAGGAAAGAAAAAAAAATTTCCACATTAATATGTTACAACAATTTCATACTCGACCGCCACATCTTTGTCCTATCTTTGAAGCTATTGACGAATCTGTTGATCGTCGCTCATCGTTAGCTGTTATTCAGGAGGAAACTTCTGATTTTTCTGATGGTGGTGAACCAATACTATCCTTACCAGGTGTTCATTTGTTAGCTACTGAATGTTGGAGAGATGTTTCTATTGCTCCTACTCCTTCTTCTGATCAAAAAGAGCAAATTTCTACAATCTTTTTCTGATGTGCTCACGGATGTTCCTGGGCATACCAATATCATTGAACATGATATCGTGTTAACAGATTTCAGACCTATCAAACTGAAACCTTATCCCATCCCGATTCATTTGCAATCTCAAGTACAAGAAGAAATAAAGCGAATGATTAAGTTAAACATAATTGAACCGTTTAACTCACCATACAGTTTTCACATGGTGTTGATCAGGAAAAAAGACAAATCTATTAGAATTTGTATAGATTTTAGACGTTTAAACGCTATAACTTTCCAAGATGCATATGTTAAGTCATATTCGAAGTTACAGTTAGGTGTTAAGGATTTTGGTGTAGGGGGATGATGTTGGTTAGTAAGTAGGTTAAGGTCATGAGATACATGACGTGTATATACATGTGTGTGGGGAGAGAAAGGAGTAACTCTGTTTAGAGTGTATTTTTATTGAAGTATGCAAGCTTGGAATGTTACATTTAAAAGTTCACTGTTAGAAGCACGTAGAGTATGGTTGAAGAATACTCAGGGCGTTCATGTGTGAATTGAGGTTTACAGGACATGAGAAAAGCGTGCGAAGTGAATGAAGTTAGCATACGGGTCAGAGAAGAATACTGAGTTGTTAAAGGGGAGTCTGTGGCCATCCGTCGTGGGAGACGGTCAGTGTTTCTAGAGTATGTGAATAGTGTATGTGATATTCATTATAATATATTGGATGTGACGCGATGATGTACCGCGTAAGGTGTATTTACAAGGCCTTTATATATTATTATTTATAAGCGCGTTGTGGGTTTCCCGCGCTGTAAAGTCCAGGAGGAACTTGGATGCCTGGTGATTAGACCAGAGGTATAGATATATGTGCGAGGAGTGAATGCCGCACTTGGGATTATAAAGACACGTCGTTTTCCCGTGTCAGTAGGAGGTCTATGGTAAGACTATTATATGTTATTATTTGAATGCGCGTTGTGTGCTTTCCCGCGCCAATAGGAGGTCTACGTAAGCGCGTTGTGGTTTTCCCGCGCTGTTAAGTTCTGGAGGAACTTGGATAGAGATATATGTGCGAGGAGTGAATTCCGCACTTACATTGAAAGTAGGACCACGGAGATATATGTGCGAGGTGTGAATGCCGCACTTACATTGTATACAGACCATATAGAGATTTATGTGCGAGGAGTGAATGCCGCACTTACATTGAATATAGATCAGAGATAGAGATTTATGTGCGAGGAGTGAATGCCGCACTTACATTGAATGCAGTTGTTACCAGTACGTAAGAATGACTACTACATATTATAATTATGCAAGTATTTGTACTATTGTTGCTGATGTCCAGGACTATGCTGTTGAGATTATATGTAATGGAACTGTGACCCAGACTTCTGTCAAGTTATTTCATTCGCGTACCTACTGTACTTCCATTACAAACATTATCAGAGTTAACATTTGGTGGTTATATTGATTGTTAGTACCACATAGAAAAAGCTATTGCAACAGTGGTGGCACCGACTTCTACAGTGGTGGTTTCCAGTGATTTATAATTAAACCGCTTTTCAGCGTTAACATTTGGTGGGCCAATCTTACGGGGTGTTATACCCAGGATATTCGGACTATAGAAGGAGTTCAGTACATATTTCCAGTGATTTAGGGGGCTCAATTTTCTGAACCCAGGACTATTGCGGAGAATCAATCAACCCGCCCCGGAATCTTGAAGTACTGTAAACCTTCAGAAATTCTTTGGACGGTAAATGAAGTGTTAGGACACTAATGAAATTCATCTAAAAGATGTGTTTGCGCGAAAGTCAATAGACATACTATGCTCACAACAGATATCAACACCCATACATCTGATTTCTATTTTGGAGTCAAGGTAATTGAGTAATAAAAGACAGATAGTAATTTCTACATAGAGCTGGACATTACAGTCCTGAGTCAAGCCAGAAAAGTAAACACGAAATACGTGAACTTTCTGCCAATCAGCGTACAACGGTCATGTTGTGACCCAATTATCGCCTAATTTACATAGTCCAGCAAGTCCTGTTTACGACAGACATCGGTGTGTGCAAGGTCAACCTTGTTTATGTATGTATCCGGACAAGTCATCGCAGTGGAATCTGCCTGAGGAAGCCTGCTTTTGACGGTATGTACTGGCCCGTCTAAACTTATCAGAGAACCTGTTTGTACTTCACGTGTGTTGTGCTGTGCTGTCATTTTCATTGTCAAGCCATCAGAAAGGAAGTGAAATAAACAACACATCTGGAACATCGGTCTACAGTCAAGATCAACGAACCATATGTATTAAAGATACGTATTATTTGTTGTTAATTTGTATTAGAAACTGTGTGATTAGTGTATTGTTGTGCGTAGTATTATTTTTTTCTTTCGTTGTGCTGCAATTTGTCTTATTTAGTTTTGTTTCGTGTCGTTAGTACTGAATCTTATTCTGTAGCTTTCGTATAACTGACCTCTTTTACTGTATTGTGTGTTTTCGTGCATGTGTAAGTTCTAGTGCTAGTTTCTGCTGTGTATATTAGTTGGTGCTGTTTATATTATATATTAAGATTAATATTATAGATTAATTATTTAGCCTAATTACAACTGTAAGAGTTTTTCTGTTTAAGTTTAATATATTAGTCTAGTACCTATTAGTTTTATTTGTTTATTAATCGTAAAGATTATTTCCTAGGTCTTTTCTATTATCTGTTACAGTTTATTGATTTATTATATTGGACTCTTTGTTAAGCCTTCGTAATTATTCAGTGTTATACTACTATTAGTAATATTCTTCTGTCATCTGGTAGAGACTAAAGAAGCTTATATTTATTTATTTTTTTCCTTTTCATCCTTACATTACTTTTAAGTATCGTAATAATAATAATAATAGCCCCTTCAGTCATAACTGACTATGGGAATGCGCCCCTGAGGTGGCAGCCCTCAGCTGCTTATTTTCCTGGTGCTCCTTTCGACGTTTTCTCCTCACCTCTGCTTCTTGTGTGAGCCTCTCTTCGCCCAATCTGAGGTGGTGCCGTAAATAGCATCGCCACTTATTGCGATCGGCAGCTTCATCCTCCCATGTTGCTGGATCCATGTCCAGTGCCCTCATATCTCTCTTGCACACATCTGTGAACCTCAGCTGTGGTCGCCCAACTGTTCTCTTGCCATCTGCTAATTGTCCGTAGAGATTTTATGGGTATTCATTTCTTGTAAGTTTTTAGTAGAATTAGTGTTAATCTATATCCTATTTAAATGGTTCTAAATGTGGTTATTAGTTTAATGTTTATGGCAATACTTTTGAGTAGTTATTTACATTGTTTTGTATCTTGTACAGAATCTGTGCGAGTTGAACATCAGTGAGACAAGATTGCTGTAGTGCCAGCCATAGCAACACAGATATCCTTCAGCTGTAGATCTGCATTATCTCGGTGGAACCATAGACTGTAATCAAGACACACTTAAGATAAGTCACAGTTTATGCCATTGTTGCACTTCTTTGTTCAGATACCATTCTACTGACATTCCTGATGGTCATTCATTTGTATTCGTTGTTGTGTTAGCATTTTATATTTGTGTTACTTGTTTATATATTATTAATACTTTGTTCTTCATTAGAAGGAATTGGTATTAATCTATTCTGTAGGTTTTTTTGTAAAATTAATTCCAGTGTCTTGGAGAGACTCGATAGCTAGTGCCTTGTGGAATTCTTTGACATTTATTGGTGTTAGCTGTTATAGTTTGGTTTGTGTAATCATTGTTACATAATTTAGTTTCTTTTGTCATGTTTACTTGTAGTTTTCTTGCGTTAATTTTCTACTATCTTGTAAATAAGTTCATTTCACAGTCCTATTGTTGTTGTTGGTTTTGCAGGTGTGGTAGTTTACATCTATAACTACTTCATTACTTTCTTTATCTACCTATATACTTTCTTGTATTATCCCCCCACCTGTCTGTTGTTGTTCGTTTGTTTATAGTTGTTGTGTCAGCGGTGTACTTCATTATTATCATCATTCATTGTGGTTTGGTCCTGGTTATTAGTTACAAATAGTTTGTATGATTACTGTGTTAGAATCTAAGCATTGTAGATATGAGAGTTAGAGTATATTGAGGATTAGTGTGTTCAGCTACACATGTCTTTGTCTAGACATAGGTGGATCTGATTATTATAAGTGACTGATTTTAGGGTTACTTGTGTGTATTATCTTTAGAATTATTGGTGATTTGTTACTGTGTTATTGTAGTACCTATGTAGAGGTATATTAATACTGATAATTTAGTATTGTAGTGAATATACTTTCTTATTTTGGAATTTAGTCTGTAAATCTATAGTAATGGCAGACTGTTCAAGAACAATTAGAAACAGAAAGAAAAGAATAGCCTTAAGAGACTTTATTTTGGCTATCAGAGATTGTGAATCTTACGAATTGTTTAACACTATGGTAAAAGTGGATGATAAATACAAGCCACATAGAGCAAAGGTATATCTCATAGAGATTAAGGAAATAAGAGAAGTTACAACTGGAATTGCATTACCAGTATTGGATGATAGCAAGAGACCAAAACTGAATTTAAAGAGGAAAGCTGTTATAGCAGATGATATGGTAAAAACTGAAAGTAGGAATGTTTCTGTTCAAAGTGAGAAGAAAGAAGTCACTGTACAAACAGATAATTGTTGTGAAGACTGTTCAGTCTCAGTTGGGAAAATATCCAAACTGAATGTGGATGAACCACAAAAGACTATCATTAGTGATGAATCAGTTAGGAGTAAAACTAACTTATATTCTATGGAAGGAAGATCAATAAGTGTTAGTAAGAATGCAATGTCTACAAAAGCCTATGAGACAATGACAAGTCCAGTGCATGAGGAAACATACCATGCACCTCAAGAAGTGTTGTTACCAAAAATGGGTTTTTGGTGTGACAAGGATCAGTTAAAGATAGACAAATTGATTCAAGAAGAGGGAACCTTCGAGGAAAAGTGTACAATATTAGAAGGAAGATTCAAGACTGTTGAGCAGTTATTAGAAAAGGAATACAAAGATGGTGTTCAAAGATTAAATGATGAATTCAAGGTGGATAGGAACAGGATATTAACTGAGTGTAAGGGTAATACTCAAGTTAAAGAGCAACATTGCAGGGTCCTGATAGATTGTTGGAAAGAGAAATGTAATGCTGTGGAAAAGAGTTACTATGTTAAAGTTCAAGCACTAAAAGAGCAATTTAAGGCTGGTAAACAAAGATTACAGCAGTAAGCTGAAGCATTGAAAGATCAAGCTAAGTCTATGGAGGAGAGACATGAGGCTGCGCTTGGTACAGATCAATCAGATTGGAAGAAGGAACCTTTAGATGCTCAAATGCAGTATAGGAGAGCAAAGATAAAGGATGCTACATCTGTTGCCAAGAAACTAGTACTTGGAGAGACTGAAGCTTCAAGGAAGGAAGTGTGGAAGACTGTAATGGATGGTCTGAAAGGAAATTGTGCTGGAGTTACAGACCAGTTAGAGTTAATATTATCTTTCAATTTCAAAAACAGAAACGTGGATAAAGGAAAAGAACCATTGAAGTTGTTAATGTTCAACGCCATCAAAAAGTTACCACCAGATAAGTGGTACATAAGTGATCTGTTTGCTCTACTAAAGATACTGTGCTATTTGGAAATACTTTTGTGATCGTGGTAATGATGATGATGGAGTCTAGATTGAGAATATTTTTGATGTTAGTTGGAAGAGATTGGTACTTGTTACGACTCAGCATGAGAGGTTAATTGTTACTGTGCATAAAACAAGGCTGAAAGCTATAACTTTCAAGAATGGAAATTTGACAGAGTGTATATAACAACAAATAGTGAACAGGTGTACAGTACAAGTCAGTAAAACTAGGTGTTTTAGATTGACTTTTTTCATTAACTAAAGTAGTAAAGTTTGATTGAGAGGTACAGGGTGTAGTGTCTAAGGTCGCTGTTAACGAAGACATGTGAAATGGGTAAATCATCCCTTAATTGATTATTTTGTCACCCCCACTGGGAATGTTTAGTGGAATGGGGTGGACATAGAAGGGTATGTAATGTGGCATAATGTGATACAAATTTTCCAAGGCAAATGATTTTATTCTTGCCTAATTTTGTTTATCCATAGGAAAGTATGCTATGCCATGAGATGCCAGTGTTGTTGGTGGAATTGTCTATCATTACAGCAGCTGATGGATGGTCATCAGCAGGCTTGCTCACCGATACCTATTCTTAGTGAGACATCAGTCCATTGGTCTGGATTTGGAGCAATCGAGAAATGAATTTGCAGATAGACTGCAACATTTAGTATAGATTGTATTGTATTTATGAATGACATTTGTGTTAGCTTGATAAGTTGTAAGTGTTAACTTATAATGTAATATAAATATATTAGTTAATGAACCTTTTGGTTCACATATGTATTTTTGTATGGTGAATCCACATGAGTTGGTTAATATATTATTGAGGCACACATTGTTAGATTTGCATCAAACACAGTTTAATGTTGTATAGGATGAAATTGAGTTTGGTTTGCCAGTAGAGTATGATTGCTAAGGCAAAGCCTACATCACTTTTCCTGTGCCACTGTTAATGTGGTAACCTTTTGGTTCACTAATATATTTATACACTCTTTTGTTGTTTGGTATGACTTAACATATTTCACCGACCTCACACTTTGGTTTAATGTAATATTTAAAAAAAAAATGATAACATTTTTTTTTCCCCGGGGGTCGGTGTGAACTGTTAAGTCATATTCGAAGTTACAGTTAGGTGTTAAGGATTTTGGTGTAGGGGGATGATGTTGGTTAGTAAGTAGGTTAAGGTCATGAGATACATGACGTGTATATACATGTGTGTGGGGAGAGAAAGGAGTAACTCTGTTTAGAGTGTATTTTTATTGAAGTATGCAAGCTTGGAATGTTACATTTAAAAGTTCACTGTTAGAAGCACGTAGAGTATGGTTGAAGAATACTCAGGGCGTTCATGTGTGAATTGAGGTTTACAGGACATGAGAAAAGCGTGCGAAGTGAATGAAGTTAGCATACGGGTCAGAGAAGAATACTGAGTTGTTAAAGGGGAGTCTGTGGCCATCCGTCGTGGGAGACGGTCAGTGTTTCTAGAGTATGTGAATAGTGTATGTAATATTCATTATAATATATTGGATGTGACGCGATGATGTACCGTGTAAGGTGTATTTACAAGGCCTTTATATATTATTATTTATAAGCGCGTTGTGGGTTTCCCGCGCTGTAAAGTCCAGGAGGAACTTGGATGCCTGGTGATTAGACCAGAGCTATAGAAGTATGTGCGAGGAGTGAATGCTGCACTTGGGATTATAAAGACACGTCGTTTTCCCGTGTCAGTAGGAGGTCTATGGTAAGACTATTATGTGTTATTATTTGAATGCGCGTTGTGTGCTTTCCCGCGCCAATAGGAGGTCTACGTAAGCGCGTTGTGGTTTTCCCGCGCTGTTAAGTTCTGGAGGAACTTGGATAGAGATATATGTGCGAGGAGTGAATTCCTCACTTACATTGAAAGTAGGACCACGGAGATATATGTGCGAGGTGTGAATGCCGCACTTACATTGTATACAGACCATATAAAGATTTATGTGCAAGGAGTGAATGCCGCACTTACATTGAATATAGATCAGAGATAGAGATTTATGTGCGAGGAGTGAATGCCGCACTTACATTGAATGCAGTTGTTACCAGTACGTAAGAATGACTACTACATATTAAAATTATGCAAGTATTTGTACTATTGTTGCTGATGTCCAGGACTATGCTGTTGAGATTATATGTAATGGAACCGTGACCCAGACTTCTGTCAAGTTATTTCATTCGCGTATGTACTGTCTTGAGTGTCAGTCCAAGTTATATTCCATTGTAACATTACAGAGGTAACATATTCCATAGTTATCATTTTGCGTACTGATACTGTCTTCAAAACCATCGATATTAACATACACCGACTTCAACAGCATAGAATTTACCTTTGCTTGAATCACTTCTTGAAAAGTTAACTACTGCTACATTCTTTACTAAGTTTGACTTGTCCAAAGGTTATTGGCAAAAGCCATTATCTGACAAATCTAAACCGTATACAGCTTTCGCTACACCTTTAGCTTTGTTCCAGTTTAATTACATGTCTTTTGGTCTTGTGAACGCTACTGCAACATTTGTTCGCATGATGCGTAGATTACTTTCTGATCGTGAGGATTTGATTACCTACATAGATGATATTTGTCTCTTCCATCAGACATGGAATGATCATGTCAACGGAATCTATTCTTTGTTGAACACCTTACGCTGTCACAATATTACTGCTAGACCTTCCAAAACTAGAATAGGTTATACTGAAATTACCTATCTTTGTCACAGAGTAGGAGGTGGATTCTTGAGACATGAAGATTCTACTGTTTTCAAAATTCTGAACCTTGATATTTCTGGAACAAAAAAACAAGTTTGCAGTTTGTTGGGCTTAATAAACTTTTATAGCCGATTTTTACCCAATTTCTCAGATATAACGTCAGTTCTGTCTGCATTAGTGAAACAGAATGCACCAAATAAAGTAATATGGACACATTCGTGTCATGTGGCCTTAAACGTGATCAAACTTGCGTTCTCGAAATCGCCTATATCAAGATTACCTGACATTCGATATAATTTCATTCTCAGAGTCATGCCAGCAATTCAGCGATCGGAGGAGTATTAATGCAGGAATTTGAAGGCCACATGCATTACACTATGTATGTGAGCAGAAAGTTATCTCCTACAGAACAACGATATCCAATCGTCGAAAGGGAGCTTGTCGTAGATTTTTGATAGAGGAATTAAGACTTGGGTTGGTCCCTTCTGAATAGATTTGAATAAGTAATAGTCACAGTGAGAAGTAGTGATAGCAATAGATTTCCACGAGTGAGATGGTAGAAATGTGATAGAGGCTGTCTCTGAAATCAAGAAAATCTTCTCTCTTTCACCTATCTTCTACGACAGATTTAGATTGAGTCAGACAGTCTAAACATCTATATACATATTATATATATATATATATATATATATATATATATATATATATATATATATATATATATATATATATATATATATATATATATATATATGGATGGTAGGGTGGGCGAGATGATCATGCTGATTATATTGTGATATGTGATACTCTCCTTTCACACTCGCACCGACCCGAACAACAATAAAAACTCTTGATTCTGAGGCAGGGGCTGTATTTATTTTTACAACCCATTCAGTGCCTAAGCAAACATTAAACAAATAAACTAGCAAACATAACAAAACAAAACACCCAGCATGTGCCCGATTGCTACTGTGTCATGTCTTTGTGTTCTTCTGTGTGGGTACACAGGGCGCCTCGTTTCGTTCTCTCTTGTCTGGACTGATACTTAAGAAGGCTTGCTGCTGGTTCGCTATTTCTTTTTATAGGCACTAGGCTAATCACTCAACTTACTGCGCGCTGCGCAGATTAATTGCGCCACGCAAATAACACACACGATTTTGCTTTACCAGGCCCGAAAACACAGATATGGCTCACAATTATCAAATATTACACACGACTACCACATATAACACATCACAACTAATTCTCAGGCTTTATTATGGCCTAAACTAATATATCTTCATGAAAACTTTTCACATCCCAGAATGCTTCGCGCACATCGAAAATAATCTGCCTAGAAACAGGTAGGGGGCGGGCGTCTCCTTTTCCGCCCCATCACATATCTCCCTCCTGATTTTGTTGTCGTCCCGACAACATCACTACCTCTGGCGCTTCACTTGTAACCTCTCAGATCGTTGATGCTGCGCAGGACTCTTTCTGAGCGACGATGCTTTGGGCTCAGATTCTGTATTCGGTACAACTCGGCTGGGGACTCTCTTGGTCGTCATGTCTCCAGTTGTACGTTGTCGGGCTGTCAGCCACTGTGGTCTTGAAGACTCGCTCACCGGTGCCGCGTCGCTGCCTGCCCGTGACATCTGCTTGTCAGTGCTTGCAGCTGTCGACTTTGAAGGGAGATCGCTCTTGCTGTGTTTTCCACTCATTTTGTGCGGACTGTGGCTTACGTTCCCCACAATCTGCCTTTGATGAGTCTCCTCGGCTGAACCTTGATTTGCACTCCCTCCTATCTGCTTAGGACGGGTTTCCTTCCCTAGACAACGGCCACTTCTCTCGGCGCCCTTAGTGTGACAGTTGAAGTGGCCCTCTCTTGGCTTGCGCCCTAAAGGCAACCTCGTTGTGACAGTCCGTCTAGGGAAAGAGCTCCTTTAGGGACAGGCGGCTATCAAATGTTCTGGGGATTTGCATCCAAAACATCTTTTTGGAAGCGGGCCTTGAGGGCACTTGGCTGCCATGTGGTCTGACAGGTCTCCACAATTGTAGCATCTTATCTTTCTGGGCTTCCTCCGTGCCATGGGTTGCTTCCTGCTGCCCTTACACTCTTGACCGCCAATGCCGCACACATAGACTGCTTCCATGCCCTGGACAGATGGTTTGCTGTCAAATTCCACTCTCTCATTTCTCGCCAGACTCCGGAATCCCTTTCTGAAGATCTTGGTCTAATGTACAAATACATCAATACCTCCATCATCTGGCGTGATGAATCCCCATCCCCTGTGAACACTGTACCACTTGCAAACCCCTTTTCGCCTTGTTGGTGCAACTGTGTTTGTCGGTGCTGTCAGCTCATAGCTTTCCTTGGCAACAGCCTGACTCTCACATACACGAAGGTGTAGTTGAGGTTTCTGCTCACACACCCCCTCGTCTTGCGTTGGCTGTTCCCACGGCTGGCATGGTGCTCTCTTTCTCTGCACCTCCTCTTGTGCTGGCGAACTGGCCTCTGACATCTGTGCTATCTGGGACTTTAGGAAGGATAATTCTGCTCTGAGTGCCTCCTTCTCCTTCTGAACTTCTGCACTTGCTATCTGGACCAGTGTCTCAGGCTTTTTACTTTCACCATAAACAGCATATTCCCAAGGGAAATTCCTGGTCATCTCACTGACTGGTTGTTGCTCGGTGTAGGCTCTTTCCGTTATCTTGAGTAACTGCTCAGGGCTGGCCTTGGCTCCGCCATGTATCCGTAATTCTCTAGATACCCATGGTGTCACGTTGTTCCAGATCATGTCTAACTTGTCTTCTGCCCAAAAAGGCGCCACCTTCCACGCGGCTTCCACATCTTCCACAAACTCTTGCCAAGTGGGACTCCCCTCTCCACTAAATAACCTTATCTCTGGCTCCTTCACGTACACTACCTTCACAGGCGCATTAGCCATCTTGCTGCAGGAATGCACTGCTGGGTGTTTACAATATTTGTTCGTTTGCTGTTTGCTCAGTGTCACTGTCTGCCTAATCCTGCCGACAACGCCAATTGTGGTAGGGGGGGCGAGATGATGATGATGATTATATTGTGATATGTGATCACTCTCCTTTCACACTCGCACCGACCCGAACAACAATAAAACTCTTGATTCTGAGGCAGGGGCTGTATTTATTTTTACAACTCATTCAGTGCCTAAGCAAACATTAAACAAATAAACTAGCGAACATAACAAAACAAATAAACTAGCGAACATAACAAAACAAAACACCCAGCATGTGCCCGATTGCTACTGTGTCATGTCTTTGTGTTCTTCTGTGTGGGTACACAGGGCGCCTCGTTTCGTTCTCTCTTGTCTGGACTGATACTTAAGAAGGCTTGCTGCTGGTTCGCTATTTCTTTTTATAGGCACTAGGCTAGTCACTCAACTTACTGCGCGCTGCGTGGATTAATTGCGCCACGCAAATAACACACGCGATTTTGCTTTACCAGGCCCGAAAACACAGATATGGCTCACAATTATCAAATATTACACACGACTACCACATATAACACATCACAACTAATTCTCAGGCTTTATTATGGCCTAAACTAATATATCTTCATGAAAACTTTTCACATCCAAGAATGCTTCGCGCACATCGAAAATAATCTGCCTAGAAACAGGTAGGGGGCGGGCGTCTCCTTTTCGGCCCCATCACACACACACACACACGCACACACACACATATATATATATATATATATATATATATATATATATATATATATATATATATATATATATATCCACTCACATACATACACACATAAGACGACAGTTAGACATACAGGCGTGGGAAAAACTATGACAATGATTATATGAATAGTTTGGGAAAACGATCTGACCGACACGCTGGAATAAATTTTATGAGTAGTTTATTTATCAAGATTAAACTTCTCTCACAACATATATATATATTCGCATCAAGCATATACCAAATAAAAAAAAAATCATTAACAAAAAAATCAAGGAATGCTACAAAAAGGATAGACCCACAGTTAGATCTTATCCCTCGAGGTAAGCCCACAGTCCTGTTGTAAGAAAGTGATATCCCCAAGGAAACAAGGATACATAGGATTAGGTCTAATATTTCCCCTTCTTAAAAGGTATGGACAGACTTGATATCTCTGCTCTATTTTAAGGGAAATAGGATTAGCAATGATTGCATACAGAAAGGTTAGATAGCAAAATGGGTGCCCAATTACAACAATAAAGAAATCACTCCATCCTGCTTGCACTCTATTCATTCAGACGAGCACACGTGCACATTTCATACTCACAGCTTTGATAGCCACTTCTGGAACAACAAAAAAAAACCAATATTTTTAGGACTTGCCCATACAGAATCTTCAATGGTAATCTTGCGCCAAGAAAACCCCAGGTCCAAAAAGACGGGTTGAATTCACTACTTCCGGGACCGTTCTCTTGGGAATACTATTGTTTTGGATGTCTGTTTAAGTCACATAAAATTGTCCAGACACGAGCGTTATAGCGAGCACAGTGTCAACATCTTAGATTTCAAGAACTGAGGAATGTCAGATCGGTGTCTACTTTCAGGAAAGGACTATATTTGGTCACCACACCACTAGTCGAAACTCCGTCGGAATGTTACTGACGTTAATATGTTACTTGCCACACCGGCTAAATTTGTACATAGAGTTTGTGCAGAAAATCTGATCTGGCTCAAAGGCCCAGTATAAAACAGTTAGTCTTTAATAAAACCCGTTAGTGAGAGTTTTACTCTGTCTATTTATGAAGACACACACACTGTCAGACAGGTGTTAACTTGTAAATCCACGTGGTTAAAAGATAAAACTGTTTATGTTTCTCACAGGTATGTCTCTTGTACTAAAAGCTGACAAAGTTTGGGTACCACAGTATTCACTGAATAGGGAAGAAAAACCACAAATAAAATACTTATACATGCTACGTACTCGGATTATAACTTACATTTTTAAACTGCAAGCGTGCCGCTTGACTTATCATTCAAACCTTCCCGTGAAATAAGTTATATACATAAAATCAATCATCAAGAATTAGGAATACCTACGTATTTCGTCAACACTCATGAGGCTTCTAGCATTATAAGTTAGTTTAGAAAAAAATTGTTCTCTTCTGATTATTTAGCAGTTAAATTTAATTCCTTAATAGCCGACTGAGTTTAAGCTAGAAATATAATTTCTGTTTTCCACTGTAACTCGTCACTATAAAATAATACAGACTATATAAATTAAGCGCTCTGCACCAAATCTAACTAGTGAAATAAAATAAGCGATTTAACACTTTAAACACTTCACGAAATACTAGATATTTTGTATAATATTTTACCTCCAAACAGAATTACAGTTTCACAACGACTAGGATAATTCACTAGATAGGTATGTAGAAGCTCGGCAAAATTTGACGAGAAACTAATGACTTCGCTATACAAGCTTCATTCACTAGCACGAGTGATTCTGTCTACTGCAAGTTGGAGAATGAAAAGAAAGTTTCAAACTCTGGTTAATATCTATCAAACAGACAAAGAGGTGAACGTTTATTTCGTAAAACGAAATGCTCTCCCCTTTCCGTCTTTAACGCTTACGTTTAACACCTAAACGCATGCCGTAACTGCCACCTACTGACCGAGAGGGTGCGTGTCAGTTGCGAATCTCAGACAACCCGTCTCCAGTGCAGAAACAGTTATTCACACCTCCCCGAGAAACTCATCCTGAGAACCATAACTGACACTTTGCTTACTCGCACCTTACGCCAACTCTGGCCGTGCAGCGTGAGTGTCATATCACCTGACACTGAGAATCTACCTTGGAAACTACATGTCAGATACAAACTACCAGACAAATGTCTCCTCATCATGTCTGACGGAGTGAATTCTCACACTTCAGGCCCAGAAACGTAGCCGAAGTAACACTGTCCCAGGGGAAACTGTAGACAGCTGTCTGCTCCCCTGTCTGACGGAATGCATTCTAACACTCTGCGTCTCGTGTAGGGCTGACACGTTACGTAAAAGTTACTCGTTCTCAGTTTTGAGAAAAGAAACAGGTAAATGTTAGAATGGGAAAATAGTAATGTATATAGTCGCAAACAAACGAATGCGAAAAACACAGGAAAAAGGTAAAGGGCGACCATAATTAGAGAACACGTGTGGAAGAAAAGGAAGAGGAAAATATAGAAAATTCAATGATCATAACTCTCCGTGACAGAACGTCCCCCCTTTAAGATATGGAAGCACTCCATGTCTACGTTATGGAATTAAATTTCCTATATCCGTAGCTTCAGGGTGTCTGTCTTCTTCCATCTCATCTTCCCCCTCCATCTCTCTTCAATTCCTACTCAAGTCTACTCCCAAAATTTCCTTTCTCTGGAATGTCTCCCATGCGCGCTTGAAAGGGCGTTGCCGCTTATGACATTTTTCAAAGATTTCCTGTGATTGCAGTGGAGTTTCCCTGCCACTATCGTCATCTTCGTCAGTTTTGGTGATCGTCAGGAGATGGTCGGAGGTTGGCACTGGTTTTTCCAAGTATCTCTTTAAGAGATTTAAATGGAAAACCTTCTCCTTTCCTTGAATGGAGATCTGGTAGTTAGCCTTGGAAATCTTTTTCAGGACGGTAAACGGCCCTTGTCATCCGATCCTCAGTTGGTTGTTCTCGATAGGGAGTGACACCAAAACTTTCTCTCCTGCTTCCAATTCTCTCTCTTTTGCGACTTTCCTGTATCGGTTAGCGTGCTTTGTGCGTGCTCGCTTAAAGTTAGACGTTGCTAGGTCCCATCCTAGTTTCAACCTTCCTTTTAAATCCGACACATATTTACTTGCTGAGACAACTTTCTCATCAGTCTTCTGGTCTGTCAGCGACCAAAGTAAGGCTTCAAGCGGGCCTTTAATGGGTCTGCCGAATAAAAGCGTAGCTGGCGGAAATCCTGTGGAAGTATGAGGAGATTCTCTGTAGCCAAATAAAGCTGCAGGAATACAAAGATCCCAATCTTCAGTTTTCACTTGTGCCAGTTTACTTAACATTATGTTGAGGTTTCCATTAACACGTTCCACGAGCCCATTTCTGGCCAGAGTGTAAGGCTTAGTGTAGATGTGTTGGGTCCTCAAGATCTTCACGATCTCATTCATCAAGAGGTTTCGGTATGGGGATCCGTTATCCGTCAACACTTGCCGAGGGAATCCCAACCGAGTGAAAATCTGCACGAGGGCTTCTGCGACGTGCTTCGAATTTGCGCATGTTAGCTGGATAGCTTCTGCCCATAAAGTGCATGTATCGACTAAGGTCAGGATAAACCTGTTCCTTCTTTTAGTCCTTTCTAAGGGTCCTAAAATGTCGATGACAACCCGATCGAATGGTGTTTCCACTATTGGCATTTCACCCAAAGAGACTGGGGGTGCCCGTTGCTTGGGTGGTACACGTTGGCACTGGGCACAAGATTTGACATACCTGATAATATCGGTGTTTACTCTTGGCCACCAATAATGAGTGGTTATCCGTTGGTTTGTGGCGTTCTGTCCCATATGTCCGCTGAAGGGAAGAGAGTGCCCCATTTTTAGGATTTGGCTTCTGTACTTTTTCGGTACTAGGAGCTGATTGTAACATTGGTCAGGCTTGCCCGTTCTGCGATAAAGTACGCCATCCTTAGAAAAAATGTCCCCGTGCTGTCTGGGTTCCTTAGCCATGGGCAGTTTCCTAAAGCAGGCTGCCAAAGTAGGGTCCTTTTGTTGCGCTTCTTTAAGTTCCATGGGTAACAAATTAGGCGCAGGCTCCCGTTCCTTTTTGGTTTGCCCTCTTGTAGTTACTGCTGCCACAATAGGCTCTTCCGGTTTCCTAATACACACGTATCTCCCGCCAAGTATGACTGGGTAGATGGGGTCATCCATAACAGCCGCTTTGATCACATCTCTGACAAAATCCGAGTGGATCTCCACCAATGCAATGGGAAGCGCTGTAGGTGCATCACTCTTACGAACTCCACAAAGTTGGACGGTCTCTCCTGTCTCTTGACCGGGTTTAACTAGGTTTCTGGCAACAATGCAATCATACGAAAGCCCCGTGTCAAATAAACAAGAAGTTTGAGAACCGTTCATAATAACAGTACCTCGCGTTGAGGGTGTATCCCCAACAGGTTGGGAATCACTGTCAATAATTCCGCCTTGCGAGACTACTAGCAAGCATCCGATGCGTTTAGGCTCAGTCTGCTCGCTCTGATCATTAGTCCCGTGCTCAGGGGTTCTCCCTTTGCCACCTTGACCTTTCTGGCCACGCTGCCATGAAGTGCGCTCGGGTTGATCAGACTGTTTACTGTGGTTGGGGTACTTGTTTTTGTAGAACTTGGATTTTTCAGGAGGGGGGTTTTGAGATCCAGTTTCTCTGTGGTTATTCAGATTAGAAGCATGAGAAGCATGAGATGATTGGTCTAGATTATTTTTCCGAAAATGCTCTTCTGTCGGTTTACGTTTTGTGGCCGGTAGTTCAGCCAGCGCATTGTGATATCGCTCAGACTTTTCTAAGATGTCTTCAAGCTTTTCTGCACCCTGCTCAGCTAGAAATCTCCGGGTATCAGAAGACAGAGTGTTCTTTATTTGTTCTGTAATAACAAATTCCTCCAGACCTTCATAGGTAGAGGGGAGCTGTGAAAGCTCAAGGCACTTTGTCAAGTATCCCTTCAAACGAGATGAAAACTGCTGGAAAGTTTCAGAGCTCTCTTTCCTGCTGTTGCAAAACAGTTGCAAAAACTTTTGCGCATTCATTTCAAAGCGCCCAAGCAAAGCTTTCTTCAACAAGTCATAGTTGTCTTGTTGGCCAATTTCCAGTTTAGAATAAACATCATAAGCAGAAACTTTAAGAGCCTGGGAAAGTTTCATACACCAACGCGACCTCTCTAAACCGTACAGAGTTGCAATTTTCTCAAATTTTTCCAACTATGTGTCAATCTTCTCATTAGGACAAGGGAAAGACTCAAGAGTGAAAGACATAGCGTTGAGTTGAAGAGATTGAGTGTTAGAAGGATCATTTAAGGAAGAATGAGGAGAAGACTCTCCATTGCTGGAGGTAGAGGCAGCACCACGACTTTGGAATTCTAGAGTTTTAAGAGCCAGCTCATGTTGTCTCTCTTCCCTCTCTTTCTCATGCTGTCTCTCCCTCTCCTTTTCCTCATGCTGCATCCTGCGGATTTCCATTACTTCGTCCATCTTCTGCTGTAAAGGACGGTCTTCCGCTTCTTTCCTCTCCGCTGCTTCTTCTTTCCTCCTTAGTTCTTCTTTTTCCTCCTTAGCTTCAGCTGCTTTCCTCTCCGCGTCATATCTCTCAAGTTTGTCTCTGACAAACGCTTTCGCTTCCTCTCCTTTTAAACCTTCTTTTCTCGCCTCGTCCCTGAGGAGCTGTCTAAGCTTTCCCCTCTCCGCCATAATAAGTCAGTGGCTGAGATTTAAACGAGAAAGAGATAAGAAAAAGAATACACTGGTTCCTACCACTTGCGAGAAGAATACCAAACAAAAGATGATATCATTATAACCTGGGATACCTCCTCCAAAAAATATAGTGTCTAACTATCGCTGCTATTAATCGGCAATTAAGCACCTAATGCAGACGACTACGCCAAATAAATGGTAGTTAAGATTACTACTGAAAAAATTTTAGTTGCTACAGGGGAAACAAAATAATTATTGCAAAAAATTTAAGGAGAAAAAAAAATCCCCAAAATTTTTATATCCACTAAAAGTTCACCCCTGAAGATAGTTAGGGTAAGGAAGGCAATTACAGGACGTATAATCTGATCGCGCTCCTTAGCTTAGCTCAAACACCTACTTCTTC
Organism: Oreohelix idahoensis; assembly: GCA_024509875.1. Taxonomy (NCBI): domain Eukaryota; kingdom Metazoa; phylum Mollusca; class Gastropoda; order Stylommatophora; family Oreohelicidae; genus Oreohelix; species Oreohelix idahoensis. The sequence goes on from JAMPIV010022617.1 coordinate 62,420, forward strand.
AGAACCCTCTGAATGTTATACACTCACAAATCTTTACCAGCGTTTAGTATTACAAAATCAGTAATTAACATATATTCCGACAAAATCAATCTGTAAACCAAATGTATAATGCTCAATAATGCTGTGGAAAAACAATTATTAGCCGTGTGGTCAGCACGCCCATAAAACAGATCGATATGTCTAGGGGATAGTTATTTTTTTAAAAGATACAAAACTCACAAGACATCACACTCTTACTCTATATCAGAATAAAGAAAATTAATCCTGCAAACGAGCTGATAATCGTATTTGCTCAGGACTAGAGTTTAATTCCCGGAAAAACGAGCCACCATTCTGTCGTAGATTTTTGATAGGGGAATTAAGACTTGGGTTGGTCCCTTCTGAATAGATCTGAATAAGCAATAGTCACAGTGAGAAGTAGTGATAGCAATAGATTTCCACGAGTGAGATGGTAGAAATGTGATAGAGGCTGTCTCTGAAATCAAGAAAAATCTTCTCTCTTTCACCTATCTTCTACGACAGATTTTATATATATATATATATATATATATATATATATATATATATATATATATATATATATATATATATCCACTCACATACATACACACATAAGACGACAGTTAGACGTACAGGCGTGGGAAAAACTATGACAATGATTATATGAATAGTTTGGGAAAACGAACTGACAGACACGCTGGAATAAATTTTATGAGTAGTTTATTTATCAAGATTAAACTTCTCTCACAACATATATATATATTCGCATCAAGCATATACAAAAAAAATCCTAAACAAAAAAATCAAGGAATGCTACAAGAATGATAGACCCACAGTTAGATCTTATCCCTCGAGGTATGCCCACAGTCCTGTTGTAAGAAAGTGATATCCCCAAGGAAACAAGGATACATAGGATTAGGTCTAAATATTTCCCCTTCTTAAAAGGTATGGACAGACTTGATATCTCTGCTCTATTTTAAGAGAAATAGGATTAGCAATGATTGCATACAGAAAGGTTAGATAGCAAAATGGGTGCCTGTTGAAGGCGATCTTCTCTGTTGTTCTGGAACATTCAATTTGACAACAATGTTCCATATAATGTCAATAAAGTGGTTATAAATTCTGGCCATGTTAGTTGAGTTCTTATATGGTTTCATTCAAGATTTTCATCGTGTCAATTGGTGTTGCTTTACGCGAATGCGGAGTGGGGTAGAAAAACGTGTGAGCAAACATTTGAAAGTTGCAATTATATTGAACTTGTAATTCCATTGACGTGAGAAGTCGGTTCATTGAGTCCATACATTTATTCACAGTGATACATACATGATGATCAATTCCAATAGGAGTAGAACATAAGTCCATAGAAGTAATGCATAAATTAATCAACAACGTAGACTGCTGGTTATGCGTCAATGTCCGTTATGAGGATACAATGCAGTATTGTCGTCAGAACATCACAGCTATATGCACGAGCAGATAGACATGGCTACCTGCCGACAGTGAGACTGCGAGTCTGAATAATTCATAAGAATTTGACGATTATTCTTCTCCTTCCGAGAATTCTAGTTAAATACTAACCTCCAATAATTTCCCTCTTATATAGAGTTTTAGGACTGACCCTGATCCATCAAAAATGCACATAAAATGGCTATATCCTGCCATTAAATTGGAAGGTTAGAAAAACGCAGCTATTCAGCTTGGCGGTCAAGTAACAAAGGGTCACGTTTCTTAGTTACCGACTGTGTCCTAAACAACGCTATACACGTCATGATCGATCGTGCATGGAGCGTTCAGTAATAGAAACATCTATCGCAATATATTAAATGCCTTAACCTTTTACAATTGCACGTCTGGTAACCTTTAGCAGACGGCGTTAATATCATATACCGTAACAATTCCCTGTACACCGGGGAAAAAAAAATCGATAGATTTTTTTTCAAGATCTATCCGACTTAACAATTTTTTCAAAAAATATTTAACACAATTGTGACATATGGCCGACGATGTTCTGAGTAGAACCGTGTTGCGGTCGTGTCAACTAACTGTTTGTCATAGTCATCTGACATAAATCATATTATATATCAATTATACATATTATTATATCAACTAAATAAAATGTCCAATGTTAATAGTGAATTTTAAAATTAAATTAACGTAAGGTCTGTCGTATTAGTATGTCATATAAGAATTAATTTGACTAATTAAAATTAAATTAATTAATTAAACTAAGAGTTAAATTATTAAGATTCTAATGTCACGCGATGTTATGAGAGAAGAAAAAAAAAAACAAAATAAGTGAGAAGAAATAGAAAGAAATTCGAATATAAGTTTAACTTAATTGTGTGTGTTAAGTGTTAGTGAATAATAACTATCTAATTTAACTAACTAGATAATGTATAGGTACATTGAAAAAAAAATATTAATCTAATACTTGTGTGAGATTTATTTTCTCTTTTCATAATTTCTTCTTTTTATATTTCGTTCTCTTTTTTGTTCTTTCATTTCATTTTTTTTCCCCTCACATTTCATTTTATTGATAATAATTCAATTAAGAAGTTAAGTTAACTAATTAATTAGTATAGGATATGATGATCCATCCGTAGTCTTGATCCTGATGAATTCTTTCAGGCAAAAATGTTCAAACGTTTACGTTGGAAAGAAATGTCATTTATCCTAGCATCCAAGAATTAAGTATACACAGGATAATAAGTTCGACTTGTCGTCAGATATTGTTCCATGATTGTTCAACGGTATTTATATATCGTGTATGGACGTTAGACGAAGTTCCAATGTCAATATATGTACCTGGATTGCCTTTTAGTTCAATTCTGTGATGCATATAGTGTTTATAAAGTTTAAATTGAAGGCAAGGTTAGTTCTCCTATAGTTGATATGTTTTAGGAATGTTAATGTTGATTAGTCGTCGTCAATAGGATGACGTGACAACGCATCAGCAACAATATTTTCAGTGCCAGGTATGTGTTCAATGGAAAACTCGAATGGCTGTAGGATGATTGAATATCTGGCAAGTTTCTGGCTTGTATGATTCGATCGACGCAAGGATGCTACAGCACGTTGGTCCGTCTGTATGGTGAAGGGAGCACCGAGCAAGAATTTTTCAAGTTTGGTTATTGCCCAGATCACAGAAAAAAGTTCCTTGTCGACTGTTGAATACTTTGTTTCTGCCGGCTTTAGCTTTCTTGAGATATACAAGGTAGGATGTAGAATGCCGTCATGGTTCTGGAGCAGGCATGCCCCAATGCCGTAGTTACTAGCATCTGTTCGTAAGAAAAATCTTTTGGAAGCATCGGGAAGTCTTAAAATTGGTTCATGCGAGAACAAATTTATAATTTTGTTGAAAGTTTCATTGCATGTACCAGTCCATGTCACCTTCACCGGCATATCTTTTTTTAACAATGAAGACAATACAGCCGTGATGGATGACAAGTTTGGTATGAATCTACTGTAATATTGAACAAGTCCTAACAAACTCCTGACCTGTTTCTTCGTCTGAGGAACTGCTATGTTTAGAATTTTGGAGACTGTACTAGGTAACGTTCGGATATATCCCGATCCAATGATATGTCCCAAAAAGGTTATCTCATTACACGCGATTTGCACCTTTGTAGGTTTAGCAGTTAGATGATAATTCCTTAAAGTGTCGAAAACATATCTAAGTCCCGAAACATGTTCCTCAAACGACGAACTAAACAAGCATATGTCGTCAATATATGTAATAACGTCTGGTCTACCTGATAAAATTTGTCGCATCAGGCGAATGAAGGTAGCTAGAATGGCGAATTACTAGTCTCAATGATTCCCAGAGACAACATCTGTTCAAGTTCCTTAGTAGTTTTAGCAAGGAAATGTAAAGGAACAGAATAGGGATGTACACGAATAGGTGTATCATCATTGAGAGTAATGTCATGACTGATAGCCGATGTGCGACCCGGGACGTCGGTCAACACATCTGGATAAGATTGTAATAGATTAGCAATCTGTAGACGCTGTTGCGGTGTAACCGTTGAAGAGATGGTTACATCCCGCCAAGATTCAGTAGGTTGAACTACTGGTACAGGTAACGGTAACTGTACCTCAGGAAAAGAAGATTCTTCTTCCTGGATGACAGATAAGTTAGAATAATGACAAGTGGATACTGTGTTGTCATCTAGTTCATGAAAAATTGACTGTAAGTGTTCAGGACGTGTATGAAATTGCTTGAGCATGTTAATATGAAATATCTTTTTGTGTCCCTTGATATCTAAGACGTATAAGAATAAATGACCAATAAGGAAAAGAAATGATGACTGACTAGAGCTGAGTCATCAAGAAATAAGACAAAAGGGTGAGCGTACACCATTATCTGCGTGGCGCAGAATCATGTACTAATTGTAACTTTAGATAACGGTGATGAAAATAAACACCATTATCACGCTCGATTACCCAACGAGCGTCTCGATTGTTACGAAATGTAACCATCGCCTGTCTATTCTGCCCATTGCATGATGGCAGAAGACGAACAAACTTAACGTTTGCTGTATAATCAAAAAAATTTCTAAGTGCCTGCCAGGTAGTATCCTGCGGCAGATTTCGCACTAACACTGTGCGAGAATACGCACTTTTCCCAATATATGTAGTATCATTGTCACGAAATAGTGGACAATGATGATATGTATTCTTTGTCAAAGAATTAACCTTCCCTTTCAACACCGACATTGTCTTTCTGTTGGATGTCGTATCATCCTGACTGGACTGAGGATGATACCTATCATCACCAAAGGTATTAAGTTTCCTACATGTCGTAGACATGTCCTTGCTGGGCAAAGTAAAAACTTTTTCATCATAATTATTTGTGTTAACTTTATGTTTCCTTTTAAGTCCAGCATTATTATTTAACCTATTATTCTTTCTCATAATGTTTTTGTCAATGTTGACAACGTCAACAGTTTTATTAGGATCAGTTATATCCTTAGTATGTTGTCCAATAGATCTATCATCTTCATCAATTTCCAAGATAGTACTGAGAGTGAAGTTGGAAACTGCTGTGCCACATGTATTTATGTTGTTGGCACGAAGTGTAGCCATTGCAACAACAGCGTTAGCGTTGCTAAAGGAATGCAAATTTTTTTTCTCCCAATCATTAATTTCCTGTGGGGAACAATCCTTACTACCATTGATGCGTCCCAACATCAGATCTGCAATTGGATTCTGAAGCATGCATACCTTAACTTTCCCTGCGAAAAAAGGAGTGTTAACATGAATAATAGCTGTGGGGTAAAACTCTATTGTTCCACCAAAAGTCATGCAACGGACATATTCCCCCGTTGCACAGCTAGGATGTACCAGCGACTGTCGTACACCAATCGTTGTGGATCCTGAATCCCTCAACACTGAGACGACGGATCCATTAACTAATCCCCTGTTAAAAATTAGTAGGCCTGTTCCATCGTTGACTGCAAGACCTACCTGTGGTATAATATGTCCGCAGTTAAGCACTGTTTCTTTCGCCTTCTGAAAAATAAGATTGCATTGTTGGCAACTATTTGCCACATTATAATTAATAGCAAAACATGCAGCAGAAGACTGTGTTGTATTATTGTCAAGTGGGACCTGAGCTATAGGGGTAGTATTATTTGTAACTGCCGCCCCTGTATTATGGTTGTAATGAGATGATCCCCGAGAATGAGATCGATTCCGAGTATAATTGTTAGAATTATCTCGTCGTCCTCTATAGTAACTATTATCTCGATGTCTCGAGCCATGATTATTACCATTCCAGTTACTATTATTATTGGGAGTATGTGATCGATTATAATGAGTGTTATGTTGACCATTGTGGTAGTTTGTTTGAGGTGAATAATTTCTATCTCGTGATCTACCTCTGTTGAACTCATTTTTATTGTTGAAATCATTATTATGTCCCTTCTGAAAGTTAACATTGTGATTTCTTTGGAACCTGCTTCTGTCTACACTGTGATGTCTTTGTTTGTTATTATGATTGTAGGCCATATTAGACGCCACAGGTAGAGGTTCTCTTAATGAGGAGTTAGAAATGGTTGCATTCGGATGTGCCGAACAGTAGTTTAAAGAAATTTTTTCTAACTCGTCCATAGTACCTGGTTTACGCTCCTGCAAATATGCAAAAAATGGCTGGCTAACCGAAGATAATACCTTATCCCGCAGTAGTAAATCAACTAATTTGTCGTATGATTTGTTGACTTCTGCCAGTTCAACCCATCTATTAAATGTATTGCGTATGTTCGCAATGAATCCTGCAAAATCCTTTGGAGATTCAGGTAAAATTCCCTTAAATTTCAACCTACAGTGTTCCTCGTCCAGGTGAAACCTTCGTAAAAGCAAGGACTTAATAGCACCGTAGTTATTTGCTATTGATGGGTCAGCATTTTGAGAAGCTGTCAATGGTTCTCCAACCAAGAATTCATTTAACTTGAGTACCCATGACTCTTCAGGCAAATGGTTTGTTTTGCAAGTCTGTTCAAAACGTGCCAGGAACGATGAAAGGTCGTCGACGTTCAAGTTGAAAATGGGTAATTTAAAGTTGTAGAAATGTTTAGGTTGGCTGGATGATGATCCATTTTGTGCGTTATTATTCTGGTTTGCATCAGCACTTTGTGCTTGTAATCTTGCTGTCTCCAATTTAATACGCGCCAATTCCATTTCTTGTTGTAAAATAATTTCCTCTCGTTTCAATTTATTCTCTTCTTCCTGTTTGGCGATTGCTCTTTGCTCTTCTCTTTCACGTTGAGCAATCTCTCTCAATCTATTTTCCTTGGCAATTTGCTTCATCTCAAGTTCTGCTTCCTCTTTCTTTAATGCTGCCTTTTGTTCCTCTTCCTCTTTCTTTAATGCAGCCTTTTTCTCTTCTTCTTTTCTTTCATATTTTTCCAGTTCTGATTCAGCAAACTGACGAAGTTCTTGAGATTTATAACCATATTCCCGACCAATTTTAACGAAATGGTCTATAGTAAGCATTTTGACTTTTATCTGTAAGTAATTATTGATAATTACTGATTAAAATAGTCAATAGTAGCTTCAGAGTAATTATTATACTTACTCAACTTAGAAATATTCAATATAAATAATCACAATAGTACTGAACTTAATGTCTAAGTTCAACTAATAGACAATATTTTGTAACAATATTGTATCTAAATAATACTATATCATAAATAGTTATGATATCTGTTAAATATAATGTAATTATATCACACAATTAATCTCAATATCCAATAATGTTGGGTATAATTCCTAGTAATTATATTGTTCAATGTACTAAGTCACTCTCTTAGTACCAGAAAAGTATATTAAATAATATACAATGGGTCTATTACCTCAAAGGTAGCTATAAGATTATTTTATTTTGTCAATATATATATTATATTATTATGCCCTAGGCATCTATTATAAATTGTAGTGCTACTTTCTTGGACTATCACTGCATAATTATGCAATGTCCCATATTAACCTTAATTATCAGAAAAAATTAATTAAATTAAATTACAAGTGTATTATTGCATATAATATCATATTATTAATGTAGTATTAATATATATTATGAGGACAAACAAAACAATGATGCAACTAAAGGGTACAAACAATGTCAATACGCAAACAAGACGTTTTCACAATTAAAAATGAATTTATGAACTAAATAAAATAAGCGGAAATGTCACAGACCAAATGAAGGGCAAGGTCTGACCCGAGGTCAACTTAATATTCAAAGTACACAAAAAAAAATGACTGCAAAAAATGATGACATCACAGGACTCATAACGGACGAAAATTTAACAATCATAAAATAAATGATAGTCAGAGGAGACTGGACGGAATAGTTAACAAACATGATACAGAACTGAATAAAATTGTTAACTGAGTACGAATAAAATACACCAATTATCTACGGGACAGTACAGCTAACGCAAATTGTCAAACGGTAGCAGATTTGGACAGACTGTCCAATGGCGAACCTCAATGGGCTTCCAAAGGTGCAATCGTTTAACTTCCCTAAGAACGACTGAAATCTAGGTGGTCAGCTGTTCGCGACATTCCCCAGAGATTTCAGTTCCCTCCAACCGGCCCACGAATTAACAACACCTTAAAACAACAAAAAGTACATTAAACACATTCAGAAAAGACATGCCTATGCAGGCAAAATACATGGACTCAGCACTGTTATTTATCGACCGACAAAGGTCACACTTAAATGACTTATCTTTCGTGCTCAGTTCGGACTCCTGTCGATGACGAAATGCACCAACGGTGTAGAAGTATGTCTGACTGTTTGCTCTTGATGCATATACAGGGTTTATTCGTTGACTTTGTTATTTTTTTCCTCCGTAGAAACTAGGCTTGCTGCTGTCAACTTGTATGGCATGTACACGAACTTTGGTGACGTAACGTTGTTAGGGATTATACTGAGTACTGCGTCATAGGTCATAATTCAGCACATCATGTGATCGTCCTTCAAATGTAAACAATTGTTAATTTCCGAATTTTTTTTCGATCCCCAATCAATGGACACCATCTGTTGAAGGCGATCTTCTCTGTTGTTCTGGAACATTCAATTTGACAACAATGTTCCATATAATGTCAATAAAGTGGTTATAAATTCTGGCCATGTTAGTTGAGTTCTTATATGGTTTCATTCAAGATTTTCATCGTGTCAATTGGTGTTGCTTTACGCGAATGCGGAGTGGGGTAGAAAAACGTGTGAGCAAACATTTGAAAGTTGCAATTATATTGAACTTGTAATTCCATTGACGTGAGAAGTCGGTTCATTGAGTCCATACATTTATTCACAGTGATACATACATGATGATCAATTCCAATAGGAGTAGAACATAAGTCCATAGAAGTAATGCATAAATTAATCAACAACGTAGACTGCTGGTTATGCGTCAATGTCCGTTATGAGGATACAATGCAGTATTGTCGTCAGAACATCACAGCTATATGCACGAGCAGATAGACATGGCTACCTGCCGACAGTGAGACTGCGAGTCTGAATAATTCATAAGAATTTGACGATTATTCTTCTCCTTCCGAGAATTCTAGTTAAATACTAACCTCCAATAATTTCCCTCTTATATAGAGTTTTAGGACTGACCCTGATCCATCAAAAATGCACATAAAATGGCTATATCCTGCCATTAAATTGGAAGGTTAGAAAAACGCAGCTATTCAGCTTGGCGGTCAAGTAACAAAGGGTCACGTTTCTTAGTTACCGACTGTGTCCTAAACAACGCTATACACGTCATGATCGATCGTGCATGGAGCGTTCAGTAATAGAAACATCTATCGCAATATATTAAATGCCTTAACCTTTTACAATTGCACGTCTGGTAACCTTTAGCAGACGGCGTTAATATCATATACCGTAACAGTGCCCAATTACAACAATAAAGAAATCACTCCATCCTGCTTGCACTCTATTCATTCAGACGAGCACACGTGCACATTTCATACTCACAGCTTTGATAGCCACTTCTGGAACAACAAAAAAAACCAATATTTTTAGGACTTGCCCATACAGAATCTTCAATGGTAATTTTGCGCCAAGAAAACCCCAGGTCCAAAAAGACGGGTTGAATTCACTACTTCCGGGACCGTTCTCTTGGGAATACTATTGTTTTGGATGTCTGTTTAAGTCACATAAAATTGTCCAGACACGAGCGTTATAGCGAGCACAGTGTCAACATCTTAGATTTCAAGAACTGAGGAATGTCAGATCGGTGTCTACTTTCAGGAAAGGACTATATTTGGTCACCACACCACTAGTCGAAACTCCGTCGGAATGTTACTGACGTTAATATGTTACTTGCCACACCGGCTAAATTTGTACATAGAGTTTGTGCAGAAAATCTGATCTGGCTCAAAGGCCCAGTATAAAACAGTTAGTCTTTAATAAAACCCGTTAGTGAGAGTTTTACTCTGTCTATTTATGAAGACACACACACTGTCAGACAGGTGTTAACTTGTAAATCCACGTGGTTAAAAGATAAAACTGTTTATGTTTCTCACAGGTATGTCTCTTGTACTAAAAGCTGACAAAGTTTGGGTACCACAGTATTCACTGAATAGGGAAGAAAAACCACAAATAAAATACTTATACATGCTACGTACTCGGATTATAACTTACATTTTTAAACTGCAAGCGTGCCGCTTGACTTATCATTCAAACCTTCCCGTGAAAAAGGTTATATACATAAAATCAATCACCATGAATTAGGAATACCTACGTGTTCCGTCAACACTCATGAGGCTTCTAGCATTATAAGTTAGTTTAGAAAAAAATTGTTTTCGTCTGATTATTTAGCAGTTAAATTTAATTCCTTAATAGCCGACTGAGTTTAAGCTAGAAATATAATTTCTGTTTTCCACTGTAACTCGTCACTATAAAATAATACAGACTATATAAATTAAGCGCTCTGCACCAAATCTAACTAGTGAAATAAAATAAGCGATTTAACGCTTTAAACACTTCACGAAATACTAGATAATATGTATAATATTTTACCCCCAAACAGAATTACAGTTTCACAACGACTAGGATAATTCACTAGATAGGTATGTAGAAGCTCGGCAAAATTTGACGAGAAACTAATGACTTCGCTATACAAGCTTCATTCACTAGCACGAGTGATTCTGTCTACTGCAAGTTGGAGAATGAAAAGAAAGTTTCAAACTCTGGTTAATATCTATCAAACAGACAAAGAGGTGAACGTTTATTTCGTAAAACGAAATGCTCTCCCCTTTCCGTCTTTAACGCTTACGTTTAACACCTAAACGCATGCCGTAACTGCCACCTACTGACCGAGAGGGCGCGTGTCAATGCGAATCTCAGACAACCCGTCTCCAGTGCAGAAACAGTTATTCACACCTCCCCGAGAAACTCATCCTGAGAACCATAACTGACACTTTGCTTACTCGCACCTTACGCCAACTCTGGCCGTGCAGCGTGAGTGTCATATCACCTGACACTGAGAATCTACCTTATAAACTACATTTAAGATACAAACTACCAGACAAATGTCTCCTCATCATGTCTGACGGAGTGAATTCTCACACTTCAGGCCCAGAAACTTAGACGAAGTAACACTGTCCCAGGGGAAACTGTAGACAGCTGTCTGCTCCCCTGTCTGACGGAATGCATTCTAACACTCTGCATCTCGTGTAGGGCTGACACGTTACGTAAAAGTTACTCGTTCTCAGTTTTGAGAAAAGAAACAGGTAAACGTTAGAATGGGAAAATAGTAATGTATATAGTCGCAAGCGAACGAATGCGAAAAACACAGGAAAAAGGTAAAAAGCGACAATAATTAGAGAACACGGGTGGAAGAAAAGGAAAAGGAAAATATAGAAAATTCAATGATCATAACTCTCCGTGACAGAGCTCCTGGCTATTGTTTTTGTTTTCAACAAATTCCAGAGATATTTGATGGTAGCTCACTTCACTCTGGAGACAGATCAGACGGCGCTGGCATATCTTCAGACACCCAGATTTACAAATGCAAAAGCAGCGACAGCCTCGTTAGCGCTCCAGCGTTATGACTACAGCATCAAGGCTATAAAGGGAAGTCTCAACGTCGTCGCAGACGATCTTTCCAGGTGTGTCAAAGACACCACGTCATCTATCAACTCAACAAGTCCAGATGACGCAAGTAATGCAATGTAATTCATATCTGTACATTGAGAGATCATTTTCAAGAACTTTTCACTTCAAGAACCACGTTGCATCGAGATCTCATGTTCAAGAACTTATCGCTTCAGGAACCACGTAATCTAAGGTCACTGAGTGGATTGAATAGTTATTACAGTGATTTTAGGTCCATGCAACCCGCACAGCAACATGATGATGCTGAATCCTGGATCTCTACATATCGTGTGATATATCGTTCGACGTATGACACTTCATAGAGACATCATGCAGTCATGTTCATACGCAACAACCATCTACAGACTGTCAAACATACCATATATGAAATGGGTTCAAGTGAATCATGTTTAAACGGTTTCGATATACACACGTTCCGTGCTAAAAAGACTTTCTGCTAGACTTTCAAGGGACATAACGTATAAATGAAGGTTACACAAGGAGTCCAAGGGAAATAACTTTAATATTTGCAATGGAACTTATTTCGAATAATTCGTTACAAAGGTTAATGACTTATCGATTCTGCGTGTTACAGTATTGTATGGACGATAATCATGGACAAATTCAAGGATGGATGTCTACATTCAACTAAGAACAGTATTGGATCATTTGCACGGGAGTGAAATGACATTACCTTTAATACGGACATTTTTCCATACACGATTGGAAAGTGCTAAATTTAACACTATAAATTGACCTTCACAAAAAAAATTATGTCACACTAGTCCTGGAGACATTGATGCGTGTTAACGCCATTATCTAATTTATGATGTCTTCAATGCTTAGTTTATGTATTTGATACAATAATGACATATCAGTCACAATCACAGACAACTTTATACATGTGACAATGTGTAGCAGTCACACACCTTAGTGGTTGAGTGTGTCTATATTCATCTATTATTGAATATTATTAATGTTTGGCATTAAGGTTACATTGATATGACATTATGTGACTAGGTTACATGACGAGACAATAGTTGTTCCTGACGGAGTGAAGTTTGAGAATGCATGGTATGGTTAGTTACTGGTTAAATGTTGACTGACTTTGCTATAAATACCTCATTTTTGATGTTAAATTGATTTGAGTCCTGAGTAGACACGGGTGTTAGCATTATGTGCTATATGCCTCATCTCGTGTGTTAAATTCCCTACATTTTGGCACAAACATAGGTTCCATGCAATGTCATATTAACATTGTAAAATCTACTCTAGAATCCTAGAGCAGAGACTCTGACGCCTAGCTGAGCCACAATTGGACGAGGTCCAGTGCGGATTCCGAGCAAACCGAAGTACTCAAGACCTAATCTTCACACTCAGACAGCTGAGTGAAAAGGCCCTTGAGTACAACAAGGGATGGGTGAGTGAACTGAACAATGGACCAATCGTATTGACTGGAAAACAAATAATGAATCATGGGAATAAATTGAAGGACAAAAGAAGTCAGTCCCACCAGAACAGTTGAAGAGAGGAGTCGTGCCTTGCTGGGCTCTCAAGAAAGTGAAACCTGTTGTTGACAGTAGTTACACAGACGAAGTAGCTAGCTTTAGCATGAATTAGCGGTAGCAATTCCGGAGTCTAGCATAAACTGTGTTAAATGATATAAGCTGAACAGTTAGGAATAGCATAGGGGTGCATAGTAGGAAAGTGATAGGTGCTGGAATTCGCACATTACGGTAAGAGTACCTTTTGAACTATTTTATTGACTTTCAGGCAGATTATTAACTCAAGAGGTTAACGATGCTCACACTCCAAGGGGCGGACAACGAGAAAGAGTAATACAGAAGAATTTGCTGATTGCCAGAAATGTTGTTACGTAAATAAGACAAAGTATCGTAACTGGCAATAATAAATGAAAAGGTTATGAACCTACGACTTCCACGAATACTTAAGCGCTCTCTCTCATTTATACAGTAAGTATCAGAAGGCCACAGCAGCAGTACTTGACAGCATTTGATGTACATTGTATATAAAAGAACATGTATAGCTATTGATGCCATTATATAAGTTAGGCTGACAGGTTTATTGAGGCAACAATATAGATAGAGAGATTGGAAAGGAGGATAAAGATTGGGCAGACTATATATCCATGTGTGCAAAAGTCTAGATGATAGGCAATAAATATTATACTTGTGGAATATAAAATGAACTAAGGGCTGGATGCCTGGAAGTGAGATGGAGTTTTTTGAAACATGCACTCTTGGAAAATGTTGGCATCTGTGTATTGTAAATAAATTTGTTATCAGTTGAATTATCTCCACACAAGTTGAGTTGATTATTGAAAGGGTGTGGAAGGACAGGAACCATAATACAATATTTGGAATCAAAGTACACCAATATACGATACAGTCGCTATATAACATTTAGGAGAGAAGAACGAGACCTGGTAATATAAAAAGAACCATATCTCATCCAGGAAGCTTCATCTCTGGCGGAAAGGGGCCAGTAAGAGAGATAGTTTCACTTGGAATATAAGCCGAAGAATTAGGCTGATAAGAAGAGTAGAGGATAGCTAGGCCTGCCTCAGTCACCTAGCTAAAATAAGAGAAAGACCCAGCACTGTCACATATAGCTATTTGGGGCCTTTGGACAAGTCTGCAAAATCAACAGGGCACTGTGACATATTGCTATTTGTCGTCGTGACCAGTTCCAATAAAATCCATCCAACGGTCACATATAGCTATTTGGCGCCGTGACCACCTCTCCTACAGCGACAACATGGCGACACCATTTCATGACGAAACATATCAACACCAACAACAGCCTATGCCAGCCCCAATACCAACAGAACAACAATGTACAATGGCTGCGTTACAATCCATCACAGAAACAATGAAGGAGATGGGTCACTGTTCAAAATACAGACAAATTAAATCAGTCATGACACCATTCAAAGGAGACGCTAAAAGCTTCAGAAAATGGATAAAGGATGTTGAGAAGTTCGCCAAAATGATAAATGCAGTCACAGACGCAGACCGTAAAAGAATATTGCACTTTGCATCAGACTCTTTGGTCTCAGACTTTTTGCGGAGGCGGGAAATCGATTACCCCATCAAGGCTTATGAGTCGCTAAAGAAAGAATTAACACAAAGATATAGTGACATCACCAAATCGGACCATGCATGGTCACTCCTTCGCCGCACAAGACAACAGACCGGCGAATCAATTCAGTCATATGGGGAGAAACTACTGAACTTACCAGAAGAGGCATGCTCGAATGGTCTAGCAGCATCACCGGATATGGAAAAATATCTGGTGGGTATTTTAGTCGATGGTCTCCTGAGTATTCATACTAAACTGTATTTGTTCCGAAAAGACCCAACAACAATAAACAAGGCAATTCAAATAGCAGTGAGGGAACAGAACTGCAGATTAGGTTTAACCAATGCATTGAGCATGGCACTATACTTGAAACACACACAGAGCATGAACCCATGGAAGTCGGACACTCTCGAACGCGGTGGCTCCGCTCAAGTCAGTCAAGACATCAACAGCCAGAAAACAGGAACAGACAACAAAACATACAACAAATCAACACTCCCACCTGCTTTATCTGTGGGTTCCGAGGACACTTAGCCCGTCAGTGTCGACAGCAACAATCGCGCCCATTTCAAGACAATTACAATAACACCAGATATCTTGGCGATAACAACATTCAGAACTACAGGCAAAACAGAAGAGGAGCGCGTGCAACTTCCAGTTTCACAAGGGGTCAATCAAGAAGATACGATCAGGGAAACGGACCAGTCAACCATTAAGCAGGACCATTAGTGGTGACTACAAAAGTGAGGAAGATAACAACTTTCCTCATCGTAGGTCTAAAAACATAAAGGAAAACTACATGATTTCACACAAAACAAACCCTCCTCAAAGAATAAATATCCCACCAGACCCTAGTTCTTGCCTGATTAAAATCAACAAAAAAAAATTACAGAGCACTCGTCGACACAGGCGCTTCGGTTAGCCTGATAAGAGAACAATTGCATAAGCAAATTAAACATTTAGCAACTTTTCGGCCTTCAATAACATTTATGTCATCAGTGACAGGAAAACATATGAAGTCATGCGGTATCGCCAACATTACCTTCTCCATCGGGCAACAACAAATCACACATTCCTTCGTAGTCACACGAGGAATGTCTAGAAACCTTATCGTAGGTAGAGACTTCCTCAACAAACATAATACTAGGATATATTTTGATATACATAAGATTAGGATTAATGACGAATACATACCACTACAAGACGACATACATATTGCGTCCTTGGTGCGGTTGACATCCCCAGTCACAGTGTTACCTAACACACTGGTAATAGCTAAAGGTCGAGTTAAGAATTCCAACTACATTCAACCGGGTCAGTCAATAAACATCGAACCTTTGGATAATGAAGGCATAAACGATGAACCTCTCATGTTCGTGACAGAAGGCATCGCAGAAATTTCGTCTTCTAGGGACTTTCCAGTCATGATCGTAAATACTTCAGGACAAACAACAACAATACACAGAGGTGCAATAGTTGCCAAGATACAAAGATCGTCTTTAACCACTGCAAGAAATAATAGAATACCTGAAGTTGGTGGGAATCAACACCATTCTTTCGATCTACATACATCCCGAAATTATACCTCAGGTTACCCTTCAGATAACAACAGGACATCAAAAGGACTAAAGGCATACAATGAGAATCTTATACATAGGACTGCTCGACAGACCCAATAAACAAGGTCAAGGAACAGACAAAACGGGCAACAAATACAGTATGGACAGAGAGCGGATAACTCTAAGTATGCATCTAATCGCAGCAGTGTCCAGACATGCGGAGTAAAAAGTTACGATATGTACAAAGAATAAACCAAGTTATACAGCAGAGAGCTAGTGGTGGAATATATAGAAAATCAGCAAATGGTAGAGAACGACCACATTATATTAACCTTGTTACAGATTCCTTATTGCCAACCCCAGCAAAATACTGCCGTAGTGAACAACAAAGTGAAAGGAATGGTCACAGAACACAATCAGAGTATACTCCATGGCGGATAACCAACAAGAGATACTCAACTGCACCAATGCACCAGAGATATGGAGAAAGATACCCAAAACCCTTTAATTACTGCCGTAGTGAACGACAGTGTGAAAATAACAACTATAGAAAAAAATGGACAGCATACTCCATGGCGAATACCCAAACCAGAATACACGGAAAAACCATTTAGAAACAACGAGCCTACGAATCGCAGACATTGGAGAAATCATAACAGAGAACGTGAGAGTAGGAACAATAATTACAGAATAGAAGATGATAATACATATGTTAAGACACTATGGTCAAGCCAAGACTCGCACACACCAGAGAGCACACCAGATTGAGTCTCACAATTGCTGGCAACGTTGAAAACAGACGATCAACATAAGAAAAAACTTAGTGCATTTGTTACTAAACACCAAGATGTATTTGCACTAACAGACATGGAGTTAGGCAAAACCAGTACAATATACATCGACATTCAGACTACAGTAGAGGAGCCTATCAGTTTGAGACCCTACCACACTCCTTTAAAGAATCGTGAGATAGAGGAAAAAGCTATAAACGAAATGTTAAAAGCAGGAATTATAGAAAGGTCTACATCAGCATGGTCGTCACCGATAGTAATTGTCACAAAGAAAGATGGAACAAATAGATTCTGTTGTGACTACCGTGCACTGAACAGAATAACTAAAATAATCTCATACCCACTACCACGCATTGATGATATATTGGCAACACTTGGACATTCCACATACTTTACAACATTGGACGCACGCTCAGGATTTTGGTGCATCCCCATGACTCCGGCAGCAAAGGAGAAGTCAACATTCTGTACACATATGGGAAGTTACAAATGGAATGTTATGCCCTTCGGGCTGAAGGGAAGTCCAGCAACATACATGGCATTAATGGATGAAGTCTTGCAGGGAATGCACAATTTTGCATTAGCTTACATAGATGACATACTCATACATACAGCAGGTACCGTGGATGACCACTTAAAGAAAGTCGAGCAAGTCTTCGATCGTCTTCGACACCACCAAGTGAAACTCAAGCTGAGCAAGTGTCAATTTCTGAAGACAGAAACTAAATATTTAGGATTCATAGTGAACAAAGATGGCATTCGCCCGGACACAGAGAAAGTGGAAGCAATAAAGAAGATGCCTGCTCCCACAACAGTAAAGCAAGTTCGAGCATTTATAGGGTGTTGCGGATATTACAGACGCCACGTTGCAAAATTTTCAGAAGTCGCTCAACCAATCATCGCTCTCACTAAGAAGTACTCTCGATTCAAGTGGACAGAAGAATGTCAGAAGTCTTTTGAACATCTTAAAGAAGCACTCGTAACATTGCCACTTCTTACAAACCCAAATATATCTCGGCCGATGATTCTGTATACGGATGCCTCCGAGACAGTAATGGTGCTCGTTTAGTTCAGCACAGAGAAAAGGTTGAAACACTTACTACACCAGAAATTTCGTATGAGATGCCCATAGCATTTATATCACATGCGCTTTCCAAAACACAAAGTAGATGGTCAATTACAGAAAGAGAAGCCTGTGCTATACATTATGCCATACATAAACTGGCATTTTACATCACAGGTACCAAACTTACCATTAGGACAGATCATCAACCGTTGGTGAATAGGCTCACCAAGACACAGGAACAACTAAAAAAATTACAGGTTTGGGCTGTCAACTTGCAACAGTATGATGCAACAATTGAACACCTCCCAGGTGCACAGAATACATGTGCAGATTTTCTCTCTCGAATCCCACACACTGCCACTATACAACAAGACGATTCTGATGCGGTTACTGAGATAAATGACAAGACAAAGGAAATCAACATTATAAACTCTAACAGAGCAGAGGTTGACTATAGCATTGTTTCAACAGATACCGATACAGAAGAGACAATAAACTTAGATGCATTCGATATATATAAATAAATATATATATATATATATATATATATATATATATATATATATATATATATATATATATATATATATATATAAATATAAATATGCTGAACAGAGGAAAGACCCTGAGATAGCTAAACTTATCCAACGGATAGAAGCAGAAACCACATCGCTTAAACAGTTTACTATCCAGCCACATGACCAGGCTTTATATCATATTGACCACAAACGAGAAGGTACACTACAAAAAGTAATTCCCCAGCCACTGGTATCTCAGTTATTGGTACAGTTTCATGACAAAAACGGCCATCGTGGACGAGACAAAACCATAGATGTCATTAAGAAAAGGTACTACTGGACAACAATGTATAAGGATATCACTGAATATATTAATAATTGTAAAACTTGTAAAATATGGAACATGAGACCAACCAAAGTTCCTTTGCAACAGATGAAACAATCACATTTCCCTATGGAAGTTATAAGCATGGATATTTCTGGACCATATACAGTCACCCAGTCCGGGAACGAATACCTTTTACACTTCGTCGACCAATACTCGGTATGGCCTGAAAGCTACCCACTCAAAAATATAACTTCAATAACAGTAACTGAATTTCTTCTTCAGGAGTTCATACCACGACATGGTTGCCCTAGGAGAATAATCACAGACAATGCGAAACAATTCATCGGTAACCGTTTAAAACAGACGCTCCAAAACTTACACATTCAACATACCACTACTACGCCATACCGACCACAGGCAAATGGAAGAAATGAGCGAATGCATGCCACATTGATTAATATCCTTGCCAAGTATATGCAAGGCAAAGTCCAGTATTGGGACATATATATTAATCAAGCCCTCAAAGCAATACTAGTCAATATAAATGAAACAACAGGATATTCACCTTTCTATATGTTATATAGACGTGAACCCACCTTCCTATTAGACAATCTCTTACAACCACAAAGAAGTTATCAAGGTGAAGATCCAATCCAAATGATAATACAAGAGAAGTATAGGGCCCACCAAATAGCAAATAAGAATGCACAGAAAGCCTTCATGAAATGGCAGAAGCAGCATGACAAAAGAGCAACGTTGGAACAGTTTAAACCTGGAGATAAAGTATATTACAGGAAGAATGTTCGAGATAAGATGGATAACGGATGGCTTGACGGATTTAAAGTGGTGAAACAGACAACACCGGTGAATTACAGACTATGGAATGAGGAGAAAAACATTTCTGTCAAAGCACACGCAACACAGATGAAACCAGATACTCATCGCCCCACAGTACCACCAGTGTTACAGAGTACTAGACCACTACGGAAAACCACGTTGACTTATTACGAATCTACAGAGTCAGCAAGCAATTCATTTATCGAATACGACACCGATGAAGGGCAAGACATTGATGATGAACAAAACAACAACCCGGAACAACTACCAGATGCTGTAAAATGCCTCATTCGCTGCAGAGAGAACTCAGAAGAAGAAGAAGATATCCCGCCAACAGAATTGAGAGAAAGATTAAGATACAGAGACAACCGTCTGCAGGAGAGAGATAATACTACGCCATCAGCTACATATGATCAACAATCGGAAACATCTGATCAGTTAACCCCAACACCACAAAGCTTAGATAGGGAACAAGAGGAAACCGGTACACATAGGTCAGAAGAAGCCAGGGCACAAGTTGAGCAGGATACAGAAAGTGAACACTACAATGAAATTCTAGAAGATACGACAGGAATATGGAAACAATGGAATAATGTTGAAACAGAAATAGATGCACCGTACCGACATACGAGAGCTGCAGAACAGAGAAGCAGAGCACAGGAACAGCAGCTATTGCGACAGGGGCAACAAATACAGACTAAACGTCAAAGTGGTCCAAGTCAAACCCAAGATATAGAAGAGACATCAGCTAAAGATTCAGATACCCAGGAGGAAAATAATAGGAATGAAGAGACAGTGGTCGTCTTCAGATGATACGGCAGATTATGAAAGGCGTCTAGCAAAGTTAAGACATGTAGAATATGTCCGACTGAGGAGGAAGAATAAGATAAGAAATAGTGGTGCAGCGAAAAGTAGGAAAGATATAGCTGCACTATGCGAATTAATTGAGAGAAAATTTGAGGAGCTGAGAAATAGAAGTGTTAATAGAAGAGATACGGATCGAAGGGAGTACCGATCCAAGAGCCGGGATAGGCTAAGAAATAGAAGCAGTAGTAGCAGTAGAGAAACTACTAAGGATCAAAGGATATACCGATCTAGTAGTAGAGAGGAGTCAAAGACGAGAAATAAGGATGGACAAGGTGCAAGTAGAGGTCGAGGTAGCGACATAGAACCTGAAAGGAACTCAGGGAAAAGGAGAGATGAAATAGTAGAAGAGGAACCGAAGCAAACGGTTGAAGAGGTAGAGAGTAGAGAGATTAAGAGAAACTCGGGAGATATACAAGATACGGAGGTAGAGAGGAAGCAATGTGTTAATGAAGTCAGAATAGTAGAGGGGACTCAAGATATGGATAAACTGATAGCGTCAGAGGCGCTTAAAAGTAAGGAGACAATAGAGGCACTTAAAAGTAAAGAGACAATGATGTTGAAGTTGATGGAGCTTATGAGCAAATAGGGGAATGAGTAAAAGGCTATGGAAGAAGACATAGCAGATTAGTAGTTGTAGACAAGATGGCGGCGATAGCTGAGTCTTGAGAAGACTAAGTATAACTGGTCTGTACCGCACACATAAGAGAACTGGGTACACCTGACCAATAGGGTACTGCAGTAACAGGAGAAGTAAGAAGTAGATTAAAAGGCCATGATAGTATGGCGGGAATTATGTAAAACGTCGTGGTTAACGACGGCCGAATTAATAAACACTGACATTTTTGGTGAAGCAGCAGAGGAAGACAGCAAACATGGAACAAAATAAAGTGACAACTATAACTACCATCCATAAGTTAACACCAGCCTACGCGATCAAGTCGGGACATTGAAGATAAGAGATCTTTACAATCAATGAGAAGTAACAGTACAACAGAGTCCAAGCCTTACAGAAGAGATAAAGAAGCAAGAATCACATAAGTCTACCTGAACTACAAAGACAACACATCAGTGTTCGCAATGTTAGTCACATGGTCACAACCATCATTCCCTATCCCTTCGTCATCCCCAACATACTCCCGGCGACCCCCGTCGCAACCCCAGTGATCATGTGAAGCGAACATGTGATGACAGAAGATAATCTCTCACAGCCGCAGAGGAAGTAACATAATTCAGCACAGCCGAGGCCTTACGGAAGGAAACATCAGTCGACAACCACAACCACCAGCCACAACACAACCATCAGCCTACACACTACAGTTGAGACGATTGAAGATGAGATACCTTTGCGAGCACTGAGGATTAATAAAACTTGACATCATCCAAGCCTTACAGCACGGCATACATAAGGAAGAATATGGTAGTACCTATACAATCAGAGCTTGACAACATAACAGCGAAGAAAGCGACACCGAGAGTATGAACAACTCAACCAATACCAGATCCAAATTGGAAACATCATCAAGTATACAAGCTATTGTCAGGTTGAACAAAACATATTAATATTTGTTCGTCCTCATCCTCCTGCAGAGCGACTATAAACACATCACAACTGATACCAACTTCATCACATTACGACAGTCGTCTCTCCAGTAGAGAAGTTACACTGATGGAGCTTGCAAAAGAGATCTCCAAATTCGTACAAGCAGTGTAATCGCCGTAAAGTACTCACCCAGCAACAGTACTAACTCGCAGCATTGACCCAGGTATAGTGCTTAATCAAGGTACCCCAATCAACGGTATCCAACGGTTAGTTAATTACTTAGGTCTCAATAGTTAACTTAGTGGTTGCCTAGATTCTGGAACACACTTAGACATTTACATTATACACTAACCTTTTGTGAGCAGGCAGGGTAGAACTTTGGAGAAGAATAGAAATTCAAATGTGTAGAACAAAATAATTAGTGATACATTACATAAACACATGACTGATAGGTTGATTAATCACGGGACATATTATACAGTGATAACAAATTAGTAGACGCGTAGACCATTGTGACCGATGAAGCAGATTAAATAGAGAAGTGTTTTCGAATTACAATAAAGATACAGAATTCTAGAAAGCCCATAAAAGATTCCTTACAAGATAAAACTTACTGCACCAGAGGATCCACACTGTTAAGTAGTTAATATATATAGTAATTTGCATGTTGACCAATAATGTATATGTATTTCAGGTATATGTTTGGTTCAAGATTAGATTAAGTAGAAAGAGAAAAGAAACAGCGTCAGAAGGAGATGTCTTAGACCAAACCAGAGAATATTGAGCAGGAAAATTTACCTTTTCAGATAGAGGTGCACATATTGCGCTGATGATGAACGTCCCTACATGATTGTTTTTGATTTTGATTGTTCGTCCATCACGGGTGATGAAGACCACTCTGTTCATCCAATTATTTAGGAATATATTAGGTTAGTCTATGGGTACGAAGGTGACTGATGAGCCCGATGCGGGCCTGGAAAGATCTCGGACAGTGTGGGCAGGGAATGTTTGTTTCATGTGAAGGTTTTATTACACGGTCCTTTCTAGCTTGTCTCCGCTGTTCCGCTGCTGCTCTTCTGGATGATTCGCATGCCGCTGCACCTTTACGAAGAGATGTGCGCCAAGCAGTTCGGTCTTGCGCAGCAGCTTCCCATGTGTCTGGGTTTATGTCAAAGGTTTTTCAATGACGTCTTTAACGTGTCTTTGAAGCGCTTCTTTTGGCCACCATGGGAGCGTTTACCCTTCTGTATCTCACCATAAAAGAGTATCTTTGGCAGTCGATGGTCTGGCATGCGGACTACATGACCTGCCCAGCGAATCTGTGACTGCATTAGAATAGTATCAATACTAGGGATACCAGCTCTGTCAAGAACGGCGGTATCCGGGATCTTGTCTTGCCATTTGATGTTTATTATCTTTCTGAGACAGACTGTATGGAAGTGGTTTAGCTTCTTTACATGGCGTCTGTATACAGTCCATGTTTCACTTGCATACAGCAGCACTGGAAGCACCGCAGCTCTGTACACCTTCAGCTTTGTCTGTAGACTAATGCCACTTCGATGCCAAACGTTGGTGTATAGTCTGCCAAATGTGCTGCTGGCTTTGGAGATCTTGGTGTTCACCTCATCATCAATGACAATGTTCTGGGATAGTGTGCTACCAAGGTATGTAAATCTGTTCACAACATTCAGTTTCTCACCATTAACCTTGATGATTGGCTCAGTATAAACTGTGCCAGGAGCTGGTTGGTACATGATTTCTGTTTTCTTCGTGTTGATGGTAAGCCCAAAGTTGGCGCAGGCTTTGGAGAATCTATCCACACTATGCTGCAGATCAGCCTCTGAGCCAGCATTGAGGGCACAATCATCAGCAAACAGAAGATCTCTGATGGTGTGTGATTTGACCTTGGTTTTTGCTTGAAGCCTTCTAAGGTTAAACAATTTTCCATCAATACGATAACTAATGTCGATTCCTGTGTCCCCGTCTCTAAAAGCATCAGTCAGCATAGCAGAAAACATGATACTGAACAGAGTCGGTGCAAGTACGCACTCCATTTGAGACGGGGAAAGGCTCTGATAGCTCACCGTTTTCCTGAACTCTAGCCTGCATTCCATCATGCAGTTGCTGCACTATTGTGATACATTTCTTTGGGCAGCCTTGTTTTGCCATGATCTTCCATAGACCCTCTCTACTGACCGTGTCGAACGCCTTTGTCAAGTCGATGAAAGCTGTGTACAGGTCACAGTGCTGTTCTTGGCATTTTTCTTGTAGCTGTCTTGCAGCGAACACCATATCTGTGGTTCCACGTTCTTTCCGGAATCCACACTGACTTTCAGGTAAAAGACCTTTGTCAAGATGAACCGTAAGGCGATTCAAAAGGATTCCGGAGAATATCTTCCCAGCGATTGATAAAAGAGAGATGCCTCGATGATTGTTACAGTCTTGGCGATTACCTTTACGTTTATATAGATGTATAATTGACGCATCTTTGAGATCGTGTGAGATGGTTTCACTCTGCCACATTTGCTGGAAGATCATGTGAAGTTTCTCTATCAGAACTGCACCGCCATCTTTATAAACCTCAACAGGAATTGAATCGGAGCCGGGGGCCTTTCCACTAGACAGTTGACGAATCGCTTTCTTAGTTTCCTCCAGAGTTGGTACATCATCTAATGCTTCATTTATAGGAATTTGGGGCAGGCGGATGATGGCTTCGTCGTTAATAGATGATGGCTGGTTCAGAATATTATTAAAATGTTCAGCCCATCGTTAGAGCAGTTTTTCCTTGTCTGTAATTAGTGTTTTTCCATCTGCATTAAGGAGGGGAAATGATCCTGATGATGTTGGACCATAGACCGCTTTGAGTGCAAGGTAAAAATTTTTCAAGTCATGGCTGTCAGCAAAGCCTTGGAGCTCATCTGCTTTATTACTCAGCCATGAATCCCGCATCTGGCGTAGTTTATGTTGGACGATTCTACGCATGTTGTTGAAAGCGTCTTTCTTGGATGTAGATTTTGGATCATTTAAATATGCTTTATGGAGATGGTGTTTCTCAGCCAACATCTGCTTTATATCATCTGAGTTCTCATCAAACCAGTCATTTTGTTTCTTGATGGAAGGACCCAGGACCTCTGTAGCAGTGTTGTAGATCTGCTCACTTAGGGCTGCCCAATTTGTTTCCACACTTTGGCCGTCTAGCGAGATAGATTTGAGACGGTCTTCTAAGGTGTCAGTAAATGACTGTTTGATTTTTGTCTTCTTTAGTTTGGTGACGTCCAGCCTCTTTTGAGTTTTCTTCCCCTGAGGGCGCCTGGCTGGTTGGATACGAATTTTAAGTTTAGATACAATGAGGCGATGATCAATCCAACATTCGGCACCACACATGGACTTGGTTACCCGGACATCTTGCCTGTCCTTCTTCCTAATAATTACATAGTCAATTAAGTGCCAATGCTTTGAGCGAAGGTGCATCCAGGAGGTCCTGTTGCGGGTAGGAAGTCGAAAAATGGTGTTGGTGACAAGGAGGTCATGTTCTGCGCAAGTCTGGAGGAGAAGTCCATTGCTGTTACAGCGACCCACGCCGTACCTTCCAATAGTGCCATTCCAGGAGATGTTATCTGAGCCTACTCTTGCATTAAAGTCACCAAGAATGATGAGCTTATCTGCTTTAGAAACTGATGCAATGACTGCATGTAGTTCTTCGTAAAACTTATCCTTGACGTCATCCTGGTTTGTCATAGTTGGTGCATACGCGCTAATGATGGTGGCATGTTTTCTTCCATAGAACAGGGGGATCTTGACCGTCATCAGTCGGTCATTTATTCCCTTTGGGGGCCCCGCTAACTTGCCAACAAGTGCTGTTTTGATTGCAAATCCAACCCCTGCTTCTCGTCTTTTTTCAGTTCCTCTTCCGCTCCAAAAGAATGTATAACCTGCACCCTTTTCGCAAAGTTGGCCCTCACCTGCAAGTCGAGTTTCACTCAGTGCTGCTATGTCAATGTTGTACCTGGCCAGTTCTCTCCCAATCAGGGCAGTTCGTCTCTCAGGTCTGTTTGCTTTAAAGTCTTTGTCAAGGAGAGTGCGCACATTCCATGCGCCTAGAATGAGGGGGTAAAATCTGTCCTTTCTTTTTCTTATATGTCACCCGCTGAAGTAGGGCACCCACCAACCGCGGTAAGCTGGTTAGGTAATGGCGGAGCAGGCAATGTTTAGGGCACCTTTTCTAGCCCCTTCCTCATGCTATGGAGGTGAGCAGTGCTTTCCCAAAGAGGGCTGCTCAGACACTCAGGGGCTGCCGAATCCCACTGCTGCTCCGATCAGTGGAAGACGACCATATGGCCTGAGCCGCCTGTGTGTAGGTCTGCGACTACGACTGCCAGCGTACCCACGCCTGGCGCTTCGCCGCTCGCCCATCGCCACAGGACTTGTTGTGAGTGGATGGATGAATGGATGAATGGATGAAAGAGAGACTTGCGCGGTGATTTGGATTAAAGTGAGGAAGAGTTGCGCAATTCGTCGACCTCACTCTCTCGCCTGGGTCCATCTCAATCCAGTGGCAAGACAAGTCAAGACGACTGGAGATGAAGTCAGGTTCAGTGGATGACTAGGGCTTTCTACGTGCCTCGCCGTGCTCCTTACGCTCAACAGCACGTTGCTGGTAATCGCCGTCATGCCCGTTGAACCAACAGGTGGTTTCTTCCTCGCATTCTATCGAACTACATACTATGGTACTGGTTACGTGGTGACACTAGAGATGCGACATGCTTGCAGTATTGATACTATAGTTATTGCGTGCTTGACAAAATGTTAATGACATGGTTAGGTCCATATTTAATTTCTTGCATTGTAATGATGAATATTTTGTCACGTCTGACAAACAGGGGTACAGTGTATACAGTTCGGACTGAGTTAAGGATTCGACGGGTGCATCCAAGGCTAGAGTCAGTCGAGCACAGCATGTTCTGACTTAGTGACATAGGTCTTTTACTATCGCCCCAGGACAGATGGTTGGATTCGCGTAGATAGCTGCATTACATGATTGATAATTTGACTGGTGCATCCAAGGCTAGCATCATCCGGGCACATCACGTTCTGACGCAACAACACACATCTTTTTCTGTCACTTTGGGATTTAGTTAATTCATGCATGGTGACGTTAGAGATACTACATTCTATCTATCTGACCGTTACAATGTAATACTGACATTGACGGCGGGTATTATGGACATATTACGGACTGACAAACCTCTGCTTCCAGAGGCAGTTCCATGTCGCCCTTATATATATATATATATATATATATATATATATATATATATATATATATATATATATATATATATATATATATATATATATATATATATATATATATATATATATATATATATATATATATATATATAATAATAATAATAATAGCCCCTTCAGTCATAACTGACTATGGGAATGCGCCCCTGAGGTGACAGCCCTCAGCTGCTTATTTTCCTGGAGCTCCTTTCGACGTTTTCTCCTCACCTCTGCTTCTTGTGTGAGCCTCTCTTCGCCCAATCTGAGGTGGCGCCGTAAATAGCATCGCCACTTAGTGCGATCGGCAGCTTCATCCTCCCATGTTGCTGGATCCATGTCCAGTACCCTCATATCTCTCTTGCACACATCTTTGAACCTCAGCTGTGGTCGCCCAACTGTTCTCTTGCCATCTGCTAATTGTCCGTAGAAGATATCTTTTGGGATGCGACCATCTTCCATGCGGCGAACATGGCCAAGCCAGCGAAGTCTGCGCTGTCTAAGAAGCGTATACATACTTTGAAGGCCAGCACGTGACAACACCTCAACATTTGTCACTTTATCTTTCCACGAGATGCCGAGGATGCGGCGTAGACACCGCAAATGGAAGGTATTGAGCCTTCTTTCTTGCTTAGCATAGGTCGTCCAGGTCTCGCTGCCATATAGGAGTGTGCTGGTGACGCAGGCATTATATACCGCAGCTTTGGTCTTCATTGTGAGTTTAGAGTTTCCCCAAACACGCGATGTGAGGCGGGCAAAGGTAGCTGCAGCTTTGCCAATGCGGCTGTTGATTTCTGTATCCAGTGAGAGTTTGTCATTGATGGTAGACCCTAGGTATGTGAAGTGGTGCACCACTGCCAATTCATAGTTATCGATAGTGATAACTGGTGCAGCACCCACATCCTGACTCAGCACATTCGTTTTCTTTAGACTTATTGTGAGGCCAAAGTCCTTGCATGCTTTAGTGAAGCGATTCATCAAGCTCTGAAGCTCCTGTTGGCTTTGAGTGACGACTGCAGCATCATCAGCGAACAACAAGTCTCTTATAGTGATCCTTCTGATTTTTGTTTTTGCCTTCAGCCTTGAAAGATTAAACAGACGGCCATCTGACCTAGTGTGAAGGCATATTCCTTCAGTTGCATCTCTGAATGCATGTTTCAAGAGTAAGGCAAAGAAGATTCCGAAGAGGGTCGGAGCCAGAACACAGCCTTGTTTAACGCCACTTCGTATATCAAAGGGCTGTGACGTGCTTCCAGCATATTGGACTGTTCCCTTCATGCCGTCATGGAATGACTTTATCATTTCCAGCATTTTAGAAGGGCAGCCTATTTTCAGGAGGATTTTAAAGAGTCCATCCCTACTAACCAGGTCGAATGCTTTTGTGAGGTCTATAAAGGCGATATATAATGGTCTTTTCTGCTCTCTTGATTTTTCCTGAAGCTGGCGGAGAGAGAAGATCATGTCTGTTGTTGATCTGCCAGCTCGGAATCCACACTGTGCCTCTGGATATATGCGTTCAGCTAACTTGTGTAGTCGCATTAAGATGACTTTGGCAAAAACCTTACCAACAATACTAAGAAGAGAGATGCCTCTGTAGTTATTGCAATCACTTCTGTCTCCTTTATTTTTATACAGTGTTACAATCTTGGCATCTCGCATGTCTTGAGGAATAGTTGTCTCTTCCCAGCACTGGCACAGCACCCTATGCAGGGGATGTAATAGCGTGCTCTTACAGCATTTGATTAAATCAGGAGGAATCCCATCACTGCCTGGTGCTTTGCCAGAGGCCAAGCTATCAATGGCCTTGCTGAGTTCCTCTAATGTTGGTTCGGCATCCAGCTCTTCCATATATATATATATATAATAATTAACTATAAATGTTTGCATAATTTATGAAATACGATGTTCCATGTTTAAATGACAATTAATGAGATAAGTATTATTGTTTAGGCTATTGTATAGCCTCATTTGTATTTAATTTTTCTTTTTTTCATTTCCTGTTGATAATTGTCTTTGATGTTTTTGAGCAAGCTGTGGGTGGCATAATACAGTTGATAGTAGGATAGATAGAGTTTGGTTTTGATAGAGCGCAAATGTCTCCCTGCACGATATATTTGTACGGCCCGGGACGTATATGTCACCGCGAGGTTT
The DNA here is from genome assembly GCA_024509875.1 of Oreohelix idahoensis. Lineage (NCBI taxonomy): Eukaryota > Metazoa > Mollusca > Gastropoda > Stylommatophora > Oreohelicidae > Oreohelix > Oreohelix idahoensis. The sequence goes on from JAMPIV010022617.1 coordinate 92,079, forward strand.
GGTGGGATAGTAATTTGGTTTTGTTAAAATAGGGGTGCATCAAAAAATGGGTTTGGGAATTTGAATATTTTTGAATTATCGGCTGTTTGTTCTTAAGATGGGAGATAAGGTGTTGTACATTTGGGTTTGGATGGTAAGGGAGAGAACTTTTTTGGGTGTAAATGGTTTTTGTGAGTGTTCAGTTGTGGTATATAAAATTTGCATAACGATCGTTTTTGATAAGCTTGAAGTAAGAGAATATAGCACTTGAGCATAAACCACAAAGGGGGATAACCATAAATATTAGCGCCCTTTAGTTTTAAGTGAACGAAGTGCAAAGGAAACGCACGAGAAAGGTGAGCGAAGTGTAAACAGTTACAGGACGGAGCTCACTGAGTTGTTTATGAAAAGAATTAACCGTGATTTTTGGGATTGGTGAGTGAACTGAACAATGGACCAATCGTATTGACTGGAAAACAAATAATGAATCATGGGAATAAATTGAAGGACAAAAGAAGTCAGTCCCACCAGAACAGTTGAAGAGAGGAGTCGTGCCTTGCTGGGCTCTCAAGAAAGTGAAACCTGTGCTTGACAGTAGTTACACAGACGAAGTAGCTAGCTTTAGCATGAATTAGCGGTAGCAATTCCGGAGTCTAGCATAAACTGTGTTAAATGATATAAGTTGAACAGTTAGGAATAGCATAGGGTGCATAGTAGGAAAGTGATAGGTGCTGGAATTCGCACATTACGGTAAGAGTACCCTTTTGAACTATTTTATTGACTTTCAGGCAGATTATTAACTCAAGAGGTTAACGATGCTCACACTCCAAGGGGCGGACAACCAGAAAGAGTAATACAGAAGAATTTGCTGATTGCCAGAAAAGTTGTTATGTAAATAAGACAAGGTATCGCCACTGGCAAGAATAAATGAAAACGTTATGAACCTACGACTTCCACGAATACTTAAGCGCTCTCTCTCATTTATACAGTAAGTATCAGAAGGCTACAGCAGCAGTACTTGACAGCATTTGATGTACATTGTATATAAAAGAACATGTATAGCTATTGATGCCATTATATAAGTTAGGCTGACAGGTTTATTGAGGCAACAATATAGACAGAGAGATTGGAAAGGAGGATAAAGATTGGGCAGACTATATATCCATGTGTGCAAGAGTCTAGATGATAGGCAATAAATATTATACTTGTGGAATATAAAATGAACTAAGGGCTGAATGCCTGGAAGTGAGATGGAGTTTTTTGAAACATGCACTCTTGGAAAATGTTGGCATCTGTGTATTGTAAATAAATTTGTTATCAGTTGAATTATCTCCACACAAGTTGAGTTGATTATTGAAAGGGTGTGGAAGGACAGGAACCATAATACAATATTAGGAATCAAAGTACACCAATATACGATACAGTCGCTATATAACATCTAGGAGAGAAGAACAAGACCTGGTAATATAAAAAGAACCATATATCATCCAGGAATCATCATCTCTGGCGGACAGGGGCCAGTAAAAGAGATAGTCTCACTTGGAAGATAAGCCGAAGAACTAGGCTGATAAGAAGAGTAGAGGATAGCTAGGCCTGCCTCAGTCACCTAGCTAAAATAAGAGAAAGACCCAGCACTGTCACATATAGCTATTTGGTGCCTTTGGACAAGTCTACAAAATCAACAGGGCACTGTGACAACAGTTCGCTCTGGGCGTTTGACCAAGCTGGTCAGCCATGTTTTCCCAACTGTGTGTTCGGGGAAGATATTTGAAGTTGGAGACCCCCTGTGATATTTTCTAGGCCTAGGATATTATAGCCGTAATTATATTGTGCAATGTGGTTTAGATATGGAATTGTCAGAGAAGACTTAAGGTCAGGAGCGGGCATTAAATTAACGTCAAAATACAAAAATTATGGATTTTGGGATTAGTCCATTTTCTGATCCTTTAACATCTCCTGAATCTAAATATAACAGAATTAAATGTCAAAAGGCACTCTAACAATATGTATTTTTACTTTGAAAAAGGTATGGTACAAAGAGATTTTCTCAAACTCGAGAAAATAAGCTTAATTGGACCTAGTTTTTCCCATAGCAACCAAGCCTGCACCCCTACGTATTATACACCATTGGATTTGCCTAGATCTGAGGAATCCTGTGATGTAGTTCATTTATTTTCGTAACAAAATTATACCCGCCAAGATCGAGAATTTATAGGTCGCTTTTTTACCGATTACTTCCATATATGGAAATCGTCGGACATTCGCTGACATCGGCTTTTTCCGCTCACTATTCTAAACTGTTCGTTGGCTGCGTGAATCCACGTGACTTGTAACTGCCGTGTTGACAATATGGCGTCGGATTGATAAATTCTGTGTACATATTTAGTTAGAATCATCTTTCGGAACTTTTTGTGTGACAATGCCTCGAAAAAAGAATAGCTTTCGTCATCTAAACATGGAAACGGCCAGGAAGAAAAGATGGAACCAAGATAGTGCAGGTAAAAGTCGCTAATTTTGTTATGGTAATGGTACAAAATGAATCACTGTAGAAAGCCAGGCACGCACAACACATTTAGGCTACACAAATTTAGTTTTGATTGACTCTGTTAGAACTGAGTGGAGGGGGAAGAAGGTACTATATTTGAATATTGGAAATCTGACTTAATTTTCTTGAATTAATACACAATATGTCCTAATTATAACCCATAAGGGTTCAACGATATACTTTAAAAAAAAATGTCACATGTGAATAAGCTATTATCTTTTTAAATTTATGTATTTGCAAGGTTTTAGTAAACGCGTTGGCAGTAAACAGTGATCACATTTTTCTAGTTTGACAAAATGACATGACTCCACATTATACGATAAATTATCAAGGTATTTATAAGCATGTGACATGTTTCTTGAGCTGTGATTATTTCTTATGTACTTTTTTCAGAACTAAATGGTCCCTCTAATGAGCCTAGTCTGCCTGGGGTTATACTGTCAGCTTCAGCTGTAAATGAAGGAGCCAGCACAATCTCTTCTACAACTTCTACCTCTTCACCCCACAGCACACCACGGTTCTGTAAAAAGCTGGAACTAAGTGCCTCATCGGTGCAAGAAGCTTCAACGCCTAACAGTACTGTCTCCAGAATTATAGTTGATATGTCTGAGATATGCAACCTTGTTAGTCAGCTTGCATGTCCTGAATGCTATAGGAAGCTGTCTGCAGAAATTAATAATCAGGCCGAGAGGTCTTGTTCAACACATCAAAGTGAATTGTTGTGTTTGCAACAAAACCGTTGCATCAACGTACACATCATCGGTTGATGAACATAATTCATTCAGTGTGAACAAAGTTGCAGTTCTATCATCATTTTTAATCAGGAATGGGACCCTATAAATTTAACTACTTTGCACAGAACATGGATATGCCTGGCCTGCATCAAAAAACTTTCAACACAATTGCAAAAAAAATTTATTTGCAAACACCAGAACTCGCAGAATTAATATTTGATCATGCTGCTAAACTAGCACGCAGCGTAAACTGTGCTTAGAGCAATCAACAATATCATGAACATATTATGGATATTGGAGTCAGTTTTGATGGCAGCTGGCTCACAAGGCGCCACAGTTCAAAAATTGGTATTGGTTGTGTTGTGGAGATCTTGACAGGTCTTGTTTTAGATGCCCATATGCTTTCAACATACTGTCAGACATGTGCTGCAACTGGTTCTTGGTACCAGAAGGAAGCCCCGGGAAACTTCAGCAAATGGAAAAAGGAGCATGTGAAGCAAGGATGTGATATAAATTTTGAAGGTATTTACTTCTGAATCTTATTTTTGATTTCTCCTTCTCCTTGTCTAAAAATTTAAACTGATCTAATTTTAATTTCTCCATAAGTATCAGTTTTAGTAACATAATTTATTACTTACATGTGTTTGCTTTGCTTCCATTGTACTACATTTGCTTCTACATTGTAAAGGAAAGTGTTCAATGTCTGCTTACATCATTATTTTAAGTGTTACTGAATACATTCGAGAACAAATGTCTTAGAAAACTCACGAACATCAGTTGGAAAGAATTCAAGACTAATCGACAAATAAGAGAAGACTCTTGGAAGCTTGGAGGACGTGGCCTGGCCGTCTGACAGATACAGCCATCCGAAAGCTTGGCATTTATTATTCCAGGGCTATCAGGCAACATGCTACTGCAGCTGATATGAAGAAAGCTATTATGGCTAGCCTACATCATTGCTATTCAACTGATGATTATCCCCAGCATCAGTTTTGTCCTACTGGCCAAGACTCTTGGTGTTTCTATAAAGCAGCCTTATCTAGGAATGAGTATGCTTTTGGGCATCAAAAACGTATACATACGCCCCTGGACTTTAAGCTGTTGAACAGACATTTGACACCAGTGTATGACAGGCTGACACATCTGAAACTATTGAGTCGCTGTGAAAGGAAGGCTACCCAAAACTCTAATGAGAGCCTTCATTCAGTTATTTGGAGTAAAGTGCCAAAGCATATCTTCCATTCACGAAAGCGCGTTGAATTCTGCCTTCTAAGTGCAGTTGCTGAATTTAATGAAGGACCTGAGGCTGCTTTATTTGTCAAGAAAGTCCTGGGGCTGAACAGTGGAAAAGAGGGTTATCGACTGGCAGGAGCAAGAAAGCGTAAACGTCTCGTGCTCAGCTCTAAAACGGCAGAAAACTGCACTAAGAAAAGGAACCAAATTAGGCACACATCTCAACAGAATCCAGACAAGAAGCTGCAGAGGAAGCTGGATATATGGCCGGCATGTTCTGAATGACAAGTAAGTTTTTTTTTTTGCTGTAGTATTACATACTTATTTAATTGTTGTCTTCTTATGTATAAAAATCCTGTTTTCTCATAATCTATTTTTTAATCCTAATTTTCTGATAACTTCCCCACTTATGTAAGAATTGGAACATATATTGCCCATAATCTTTTAAAACTTTTTATGTGATGGATTTTAAGTATCTGATCAAACTTTTGATTAATTGACAAAAGTAATCTAACATTTAGTAAAATTTGTTACTATTTTTAGACACTATTTTCAAAGTCCTACAACTTTTTTTGTATTAAAGTTATCAAAAATCCATCACAGGAAAAGTAAGAATTGAAACATATATTGCCCATAATCTTTTAAAACTTTTTATGTGATAGATTTTAAGTATCTGATCAAATTCTTGGTTAAGTGACAAAAGTAATGTAAAATTTAGTAAAATTTCTTACTATTTTTAGACGCTATTTTCAAAGCCCTACAACTTTTATTTTGTATTAAAGTTATCAAAAATCCATCACTGGAAAAGTTTTAACATATAATGATAAACATTGTGTTCATATTTGGTATTCATAGCTTAATAAATAAAAAAGCTTTAGCAAATTGAAATAGAACAAAGAATCCAATATTGCTAAGCTCTAAAACGGCAAAAAACTGCTCTAAGACAAGGAAGAAAATTAGGCACAAATTTCAACAGAAAGCCAGATAGGAAGCTGCAGAGGAAGCTGGCTATGCTACCAGTATGTTCTAAATGACAAGTAATCAATTTTTCAGGGGCAATATTACAGACTTAATTAAATGTAGTCTATTTATGGAGAAAAATACGATTTTCTCAAAATCTAATTTTTTCATCCTAATTTCCTTAAAACTTCCACACTTATGTGTTAATTGACATGAAAATTGGCACATATGTTGCCCATAATCTTTTAAAACTTTCATATTGCTGGATTTTGAGTATCTGATCAAACTTTTGATTTATTGCAAAAAGTAATGTAAAATTTATCAAAATTTGTTACTTTTTTTAGACACTATATTCAAAGTCCTACAACTTTTTTTTGTATTAAAGTTATCAAAAAATCCACCAATCGAAAAGTTTTAAAATATAATGATAAACGTTGTGTTCATATTTGGTATTCATAGCTTAATAAATAAAAAAGCCTTAGCAAATTGAAATAGAACAATAGAATCCAATATGGCCGCCGTTTCTATGGCAACAAGTAGTGCAGTGCCATAAAACTCTTCATTTTTTGTATCTAGTATTGATATAGGTTAAGTCTGTACATTTTCATTGAAATCCAGCAATTAATAACGAAAATAGCATTTCAGTGTAGCTCCTCCCCTTAAAGAATATTTATATTGAAGCCCGGCACTTATGCGGCTTATTTTGTCAGAGATGTACCTGACTTGTTTTGTCAGAGGATATACAGAGAACATTAGATATTTGAAGCCCGGCACTTATGCGGCTTATTTTGCCAGAGATGTACGTGACTTGTTTAGTCAGAGGATATACAGAGAACATTAGATATTTTGAAGCCCGGCACTTATGCGGCTTAATTTGCAAGAGTTGAAAGAGATTATTTCTAGTACTACTTAGCCATGAACTTATTTGGCGTATTTATTGATTGCCAGAGAAGACAAAGAGACTATTTACAGTACTGCAAAGCCAGGGATGGGCTATATATATATATATATATATATATATATATATATATATATATATATATATATATATATATGCCATTCATACTATTTACGGATATTGATTTGTCGTTATCTTCATGACGTGCTATGAATCATGCTTGTGACAGTGTATTTTGGTGAGTCAACGTTCGTTATTGTGGTGTATTAAACTGTGATACACGTTACTCGCAGTTCCAATATTTTCTGTCTATGATATGTGCTTTTGGTGTGTGTGATTATCCTTAACTTACTCCAGAACTACACGCATTCACACGCATTGATATCCATTCACCCACACACCTTTGGTCGGCCACCTGTGTAAGCCCGACGTAGCTGATCGCATATATCAGCGCACATATAACAGTACATTTACTTTCAACTTGAACATTACCAGTGGTGGACATTATTAGCTGTAAGTACCCGGCGTTGCCCGGTGGTCTCAACACGATAACTTCACCTGTAATGTCTACTTGTCTCATACTACACTACATACATCATACCACCATCTGGGACATTTATCAGTGATGGCCGATGAGGTTCTTATCAGTGGTAGCCTCAGTGGGCGTTTCAACCAACACTTATCAGTGGTTTGCCAGTAACACGGGGCTTTAAACGGTGAAGCAGAAGTATTCGTCAGAAGACTTGCAGTGTTCCAGCCGACTTTGGATGTCAACACTTGGAATGGTGTTTGAAGGCTGCTTCTGTCAGGGAATTCCAGCATTGGTCACCAGCGGATTACGTTAGATTGTGTTTTTCCTGTTACATCATTGTTGCTATTCTGGAGGCCAGGAATTTTTTCGACAGTTAAAGATAAGTGGCTGTTTGTTTATTGTAAACTGTGCCTCTGTATTGTTGTTAGTTACACCTTCCTCGGTATATAGGCTATTTCTATTCCTTGTTCCTATGTTATATATGTTCTGTTTCAGCGGGTTTGGTTGGCGGGACTTTCAGATCTGCTAATACCTCCTCGGACGGTCAGTAGATCTGAAAGCGTTCTTTAGGGACACTATTGCGAATTTCCTGCAGTGGAAATCTCTAGCAAACATTTTGCTGTGTGTTATAGTCCACTGTGTTTGGTTATTTGTGATATATTTGTTTAGTTGTGCCGAGATGTCTCATTGTCGTTTTTGTTATATTTTCTCTATTCTTTAGTTTTGCATTAATTTGTATGTATTTGTCCGCCTTCCCTTCCTATCGTTTATTTCTTTACAACTTTTCGTTTATACACTGTTTTGTTTCTTGTATTGTAAACTTTTCGAAGTTATCATTGCAAGTTTTGCAATATTTTTTGCTTTATTTTTGCTTTATTGTTTTGTTGATTCATGCGAACGTGTTCATTTGTGCTTATATTGGGTCCTTGTTATTCTTGTTTGTATTGTATATGTTGTTATACACTGTCAATATTGTTATGCACAATAAGTATATAGGTGATTAGTTATATTATTGATAAGTAAAGTAATTATACAAGTTCTTATGCAAAGACTTGTTACCCACTGAGTTGGGATAAAGTGAATTTCATAAGTAATATATTTACATAAGTTACTATGGATATTGTGGATCATTTTCTTCGGGATGGAAGAAAATTACGTTTATTTGGCGAAGAGTGTGAGGATTATGCCACAGAACAATTTCTACATCAGGCGAGCGATAATCTTAGAGAATATGCTCTGTGTAATTATAGATATGGCTATTCCAAGGATAGAGTACTTAGACTTTATAAATTACTATCCACTTTTTATGATGAAGGAAGTAGTATTGAGTTGGATGCGTTACAAAAAACGATAATGAGCTTCAGGGTGAAAAGAAAGCTCTTACTGATGAGTTACAGCAGATGAAGATGCAGTATGAGAAAAAGTTGTCAGCAATGAATTTTGAAAACGCTGTATTGGAAAACAGATTGACGCTGTTGATAGCGGATGACAATAAATCTGGTGAATTTTCCCTCAGTCAGAAAAAAGAGTTAGAGGATGAAGTGACCTATTTAAAACAGTTGTTGGATATCCAGAGGAAATTAAGACAATCTCAACTGGAAAAGGGAAAAAAGAAGCTGGAAGATGAGATGAGCTCAATGGAAAACAAATATCTATGTATGGAACAGGCTCTTATTAGAGAGCTAGAACAAGTCAAAATGAACAATGAGAAATTGAATATTGAGTCTCAGATGAATAATGATACATCTGAAAGTTTCATTCGAAATCTGCAAATAAAGCATGAAAAGTTGAATTCAGATTATGAAAATTTGAAATTAGAAAGTGAAAAACAGAAATTAGAAGCTGAAGAGAGAAAACAGAAATTAGAAGCTGAAGATAGAAAAATCCAAATGGAAATGGAAAATCAAAAATTGCAAACTGAAGAGATGAAACTTCAGATACAAGCTGAAGAAAACCAAAGACTACACGAGGAAAGGGTTTTAGCTATGGAGCTGGAAAAAATAAAGGTAGTGAATGATAAGGATATGGTTTTTCCTGAAAAGATTGATGAACTTATGACTAGTCATCATAGTGCTTTGGAAGCACTCAAACTTGAACTTGTTCAGGAGAGAGCTAAGACTTTATAGAATATCCAAACTCACCAACAGGAAATTAAGAACCTTAAATTGGAAAATACATCTCAGTTAAATGACTTAAAGATAGATTATAACAGGCTTCAGGTTAAAACCAATGAGAGAATACATAAAGCTGTTGCTAGAGAGAAAGCTGTTGCAGAAGTAGAAATTGCAAAACTTCGTAACAGAGTTGATGGATTGTTAGATATTGTTTTGAACAACAAGATGTTGTCTACTACCAAGGTGGATAGATTTAGACATAAAGCTGATGGTCAATATGTTACAAATGCAAAGCCACATGCACTCAATGCTAACAGTAACACTAAATATCGGTTAAACAAATCTGTTCGTGGCAAATACAATTTCCCACGAAATAATGATACTGCCTCTAGTAGGAGTGATTCTTAGCGTCAGGCCAACAAAAGTAATCCTATTGTCAGTCCTTTAGATCACGGTAAAATCTCGCATAGAGTTCATGTTAAACCTCCACAGACAAACCGTGCATAAACTTTTCAAATTTCTAATAAATTTGTAACAGGGAACAAAACTATTAGTGCTAATTCCCGAAATAATACCCATTATGAATGTAACAATCAGGATTCTATTATGCCTTTTACTCAGCGTACTCAGCTCAGTCAGTATGATGCAGCTGTTAAGCATATTGCCATAGGCAAAAATAAAAACAATTTTGCTAGGAGAGATAATCGTGATTGTGGACAGTACCAAGGGCGTCCATCATATGATAATTTTCTTTCTCCAAGAAACTGGAGACAATTTAACGGTCCTCAAAATTTTGGTTCCAATAATTATGGAAATTTGAAGAGATAACTATAATAGAGGTTATCAACCTTACAACAATTTTTCTCCAGGACAACAAAAACCATCAAATATATATTTTGATCAAAGGGGAAAACACTTTTAGGACCCTGTGTAATTCATGATTCTAAATTAGTTTGTATTACTTTCTCTGTTGCCGTTTTTAGTGTAACGGAGAAAGGTTTGATTATAACCATACAGAGACCAGTAGTTTACACGGCCACATTTGATAGCTAAAGAATAACATTAACTGTAATATATTATAAAATCTTACGGTTATCAAACAGAGATGTTCATTTGTATTTTTTCACAGCGTATACTTTGCCATGAGAGTCTCTATTACTTTATTGTATATTTGAGATGTTGACCGTTGGAATTTTGTGCAAGAATTGCTATTCCTGTGGAACCAGTTTGTCGACTCTCTAGATGTTTTTTGGGATTCTGACTTACAAGATACTCCTGGATCATTGGAATGTGTAGTTTATATAGAACTTATTTGAGATAGTATATAATTGTATAAGTAAGGTGCTAAAATATAGCGTATTAGAAAGTAGTATATTGGTATATTAGTATATGATGTAATTTCTCTATGATGGTATATTGAATCGTCTGTAAGCGCCATTGCATTATTGTATTATTCAGGCGCTTCTGTGTTAGGAAATGACGAACATATGATTGTTGTAATGACGCCACTAATTTTTTTATGTAACTCATCACTGCGTTATATTTTAGTGGTGTAGTTTCAAGGAGATGAAGACAGATGAAAATGTAATTTTTTCTGTCATTGTAATGTTTTTTGTGCCCAGCGCGTCTTTGTGCGCTAGGGGTAACTAGGTAGCATGATGTTGGTACTTTGGAACATATTTTTTTCTGAGGTTGTGATGTGTTTTTTTTTCTCCTCAACCCGACGCTTCATTGTGCGTCAGCAATAGCTATGCATAATAGCGATTGGTATTTTGATATCCATTGTGAGCTCATCATTTGTGCTCCACGGATCTATTAACTTGTTTATCGTGCACACTATTTTTTTTAGATGGTAGCTACTTGTTTATCTTGAATTTGTGTATGCATTGTTTTTTGGAATGTATACTTGTGTACTATAATGTAGTTCATTTTTGTAATACACTCCTACATGCAATTGTTTACTATCACATATTGCTATTCATATTACTGTTTTTTTTTATTCTTAGGGCATTACTTTCCTTCATTTCGGCTCTTTTTTTGTATTCCATATGGTCTTTGTGCACTTTTCCTTTTTTCCCTTATGTCGCCATGGTGGATTTATACTTTCATACTTCATACTTCTTTGAGGTTGACATTCTTCGTATGGTTGTCCCATTATATGCCTGTACTTTACTTTGTTGCAAACTTATTATATTTGTATACTTGGCTAATTACTTTGTATGCTTCATTTTTGCTTTACACTTAATGTTTATATTTTTTGTCGATGGAATCATATAACTTTAATTAGGTGAATTCTTGTATGCGGATATTAGAACTATACCGACCTCTTACTTTGTTGATGTACTTTTAAAAAAAAAATGATGTTATCATTTTTTTCGGGGGGGGGGGGGGGGGCGGGGGGGGGGGGGGGGGGGGGGGGGGGGGGAGAGTCGGTGTAGACTGTTAAAGAAAGATTTTATATATTTTATTGTTTATGGTCAAGGGGAGGTTACACGTTGTAATACTTGTGAATACTGGCCAGATGTTGGTTATCTCCCGTGACTGACTCCATCCAGAAATCTCTCGAACCTTCTAGATTGAGTAGAGTTCCCGTTTTGCGGTTAGTGTGCATACGTGACTACTTTGAGCGGGGACTGATATGCGATCTCGTGACAGTTCGCTCTGGGCGTTTGACCAAGCTGGTCAGCCATGTTTTCCCAACTGTGTGTTCGGGGAAGATATTTGAAGTTGGAGACCCCCTGTGATATTTTCTAGGCCTAGGATACTATGGCCGTAATTATATTGTGCAATGTGGTTTAAATATGGAATTGTCAGAGAAGACTTAAAGAATATTTATATTGTCAGAGATGTACATGACTTGTTTTGTCAAAGGATATACAGAGAACATTAGATATTTGAAGCCCGGCACTTATGCGGCTTATTTTGCCAGAGATGTACCTGACTTGTTTTGTCAGAGGATATACAGAGAACATTAGGTATTTTGAAGCCCGGCACTTTTTGCAAGAGTTCATAGAGATTATTTCTAGTACTACTTAGCCATGAACTTATTCGGCGTATTTATTGATTGTTAGAGAAGACAAAGAGACTATTTACAGTACTGCAAAGCCAGGGAGGGGCTATAGATATATATACTGCTCAAAAAAAGTTAGAGGCCACTTTCAATTTTTAGGTCATTTCAACTAAGCTGTTTTTTTTTAAACCAGAACACTCAGTCAAAAAAGTTTTGCTACATTTTGTTACATGCTTAAACAATGTTTGTTAATCTGACAATAAATCAAATCTGTGTTACGTGTGTGTACCTCCAAGGTCAAGCAAATGTACGTGGTGGAAAGGGAAATAATGCATGTTTGAAAATGCTTCCTATGGCAAAGCCTGTTGATGACATTGCTGAAATTTGCTTTTCACGTGCAAGTTGTGACTATAGTGAACACATGTCACCCACTTTTTGGAAGGAACATCTTAACCTTTTCACATTCCACACACTTGGCTTACTCTATCCAATAAAAAACGTCTGCTTTAGTCACATGTCATAACAATAAGAGTTTAGTTGCTCGTGCAAGCATCACAATCAGCTCACAAAAATTTAACTCGACTTACATCGCAATCACGTTTGGCACTACGACGCACGCAATAAACCTCGCTCACCCAGGAGCATACAACCATAGCACCTTCTCAAAATTACCTCTTGACAGTTACGTTTTCTAACATTCTTACATGTTTATCCTAGTCGAGAATGGAAGTATATTCTGAAAGCAGAAGTATATGTGTTTTTATTTCTATATATCTTTTGTATTAATTTTCTCGCACTGTTTTTGCCATGCTTTCTACAAATGTATGTAATTATTAAAATAATATTTCAATGTTTAAAACAGCACGTTAATTCACAAAAGCTTTATACTTACAGTTAACCTTGCGTACGGTGTTATAATAGAATATAATACCTAGAACTTTACACTGATGAAATAACAATTTTCAATCTTTAGTTCGCGTTTTGTACTTCATTCGTTCATTTCCAGTTGCCATTGCCGTTCAATTAGAGGAAGTTTCATGGTCGAGCGTTCTTTTCAGCCCACATCATCCTCATCATCATCTTAATCCTCATGGTTATTATCAAGTTAAAAAAAAAAAAAATTCACTAACAAACAGAAGAGCTTTGTATTGTAATAGTTTGCTTTATTGAACAATGTTTTATTTATAGCCGGTGTTTCACAAACAGCAAAGTATGACAAACTTTTCTCCCCAGCTGTAGTTTTGAAGAGCTGTAGAACATCGTGACGTTTCACTGGAGAAATGTTTCTCCACGATTAATAAATAGGTTGGTAATCAAGTGCACAACTATCGTCGTAAGTCTCGTCGCTGTATGTAGAATACACTAACCTCGATTCATCGGAACCATCACCACCGGATACTTGATAGCTGCCGTTCTCTGAATACTGGTTATCGAATGTAAAAGTAGCCTTAATATGGAAGAGAATATGTAAAATTGACAGTCAGCAACTCTGGCTACAGAGAAAAAGCCATGAAACAATATTACATTTGTAAAATGCATTTTATAAATGGACAGACATGAATGCGGCATGTAACGTCTTGGACGCTAAGCTTGCAGGTGATCATTTCCCTGTTCGCTGCTTATAGACCATGGAACCACCACGGCAGTTGGTCTCATAGTAGGCAGATTGCACCAAAGATTTCATTACATTCTAGCTGTGGTTTCTGTAACAATTTGTTTTACGTGATGAGTTTGCCAGCTCCATGCTTAACCTCAGATTAGTCACATATTACAACATGCCTGATGGAGCAGCATTCCGGTTACCTCTTTGTCTTCCCGCGCTCGGGAACTACACAGTTAACTAGGAATATACAGTCTCTATTCATGTATAACAACTAGATGGAGCGAGAGTAATGTATATAAAGGAACGAGATAAGCTAGAGTAATTCGTTTATAACCACTAAACGGGGCGAGAGTAATTTACATACATGAACTAGATGGAGCGAGAGTATTTCATATACAGGAACTAAATAACCTACAATAATTCATTTATAACAAATAAACTGGGCGAGAGTAATTTATATACATGAACTAGATGGGCAGAGTAATTTATACACATAAACTAGATTGGTAGAGTAATTTATATACTGTACATGAACTAGATGGGAAGAGTGATTTATATACAGAAACTAGATGGGCAGAGAAATTTATATACAGAATCTATCTGGACGAGAGTAATTTATATATACAGGAACTAAATAGGCAGAGTAATAATTTGATTGGTAGATTAATGTACTTCTATATACATGAACACAATTGAAAGAGTAATTTATTTAGAAGAACTAGATGGGCAAGAGTAATTCATTTACAGTGCTAAATGAGTGAGAATAATTTATATACAGAAAGATGGAGGAGAGTAATTCATATTCTTATTCTTCTTTGATCCTTAGCCGCCGACCGTCAAAGCAGTCAGTGGCCATCACGCTAGTGGCGTCTTGTAGGGCAACAACAAATTGATTCCACTTTGCTTGGTCGGTGGCCATTCTTCGTACAGTGCCCCAACTCTGGTTCATTCTTTGCATCTCAGCCTCTACAGTCCTCCGCCAGGTTGTTTTTGGTCGGCCTCTCTTTCGTTTTCCTTCAGGGGTCCAAAGCATAGCTGTTCTTGTGATGGCATCGGGGTCTCTTCTGAGGACATGGCCAACCCACCTCCAGCGTCTGCTAGCTATGATGGTGTGCATGTCCTCTTGCTTGCTCCGAGTAAGCAGATCGTGGTTGGTGATGGTATTCGGCCAAAAGATTCGGTGAATTTTTCTTAGGCATGTTGTGTGAAAAGTGGACAATTTCGACATTTCATTCTTTGTAACTTTACAGCATTCCGCACCATAGAGAAGAACCGAAAGCACACAGCTCTGATATAATCTTAATTTTGTGCTTGTGCTGTATTGAGAGGACTTCCAGATGTTGTTTAGGCTAAAAAAGGCTGTTCTTGCCTTAAATATAAAAGACTCTTAGGTCTGTGATAATATTATCTCGCCCCATCTAGATCCTGTATATAACTTACTCTCCCATCTACTTCCTTTACATGAATTACTCTCGCCGATCGAGTTACTGTATGTACATTATCCTCATCCATCTAGTTCCTGTAAACAAATTACTCTCAGTCAATTCAGGAATTAGAAGGGGCAATAGTAATTTATTTAGATACAGCACCAGGAACAATAATTCAACTTAAATCATACTCATACACATACACAAACAGACGCAGGCAAAGATAAACCATCGGAAAGTAAGACAGGTAGTTTACCATGTACTTAGGATTATGCCACTTTGTGGTGTGTCCATCAGGGCATTAAACAGTTGTTGGTATAATCTTAAATTTTGAAGTTTTTACATAAAGGATATTCAGTACTTTACACATTAGTTAGGGCGCCCCACTTGCCTAGGCGGTTAGAGTGCTTGACCCTCTCACGGTGAAGTTACCAGGATCAAAACCTGGTGGCGTCACGCTCCAGTTTACCCAGCTGTAAATGGGTACCTGTCTCTGCTTTTGAGTTAAGGATGGCAAAGGTAGCGAGGAAGTGAACTGGTCACACCAGCTCATGAAAAAGCTGGACACAGTGTAGTAAAGTCTCCAACACTTCACTCCCTTACGGCAGTATCTGCTATGGGACTACCTTCATTACTTATTTGTTATTGCTGGAAGGGAAGTCGAAGATTTCAGGAGGAGAAGAGGAGAAAGAAAGGCACGGCATGGCAGAATGAATGCTTACAAAAGAAGAATATTCCAAAGGTCGTGATGGAGAATAGTTCTCAGCGCAGGACATTAACAAATTTGATATAATACAAATTAGCCGACTGTATTGTTTAAATTCATTTCGTTCCATAAGTGTGTGATTAAAAATAAAAGCTTAATTATTTCACGTAAGTAACAAGGGTCTATGCTTGTTGACGGATTTAGCTCCTCGGTGGAATATTAAAAGTAGAAAAGAAAGGGGGAAAAAAAAGAAACCGAACACAGTAGAAATGGACATGTTGAAGAAATAAAACACCGCTGTGATTTCCTGTCATTTTGACGAGTATACCTGCTCAGCATCCATACTATTTAATGAATGGAACTGTAATATGTATTTAAAATTCTGTTTTTTTTTTAAAACCCAATACTCACGCGAAAGCCAGATTTAACAACAGATGAGTCGGTGCTAAACCTGACAGTGAACCAACTGTTAGGTGGTATTTGATAGTAGTAGTATTTGCGAGCTTCATATCGTCCACAGAACATAACTCCATTCACGCAAAGTGAGTCAAAGTTACAGTAGCTGCCTAGTTCCACATCAAAGTCGCTGCGAGAAGAGACGAATACAATCATTCAGGGATAGGCTGTTACAAATACATTGGCTGTAGAATACTGAAGAAATGAATGTGTCATTGCGTAAAAACATGTGCAGGGGCGTAGTTAAAGTAGTTGGGACTCGTACGGGATCCTTCCTTTTGGCATCCCCATACAAATATATTCGGCCTGCAAGTAGATTTTAAACAGTACAGTACTTTATTAATACTGTCCAATGGCACCCCGCTTCTGGCTGTCATCCGGGGCGGAACAAACCCCCCCCCCCCCAGCACCACCTTTAGTACGCCACTGCACATGTGTTTCTCATTCTAAATTATGTAAAAGTTGGAGGATTATATGGTGGAAAAAAAAAACGGAATGAATTAACTGGCACGTTTATCGTTGTTTTGAGTAAAATTCATAACATGTCTGTCGATATCAAAATGGTTCGACAAAGGATTCATATTTGTTTATTGTCGGTAGTCCTTGGTAATAGGAAGTTACGTCACTACCTCGGGGTTCAATTAGCAGAAGATACGGTCGGTAACTCCAAAAGTGTACGATCGTCTGCTAGGGTCTTCTGTGTGTGGTTTTTGAGGCAGGTGGACGTATGTCTTTGAGCTCCTGAGAAGTATATGATTTCATGACAGATTCCTACAATGTTCGACCATTAGATCATCCATACACCTCCGTGAGATGATGCTAGTTGATGTGTGAAAGGAATTATATTTCTGTAAAGAACGTGAGTAATTAAAATGGTGAAAACCTGTGGTTCTAGCTACAGACGATACTGAGCTATAATAATAATAATAATAAATTCTTTAAGCACCAAACACGGCGCATAAGGCAGAAACCAGTTCTCTCCAGGTTGTTCGTTGTGACGCCACTCCTCTTAGCTCTTGCACATTATTTAGGCCCAACGTTCTTCCTTCTCTTATTATTGTTCTTCTGAGTGTTTCTTTTGGTCTTCCTTTTTTCCTCTTATCCTCAGGAACCCAAGTGAGCGCCTGTAGTGGTATTCTGTTGTTTTGCATTCGTAGGACATGACCGATATAAGACCATCGTCTTTTCCTTATATAGTCGGAGACATATTTCTGCCTAGAGTCTTCTCTTATTTGTCGATTAGTCTTGAATTCTTTCCAACTGATGTTCATGAGTTTTCTAAGACATTTGTTCTCGAATGTATTCAGCTTGTTCTCCAATGATTTTGTTATTTTCCAACTCTCACAGCCGTATGTTAACACTGAGATAACATTTGAATTAAACAGACGAAGCTTGGTATGTATATTCAATGATCGTAATTTCCAAATGTTAGATAACACTAGTCAACAAATTTTCAAAAGTTTTTTGTACCAGAAATTAAATGTACCATTTCTTATAGATTTTGACATGCTGATTTCAAATATCATAATGAAATTCACCAATTGGCTCTGGTTTTTTTTAAATGATGAATTTACATTACAGTAATACAAATAATGTATGCTTGTTTACTTCTCTGTGCTAAACAGCTAGTCTTTCTACTTTAGCATTATAAAAATTGTGGTTACATACTCAATTAATTGATATTTTAACATAAAATGATAGAAAAAATAAAAACATTATTTAAAGTTCACATATCATGCTTTAAAAAGGCACATTTGAACCCATTCCGTCATTATTCAGTCGCTGTTCGAGCTCTCTTTGCTTGCTTCTTGTAGTCAATCGATGAGGTGTCTCTTGTCACAGTCCAACAGTAATCAACAAGCATTGAAGGGCTCCAATTGCCTTGATACCTTGTCTCCATAGCAGCAATGTCCTGGTGAAATCGTTCACCATGCTCATCACTGACCGCTCCACAGTTTGACGTAAAGAAATCCAGATGAGAATCCAGAAAATGAATTTTCAAAGACATGTTGCAGCCAAGACTCTTATACTTCTGAAGGAGATTTTCTACAATTTCATTGTAATTATCAGATCTGTTGTTTCCAAGAAAATTGTCCACCACTGACTTAAATGCTAGCCATGCTGCTTTTTCCTTGCCATGCAACACGCAAAGAAACTCGTCATCATGAAGAAGTTTTCGAATTTGCGGACCAACAAATACTCCCTCTCTTATTTTAGCTTCACTCAGTCTTGGAAATTTTCTGATGAGGTATTTGAAAGCCTCATCTGTTTTCTCCATTGCCTTGACAAAGTTTTTCATGAGACCCAGCTTAATGTGCAAGGGTGGCAACAAAATCTTGCTGGTGTCGACAACTGCTGGGTTCTCAACGTTCTTACTGCAGGCTGCAATGACTGCCTGATTGGCCAATGTCTTCTGATGTAATGGTCACTTCGTGCACGGCTATCCCACTCACAGAGAAAGCAACAGTACTTGGTGTATCCACCCTGTAGTCCAAGCAAAAGAGCGACCACTTTTAAGTCACCGCAAAGTGACCAATGATGATGATCGTAGTTTATACACTTCAAAAGCTGCTTAATGTTTTCATAAGTTTCTTTCATATGAACTGCGTGACCAACTGGAATTGACGGTAACACATTACCATTATTCAACAAAACAGCTTTAAGACTTGTCTTGGATGAATCAATGAAAAGCCTCCATTCTTCCGGTATGTAATTGATGTTGAGGGCTGCCATTAAACCAGAAATGTTGTGGCACGCAGAAAGGTCACCCTCTTTGAAAAAGAATGTAATAAGCGGCTTCTGGCGGTTCCTATACACAGAAATTGTAACATCTTCTGCCAGGAGATTCCACTGTTGCATTCCGGAACCCAAAAGCTCCGCCTTGTTCTTCGGTAAATTCAGATCTCTTACAAGATCATTCAGTTCACCTTGGGTTAGTGGATGTAGTTTGCTCAAAATCTGTGTCACTTGAGGTTGATGGTTCAGGACCACCAATGTCCTCTTCATCAGTGGAAGCAGCTGAAAAGGATTCTGGCACTTTGGGAACTGGTAGGTCATCGCCATGTGGTACCGGAAGTATTGCAGAGGGGATGTTTGGATATTCCAGTCCATTTTTTCTTCTTTGATATGCCTTTCCCAATTGGAGGGACCATGCAAAAGTAACAGTTGTTGAGATGATCAGTGGGCTCTCTCCAAATCATTGGGACTGCAAAAGGCATAGCTTGCCTTTTGCCAGTCAACCACAGTTTAAGATGTGCTGCACATGTATTGCAGCATATGTGTGGCACACAGCTCTTATCTTGATCTCCTATTCTGCAGCCTAAATACAAACTGTACGCCTTCTGGCATTTCTAACCATGATACTTTTGATAAGGACAAATGCACTAACTAATGGCAAAATTTTATCAGAGATAAGGTATTTATACCCAAAGGTGATGTAATCATAGGTAGGATTGCATCATCAACTTCTAGTAACATTTTTATTGGTCATTAGTGTCATGAAATATTCTAATCCACATATATAAATTATTAGGTAAATATGAAGCCTAACAAATAAAATTAATAAAGAGAAGAGCAATGGTAAAATAACAGTGCTGTCACAAAGAATGTACTCGAAATCCCCTTGTTTTCTGCTTCGTCTGCAAATTGTAACGCTTTCACGTTGATATAAAAGCTTACTGTATTATTACCCGCCTTCTTCAATGAAACGTGTGCTGCATTTCTAAGAAAAACATTGAGAGACTGCGTAATGACCTAAATTAATCCTAACATTAATTATATTACGTTACCAAAACGAACGAACAGATGGACAAAAGGATAGCGAGAGGGGAGGGCTGAAAATCAGGAACGCATGCAACACGCGACGCGCGATATACAAATGCTGGCATCACGCGTGTAAGTCTACAAGCACTAACTTTTTCAGACGGACAGTGATAAAATACACTACCCTTTCCCAGAGTTAGGTTTATAAATCATAACAGACTCTTATTAGAAAAGATAACAATAGATGGGTTTACGTTTGAACACATAACAGTACCCAGACAGCACATCTTCCAAACAGGAGGTAGAAGAAATTGCATATTTTGAACGCAGCCACGTAGCTCCTTTAAATTAGTATTTTTGGGTTCCTTAGGGCTTGCTGACAAATAATATGTAAAACGTTACGCAAATAGTCCAGGAATTAATAAATTATACCCAAAATAAAATATTGGGGGTGCCTGACAGCATAAAATCATTTCTGCTCATAAAATTTTTTATAACGTGTTTGAAAAAAATTTACGTTACAGAAATAGCCTACCATGTAAACTCCAAATTGATTGGAGCGCAACAAATGAAAGCCTAACCACGATTGGTCGGGCTATAAATACTATCTTGGTTGTTAGGGGAGACGGGAAAAGATAACATTTTTTCAAACACTTGTCGAAACGTGGCTCATTGGCCAGTCTCGCTGATATACACACTTGGGAGCGTTAGTTCGAAACCACTTGTTTAAAATAGCTTGATAAAGCATCAGTGCGTTGAAGCCAGCATTATTTGCTAAATAAAAGCCTGGAAGATAAGCAGATGGAAATTTGTGCCAGTTTGTGCCAGAATTCATTGCTAATCAACGTATCTGTGTTATTCGTATGAATTGTGGTAAGCTTGAACCATTTAATATCTTTTAATGAAAATTGAATGTGAATTGTTGATTTATGCCTGTATATATATGTGTAGTTCAGTGGCAAACGTGAGGTAAAGCCTAAAATGCTCCAGCCTGAACAGAGGGTGTCGGAGAGAAGTAAAACGGCATGGAATGGCCAAACAGTACACTGACACCTGGATGATTGACTAGAAAGAAATAATGCTGGAAGTGCAGAGGCGTAGTAACCATTAAGAAGGGTAATACTGGAATAAAGTATTTCAGATGAAGCTGACTGTTGGCCTAACGCTCTGAACGCAATGTTTGTGCTGTATTGTGATCAGTGTAAAAGAGAATATAAATTAGTTATGAAGTAGAAGGTACATCCTTCTTGATTTCAGGGACAGTGGTCTTGATGGTACTGAGCAGCACCTGGTCAGAGATTTGCTGAATCCAGTGTCGGACAGCATACTCCTTGGTCCTTTTAGCTATCAGTGAGGTGTCTCCAGAGCCCAGAGGAGAATTCGAGCAGAGGAGTCCTTTCCTGCCGCCATCACGCAAGATAAGCAGAGTTGGCCAGCTGAGCTCAACATTATGTCCCCTCATCTTGAAATAACTTTATAAAAATACATTCAGAGGGGAATTTACTTGTCTTAAAATCAGGAACTGTGAACATCTCCAATACTAGTCCCTAAAGACAAACTATTGAAGTCATGATGACAAATACCAACAGAGCTTGAACAAAACAAAACCAGTATTACCTCATTTTACTACTACACAACTGACACACATAGAACATTTGTAATAATATATGTCACTACAATATTCATATTAAATACATTCTGTACATAACTTGTAATTTAAATTGATTGTGATTCCTGGTTCCCTTGTAGTTGAATCAGGACACATATTCATTCATGACAGCAATGAATACATATTGTTATTTGAAAGTTATCAGTGACTTCTTTAAGATATTCTCATAGAGTGTTATATGTATGTGAGTGTCACAGTGTTGTCAAGAGTAGTGGATTAAATTAAATTGTTTATCTGTCTGTTGTTGTGACTTACACTTCACCATACACATACCCTAGACACATAACGTAGCATCACACTATTCCAGAATAATTCTGACTGAGATATATAGATATGTGGTAGCAAGTAAGGTTATCTATAATACACTACTCTTAATAGATATAGATACCTTCACAGCTGATCTCAGTCAGTACACTAAGTCCCCTATAAATATTTATAACATCCCACTTCACCACATATATTGGGGTCTCGCTCTTGGGATTTTGAATCTTTAACTATTAAAAATATTGGGGGTAATTCACTTCAGGGAATATAAGAATTAAAAGGTATCCTTGGGTGGAATTAAATAAGGTTGAGCTCACGGTGCCTGTGTTGTCCATTAGAGATTGAATTGTTGGGTAGACATTATAAACATTTACCTGATAGACAATGGCGGACCTGGCCAAATTTCGATCTGCTGCGGTTCAGACTGCAAAAGAGTTAGGATTAGATGGGCAAGTTATGGTTGCCTATGTCACAACGGAATGTGACAAATTTATTGAACGCGAAGAAAGAAGATTAGAAAAAGAAGCCGAAAGAAAGTTAGAGGCTGAGACTAAGAGGTTGCAAGCTGAGGCTGAGACTAAGAGGTTGCAGATTGAGGCTGACAAAGAGGCTAAGAAATTGGAAGCAGAAAGAGAAGACAAAAGGTTAGCTGCAGAAAGGGAAGAGAAGAGATTAGCTGCAGAAAGGGAAGCAGAAGATAAAAGATTACAAAGGGAACATGAGTTACGACTAAGGGAGTTTGAGTTTCAGGGCCATGCTCCTGAAAATGGTGCCAGTCCCTTTGCCTCTGATGCTACGGTTACTCAAGGAGCCTCAACCTCAGCTATGAATTTTCATTTAGATCATTTTGTTGAGAAAGACGATGATATTGAGAGCTATATAAATAGGTATGAACTATTAGCTACCACGTATGGGTTAGAGAGAGAAAGGTGGAGCTTAAAGTTATCTCAGGGACTTCGTGGGGCAGCTTATGAAGTTTTTGCAAAAATGAGCAGAGGTGATCAGGAAAATTATGACATGCTAAAGCAGGCTCTTTTGTTAAGGTATGAACAGAATGCAGAATTTTATAGGAAAAAATTTAGGAATGCTAAACTACTGTCAGGTGAAACCTATCACCAGTTCTCTGCACGAATAGAGACATACTTGGAGAAATGGACTTCTCTGGGGAAAACCCAAGATCTTAAGGAAATGGTCCTTATAGAGCAACTAAGAGAGTCCATGGCTCCAGACCTGAGAAAGTTTCTCATGGAACAAGGTGCAGAGAGGCTGGGTGAGTTGCTAAATGTTGCTGAAAGGTATCAAGCAGCTCAAGCAGAGGTAACAGGTAATAAAAAGAAACAGGTGGATAACTTTAGGGCACCACAGAACTTTAATAAATTTGATCCTAGGGATCAAAATAAAGGTAAGCACCAATTTGATAGGCCACGGTATGAAAATAAAAATAAATTCCCACAATTCGATGAAAGGAAATATGATGAAAGAAAATCTTTCAACCAAGGAAAAAGGTGGTGTAAGAATTGTCAGATGGACAATCATGACACTGACCGTTGCAGAAGGAAACCTGTGTATATGGCAACCCTTCAGGTCAGGTCGACCTCAAGACAGGAGGAGGATATTATGTTAGATACCACTCCAGAAGAGATGAGGAAGGCACAGGCTGGGGATAAAACACTCAAGCCTTGTTTCAGAAAATTGTCAACTTGTCATACAACTCCAGGCAAGGGAGATTTTTACATGAAAAACAAGTTGATGTATAGGAAGACTGGAGCTAGATCCAATGGTCACGGACAGCTGGTTCTTCCAAAAAGATATAGGACAGACTTAATAAGGAGCCTACATGTGAAACCAGATGGGGACCATGAGAAGATAGGTACCATCATTCAAAAGGTGGCTCACAATTATTATTGGCCCAAAGCAAGATGGGACATTGAGAATTTTGTAGAAAGGTGTAGCATAGCACATGAGGGAACACCCACAAGTGGGAACATGGATCAGGACCTGGACACGCCACGGGGCAAAATTAGGCCTGATAATAAAAAGAAAAATAGATTTGATAAAGTGGACCAAATGGAATGGGAAGCCCCTTTTCACGGACAAGCTTCACTTAACTGTTTTACAATGGCCACTATGCGGAGAGTGCAAAAAGATGTCTTACCCCAGGATAAGCCGAAAATCCCTCAATCGGACTTAAACAAACTGGAGGAAGAGGATGTAGAGAGGAAATCTCTCATCAAGAATTTTAAGTGGGGAGAAAGCCCCAAAAGAAAAATTGGTAGCGGTCGTTTTGTGAATGATAATTCTGGGAGGAAAAATCATCACTATAAAGCTTCGAGTGGAAGAGACCATACCGGTGCATGGACAAATAGGTCCACACAATTAAAGGTCCATATGTAGCTTTGTTAAGAACGTGGACTGATGAAAAGGCAGAGGAAAACATTACATCTTCATACCAATATGTGAATGAGCTGACCACTCGGTTAAAAACTGGCTGGAAACTTGCCAATGAAAATTTGAAACAAGCCAGGAAGAAACATGCTGCCTATTATAACAGGAAGGCGAAAGACAGAAATTTGGCTGTGGGAGAGAAAGTACTGCTTCTTTTGCCGGGAGTCAGAATAAGTTACAAATTGGATGGCAGGGTCCATATACAGTTCTAGAGAAGGTGTCTAGAACAAATTATAAGATAGATAAGAAGGGGAAAGAAAAAATCTATCATGTGAATCTCCTGAAGAAATATTTGGAAAGAGAACATCAGGAAGAGACACACTTGTTGACCTTGTCCATCGCCATGGAGATGAAAAAGGAACCACTTTCATCATTTGAATATCCATTACACACCTGTGAGACAGCAGCACAGGTGAAAATCAGTACACATTTAACGAAAACTCAGAAAGAGAGAGTGCAACAGGTTCTAAATAATCATGCAGAGGTGTTAACAGACCGACCAGGGCATACAAACCTATTGGAATATGATATGAAACTCATAGACTCCACACCTGTCTGTATGAAACCATATTCGATTCCGTTTGCTAAGGAGAAAGCTTTGAAGGAAGAGATAGACTATCTATTGAAGGAAGGAATTATTTCGCACAGTGAGTCTTCGTATAGTTCCGGTGTTGTACTTTTAAGGAAGCCCTCTGGAGAACATAGACTCTGTATAGATTACAGGAGACTGAATGCTATTACAGAAGGACAGGTGGATCCATTGCCGGATACAAATCAGCTGTTTGCCAGGCTAAATAAAGCTAAATATTTCTCAAAAGTGGATCTGAGTAAAGGATACTATCAGATTCCAGTAAAGCCTGAGGTTAGACCATACCTAGCTTTTAGTACCTCAGAAGGACACTATGAGTTTAATAGATTGCCATTTGGATTGAAGAATGCGCCTAGTGTCTTCTCTAGAATGATGAGAAAATTATTGGATCCTCTGAATAATCCCTGGATAACAAATTTTATGGATGATATCCTTATAGCAACAGAAACATTTGAGGAACACATTGACTCTCTGAACATGCTGTTTGATCGACTTAGGGAGGCAAATTTAACAGCCCGACCAACCAAATGTTGCGTTGGATGTAAAGAATTGGAATTTTTGGGACACACAGTTTATCAGGGAAACATGACCCCTGACCCAAAGAATTTAGAGAAACTACAGAAAGCCCCGAGACCACAAACCAAGAAGGACGTGAGATCCTTTGTCTCATTATGTGGTTTCTACCAGAAGTATATCAAAAACTTTAATTCCATATGTGCACCTTTAACTGAATTGACACGTAAAGGACATCCAGATCGCATTACATGGACACCACAATGTGAAATGACTTACCAAGAATTGAAGGAAAAGCTCACAAGTAAACCCATTTTGAAATTACCTGACTTAAGTCAAGAATTCATAGTAAGGACGGATGCAAGTAATATTGGGTTAGGTGCAACTTTACTACAGAAATCAGATGCATTGGATGGGGAATTAAGCCCAGTGGCATATGCTAGCAGAAAGTTGAATAAAGCTGAAATCAACTACTCAACTAGCGAAAAAGAATGTCTTGCAGTAATATGGGCAATAAAGAAATTCAATATTTATCTATATGGGAAGGCATTTAAGTTGCAAACTGACCACAAACCTTTATCGTTTTTAGCACAGGCTAAGCATGAGAACTCTAGGTTACTCCGATGGTCTTTGCTTCTGGCTCCATATAATTTTAGCATTGAGTATATATCTGGAAAAAACCAATTTGGGAGCGGATTTTTTAAGCCGCCATCCGTGTGATGAGAATCACCGTAAACCCCAGAAATAATAATAAATTTCTCTATGTGTATATAGAATAAAGGACTGACATATAATGTCTGTTTTAAGAGGGGAGGTGTCGTGGAATATTCTAATCCACATATATAAATTATTAGGTAAATATGAAGCCTAACAAATAAAATTAATAAAGAGAAGAGCAATGGTAAAATAACAGTGCTGTCACAAAGAATGTACTCGAAATCCCCTTGTTTTCTGCTTCGTCTGCAAATTGTAACGCTTTCACGTTGATATAAAAGCTTACTGTATTATTACCCGCCTTCTTCAATGAAACGTGTGCTGCATTTCTAAGAAAAACATTTAGAGAATGCGTAATGACCTAAATTAATCCTAACATTAATTATATTACGTTACCAAAACGAACGAACAGATGGACAAAAGGATAGCGAGAAGGGAGAGGCAGAAAGCCGAACACTAAACACGCGTCGCGCGATACACAAATGCTGCCATCACGCGTGTAAGTCTACATGCACTAATTTTTTTTCAGACGGACAGTGATAAAATACACTACCCTTTCCCAGAGTTAGGTTTATAAATTATAAAAAACTCTTATTAGAAAAGATAACATTAGATGGGTTTACGGTTGAAAACATAACAGTACCCAGACAGCACATCTTCGAAACAGGAGGTTGAAGAAATTGCATATTTTGAACGCAGCCACGTAGCTCTTTTAAATTAGTATTTTTGGGTTCCTTAGGGCTTGCTGACAAATAATATGTAAAACGTTACCCAAATAGTCCAGGAATTAATAAATTATACCCAAAATAAAATAGTGGGGATGCCTGACAGCATAAAATCATTCCAAATTGATTGGAGCGCAACAAATGAAAAATAGCCTCTAACACGATTGGTCAGGTATAAATACTCGCTGTTAGGGGAAAACGGGGTAAAGGTACACAAACTTGTCGAAAACGGGAGCGTTAGTCGCTTATCGGAGGTTAGTATCGGACCCACTTGTTTTTAATCAATATCTTGCATATAGCCATTCAGGTGCGTTGAAGCCTGCTTTTTTTTGCACTTCATATAAAAAGCTTGGAACACGTAGGCAGACGGAAGTTTGTGCTAGGTTGTGCCAGAATTCATTGCGAATCATCGTATCTGTGTTATTGGTATGAATTGTGGTATGGTTGAACCATTTAATAATCTTATAATGAAAATTGAATTTGAATTGTTTTGATTTTGCGTGTAAAAAAATTTAATAACCTATTCCCTAGCTTACCCTTTATACCATACCCGACTATCACTATTTATACTTATATCCTAAACCCCTTTCCTTTCTTCATTCCAAAACCCTAACACATCCCCCATTCATAAATACAATCCCTCCAAACATCATTCCTATCCTCTTCTACTACCCAATCTTCCTTTAACCTCAGTACACCTACAAACATATTC
>JAMPIV010022618.1:0-348723 GCA_024509875.1 Oreohelix idahoensis
TGATTAATGAAATAATCTAGTGAATACATTATGCTTTTAAGTAGTCACAATACTCTTGATTTATAAAATGATAATTAATCAATGTAAATTAATTAACCTTGTCTATAACAAGTGTTCTTCGTTCCTGTCCTAAACGGTATATTTTGTTATCATATAATTATGAAATATGTTAATAATCAATACAGTAATTTATGTAATAAATGTCATGAAATCAACAACGTGAAAGACAATAGAAACATTACCGACAAGACACGATAATCAAAGACGAGTGAACACAATCGTAGAAATCAACAACAAAAGAAATGTGTAACTAAAATAGAATATCGTAAAAATTTACGATGACAACTACGATCAGATACACAACAGGACAATTGACAACAACAGTGTAAAAACATAGGTTTTGTAAAAAACTGAACGACAGGAAGGTGAGACGACGCATAATACAAAACAAAATTCATCATAAAACTAAATACGAGTAAAAAATAAAACCAAAAACAATCAAGTAAACGTGACGAAACAGCTAAACAGATACTATCATAAGGAACAATTAGCGATCGGAACTTCGGCAAGGTTTCTAGCCTTGGACCGGAATTAATCGCTCAATTGAAACTACAAGTTGACCCTACAGAACGTCTGACGAAGAGCCCGAATTGGCTTCGAGATGGATCTCGTTCGTCAGCAACCTCCCTACCTCCCACGACGAAATGTACAACATATAAACATATAACATGGAAAATGTAAAGATGGACATAAGTATAGAAGGCACAGCTAAAAGTAATAAAATGTACAACGAAAGCACGTTATACTCATCTCGCGTCCGGGAAAAAAACAATTGCCTCGTCTCCGTGGATGTACGTCTGAGGATAAAATACTTCGCTCTCGTATATAAAATCAGCTCGCCTAAATGACGAATAATGATCCCAAGGCAGTCAGTCACTGTAAAACTTACGTGGAGTTGATTGATGACCTTGAGCATTTGGTAACCGTAAGTTTTTCTGATTCATCATCACACTAGGTTCCAAGTTTGAGATGTTGTCGCCTTGAAAGTTCAAATCTTCTTTTCAACCGATACTTGGATTGAGTACGTTCCTGTGAAATTATTTATTTCCAGACCACACTGGCATACCATTTACTGTTGGGTCGTTCATTCTAATGGTAAAGAACTTCATTACGCGAATGGTTGCAAAGGAACAAAAATGTCAGAAAAATGTTCTTCAAAACGAACTCCAACAAGTAGTGTTTAACTGGTCACTTACTGGCAGCACACAAGTCTGTGATGACTGTACATATATTTTATTTAACGTGACACGTACGGAGTGGAACAAGACGATCATAGTTACAGGTGCAAAAAGGGTCATACGTCAAAATGTTGATAATTACTTTTCAAGTTCATGAAGATTCTCTAACAATTAAATCCTCTTATACAAGTGACTAAGGATCACTTCCTCTACCATATCATATGTATTGCAGTCAAGTCCGTTGACCTTCTTTCAAGGACGTATCTTATGGCCAACGGATTCATTCTCAAGGAGCAATACTTCTTATCATACTTGTAACAATTCCAGACTTTTTCCATACGATACTTAGGTAGCATATATATATAAAATCCAAACAAAGTCATCCACGACAATACGACCAGGTTAGAGTTCTGTGTTGACTAACCTCTCTATATCCATGCCACGACTTTGGCATTGACGAAAATACGGCATATAAAAACATGTGAAGCATACAAATCAATTAACTTCGTTTACTCGTAGGTATCCTCCCTCTACGGTAATTCAAAAGGGCTAACGACTCCGTCTGTCCATTCTAGGAATGACATACTACGATGAATTCCCGCTAGACCAAAACTAGGAGCGGCCTGATACTTTAATTTAACTCAATAAACATTCGATATGACATGGGGCGACACTTACTTGATACTTCCACTATTGGCTTCATCATGAATACCAGTAGATATCATTACAAAATAATGGCTTCTTCAAACTTGCCAGAAAAATCCAAGAAATATATATCGGACATAAACATGGTCCGAACTGCCCCGTTCAAAACATGACGTCACAATCCTCAAACTAGGTTACCCGTGCGTCCAAAGCAACTCACACTGCATTGTGCACGTCAGTGCGTGAATCAATCGAACGCACAAATAATATAACTATATTAAGACTGGTGCGTACATTTGGCAGGACCGAAGACTACCCCCTTAGGTAATAAATGTACGTAACAGCTCTATATATATATATATATATATATATATATATATATATATATATATATATATATATATATATATATATAGGGCTTATGGAATTCCAAGCTGCATAGTATCAATCATAAAAGGCCTCTATGCCAACTTTACGTGTAGTGTTGGGCAGATCAACCTAACCTTTGAGGTGAAGACAGGAATACGACAGGGATGCCCCTTATCAACCTCTCTATTTTTAACAGTCATAGATTTGGTGATGCGCCAGACAACGAAGGGCCGTCCAAGAGGAATAAGATGGACTACATTTTCTACATTGGAAGATCTGGAATATGCAGATGACATTGCACTACTAGCACATTCACATCAACACATCCAGGAAAAAAAACGGATAGACTTAATAAGTTTAGTCAGCAGGTGGGCTTGAACATCAATTTAAAGAAGTCAGAGGTCATGACGCTCAATGTGAGCAACCCTGAGCCCACATCAGTAAGGAATCAGCAACTGGTACAGACAGACACCTTAACATACCTAGGATGCATAGTAACACCAGACGGCGGGGCAGGCAAAGACATCAACATCAGAATGAATAAGGCAGGAACAGCCCTATTTAGCCTAAACAACATCTGGAAGTCCTCTCAATACAGCACAAGCACAAAATTAAGATTATATCAGGGCTGTGTGCTTTCTGTGCTTCTCTATGGTGCGGAATGCTGGAGAGTTATAGAGAAGGAAATGTCGAAATTGTCCTCTTTTCACACAACATGCCTAAGAAAAATTCACCGAATCTTTTGGCCGAATACCATCACCTACCAAGATCTGCTTACTCAGAGCAACCAAGAGGACATGCACACCATCATAGCTGGCAGACGCTGGAGCTGGGCTGGCCATGTCCTCAGAAGAGACCCCGATGCCATCACAAAAACAGCTATGCTTTGGACCCCTGAAGGAAAACGAAGGAGAGACCGACCAAGAACAACATGGCGGAGGACTGTGGAAGCTGAAATGCAGAGAATGAACCAGAGTTGGCTCACTGTACGAAGGATGGAATCAATTTGTGGAATCAATTTGTTGTTGCCCTACAAGACGCCACTAGGCGGGATAGCCATTGACTGCTTTGGCGGTCGGCGGCTAAGGATCAAAGACAAAGAAGATATATATATATATATATATATATATATATATATATATATATATATATATATATATATATATATATATATATTTATTTATTTATTTATTTATTTATTTATTTATATTGCTGCAAGCAAAAGTTGTTCATAGCCTTCTGTAGATTATAGAAAATTAACTTAAAAGCCGAAAACAGCAGCTCTAAAATAGCTTGAGTTATTGGCATGCTTGAACAAACTCTTACTTACTACTTACTTACTTACTTACTACTTACTTACTTACTTACTTACTACTTACTTACTTACTTACTACATACTACTTACTACTTATTTACTTAGTCGTTCCTCTTCTACCCCGGGGTGTAAATGTTTACCAGAGAGAGCACCAGACTATCCTATCGGCTGTCTTCCTTGTGGCGAATTTAGGTGAATAGATGATAGAATCAAGTAGTACTTGATCTAACGAAGAATATCTCAGACTCAGAGAAATGGGTCTAGTGTATGGTTGGCACAGGATGAAGTCTGGCTGGTAAGCACGCTATCATTGTCACATAATTGTTTAATCGATTGTCACGTAGACAGTTATGATCTATAAATTGCCTATGTCTTCTTCTTCTTCTTTCACCCGTATCCTCTATTTTATTATCATTTTTTTCCTTTTTCCTGTGTTTTTCGCATTCGTACGCATGCGACTATACACATTACTATTTTCCCATGCATTCGTTTGCGAAAAATATTTTCTTCGCATTCTCACTTTACCTGTTTCTTGTCTCAAAACTGAGAACGCAGTTTTGACGTAATGTTCAGTCCCTCACCAGATGATTTGGCGTGAAAATGCATTCTATTTGCATTAGATGTCAGGACACGAAACTGTGACTTTCGCTTATCCCAGACATATCGAGCAGACTATGTCTGCACTTTCAGCTGACAGGCGCGGTTTCTGGAGCTGAGCGCCCAGGAAAGGCGCGATAAATGACGTCTCCTTGGCGCAGTTTCAGACATTTGTCTGGGAGTTCGCATCTGACATGAAGTTGCCAAGGTAGATTCTCAGTGTCAGGTGATATGACACTCACGCGGCAGCGGTCAGTTTTGGCGTAAGGTGCGAGTAAGCAAAGTGTCAGTTATGGTTCTCAGGATGAGTTTCTCGGGGAGGTGCGAATAACTGGTTCTGCACTGGAGACGGGTTGACACGCGCCCTCTCGGTCAGTAAGTGGCAGTTTACGTCAGCCTCTTCTAGTTACGTAATCGTTAAAGCCGGGGAGGGGAGAGCATTTCGTTTTACGAAATAAACGTTAGCCTCTTTGTCTGTTTGATAGATATAACCAGAATGTTAAACTTTATTTTCATTCTCGCTCCTAAATTCGCAGTAGACAGGTTGCTCGGAACAGAATAAACTGTTAGCGAAGTTTCTCAGTTTGTTTCGGCAATTTGTCGAACTTCTAGACTTCCATAAATATTCAGCATATAATTCTTAAGTTGTACGACTACCTGTAGTTCTGTGTGAGGTAAAATATATTATATCTAGTATTTTGTGAAGTGATAAAGTGATAATCGCTTATTTCATATTTCACTAGTTTCTTGTGTGCAGAGTGTATATTTATAAGTCGGTTATATTCTCTAGCTGATAAGTTACAGTGGAAAGCAGAATAAAATTATAATTTCTAGCTTAAACAACAGTGTAGCTATAATGAATTAAATTCTACTGCTAAATAATCAGACGAGAACATATTTTTCTTAACTAACTTATAAATGCTAGAAGCCTCATGAGTGTTGACGGAATACGCACGTATTCATGAGGATTGATGATTTTATATATATATATATAACTTACTTCACGGGAAGTTTAAATGATAAGTCAAGCGGTACGCTTGCAGTTTAAAAATGTAAGTTATATTGAGTACATATAAGTAAAATATTTCATATGTATTTTTTCTTTATTCAGTGAATACTGTGGTACCCAAACTTTGCCAGCGTTCTAGTACGTGAACATTCTCTGTGAAGTAATTAAGCACTTTCATTACATGAACGGTAACAGTTAAATGAAGTACAATGCCTATCGCGCCAGAATTATTTCTTCCAGAATAACACTTAGGTACAGTTCAGCCCGTTGCGGCAAGCAAAATATCAGTACATCCCGACAGAGTTTTGAACTAGTAGTGTGGTGACCAAATATAGTCATTTACTGAGATAAGGCACCCGACCTGACATTTCTCATTTCTAGAAACCTACGCTAGTGACACTGTGCTCTGCTAACTTTCGTGCCTGGACAAATTTTATGTGACTTAATCAGACTTCCGAAAATTAAGAACACCCAAGGAATCGGTCCCTGAGACAGAGAGTTCAGTACGTCTTTTGGAACTGGGGATTTCTTGGTCGAGACTGCATTTACGGGTCTGTGTGAAGGTCCTAGAATTTAATATGTTCCCAGAGGCAGCGAGCAAAGCTGTAAGTATAAATGTGCGCACATGGCCATGGCTGAATGAATAAGAGTGTACGCAGGTCTGAGTGTTATTGTTACCGTTGTATTTTGACACCTATTTGCTGTCATAACTTCCTTCATGCAAGTTTTTTTTTTTTTTTGCTAACAATATTTTCCCTTAAACTAGATTATAGTATCAGGTCTGGTCTTACCTTCAACGGGGAAAACTCTTAGACTCAAACCCTATGTATCTGTGACTCTTTGGGCTATCACTTTTGTTCCTTTTTTAACGGGACTGTGAGCTAAACATCGAGGGGAAGGATCTTACTGTGGGTCTATAAATTTTGTAGCATTTTTAGTGACTTCATGACTGTTTGTATATGCTTTGATGTAATTTCTATGTGTTGTGAAGAAATTTTAGATGATAATTAAAGTTTCTCTTGAAATTAATCTGCGTGTTGGTCAGCTCGTTCTAGAATATTTATATAATCAGTTGTATAGTTTCCCACGTCTGTGTGTCTACCTGTCGTCACTTGAATGTGCGTGCACGTGAGTGGATATATATATTTAATGTATATGTGTTAGACTGTCTGACTACTTCAGATCTGTCGTAGAAGATAGGTGAGAGAGAGAGAGAGAGAGAAGATTTCCCGCTCTCAGAGACAGCCTCTATCACTGTTCCACCACCTCACTCGTGGAAATCTATTTTGTATTTCTATCTCACACTGTGACTATCACTCATTCCAATCTATTCAGAAGGGACCAACCCAAGTCTTAATTCTCCTATCAAAAATCTACGACATCGATCTCTTGTCCTCTCTGGCCGTATTCAGTTACATGTGTTGTGCGTAATGATTACGTGATATTCCGTGGTCGGCACATGTCTATGTCTGCTATCAAGCAGTATTAGCTATTTTCTTATCAATTGTACAATTCTGTGATGGTTCGTCATGTTACTTTAAGCTTTTCGGCTTTACTACGATTAGTGTCACATAAATATTGGATCGATACCTTTCCTCTCTAGCAGTATTTAGTTAGATTTTTTTGTGAACTAAATTTATGTGGTCGCTATTTTTTTCTCTATTATCAAGCATATGTTTTGTACTTTTAAATCATCTTACACTCATCACAGTGATAATTCGTCATGAACCAAGATGGGCCGGTCAACGATAGACCGTTGGGTTTACCTAAGGCGTGCCAGGCGATAAATTTTTCGTCTGTGCACAGATTACAGACACACACTTTTAAGTCAGACACACCTGAGTGGAATTGTTGTAAAAGTCCGGGCGGATGTACGAATTTATTCGTAAGCATTGCCGAGAGAGGACTGGATGTTTTCATTCCATTTTTGGGAAACATGACCTCTGCAGTAATGCGCAGAAATGTCCATGAGGAAAAAAAATTGAATTACCCCACAAAAGACGCTGGTGTAAAACGATTGGCCGACACTCGGAATGAAGGCACAAAATCCCTTCCGATTGGAGCCCTGGTTAACATCGTAACAAACACATGCAGGAGAAGACAGGCAATATAAAATGAAACTTCAGCCAGCGTAGAACTCTGTGAAAATCTACAGTGAAAATCTGTCTTTGAAGACAACCAGACCATGCAAAAACGAGCTTTCATTTATCAGACCTAATTTGTTTGAAATTCTTGAGGACTTAAGAGCCAAGGAAAACACTAACATCATTAACGAGGAAAACCGGAATCTAAGTAAACTGAATCACAAGTCAAAGTGGGAACTTATTTCTAAAATAACAACACCTCAGACCAAGTGTAAGTGGCCTCTTTAATTGCCTTTATTTTTCTGAGCTAGCGGTCTGTGAGCCTAAAGATTGGCTAACTTGTACATTTGAAATCTATATTTGTTTCATTATTAACATGTGAACTAATACGTACATATTGACATATGAAGATTAATATGTGAAACTTGCTAGTGGATGTCCAAGTCATTTGAGGCTGACAACATCAGCATTTAGAATGTTGATTTCGTGAACCACCACTGCCAGGGCTGGTGACTGCTTTATTGCGATTTTCTTATAAAGAACCAAAAGCAGAGGTAGTTCCAAGTTCCATATGGAGCAGGGAGGGAATGATGGAAGAAATGGTATACATACTTGTTATATTATTTACCCTTCCTACCAGTGTAAATGTGAAATATATTCACTCTAAATGAAATGAAAGTTTATAACCTTTTCAACCGATGTAAATGTAACCATGTTCAGACTATAGTGTTAAAATTTTCAAGTAAAGTTAATGTACAACTATTCATTTTAAATGCAAAGATAGTTTTTCCCCCATTTGAATTATGATTAATTCTCAGAGAGGGTAAAAATTCTGAAGATAGATGGGATGGTGGAATAGGATCATAGACCAAAACTGACTCATAGGAAAGTTCAAACTATGGTGTATCTAGTTAATGTTGACTCCTTAATTGCTATGACCATTACTTATATAGTAAATACGAGCACATATACTGGATGCAAATGTGAGAAAGATCACAGGTTCGTGGTGCAGTAAAAACAGTCCAGTAAAGCCTACAAGCCCAATGAACTACATGGAACGGAACGTAGCAACGGTCATTGACATGGAATGATATATGGCATATGATGCCTCTTATACGCATCTTCATTATCAGAGTAATGAATGATCTACACACATCGTTCGCAACCTTTGTGAGATTTACAAGTTTTGAGAAGGCTCGGTGCAAGTTCTCAGCTTGCAATGTGTTATTATAGCAAGGTCAATAAATGTAGTATCACAACAGTGTACAAAATGAATTTGCTGCTACAATAAACTTGACAAGGGTGACGACGAACAGCAAAGGCAAATGGAGTACTGTAAATACCTTTTTTCAGAGACCAGGAAAATCAGCACTTGTCAAACCAAAGTATCAGTTTTACTATCTATTCTTGACTATATAAATGCTTTTGATGTATCATTAGATCAACCTGGGCCAGGGACATACCTGGATATCAATCTTTGCTACCAATTCCAAAAGTGGGAATTTTGCCTAGGCCAATGCCAAACCCGGCTGAAAAAAGCGAGGCTGGATTTTGACTGACCAGAGTGCTTCATGCGTCTAAAGAAGTAGCGGGTAAACCCGTGAACCAGTCAGACAGCATGCATGCAGACCGTAAAGAAGCTGTCCCTACACTTTATAAAAGCACATTAAGTAGTCACCTGTTGATCTTAAAATCTGATTCCAAGTACCCACAGAGAGAAACCAGGACTGACCTTAAAGGAAAAGAAGTGGCATGAACTGTGGACTATGATTTGTAGAACATGGTTTACCATAAATATTAACTGGAAATAAAAAGGGCTGGTGGAGGAGATGAGGAAAGCAAAATTAGATATCATTGCTCTGACGGAAACCAAAAAAAAGAAGACAAGGAGTTATGAATGTTGATGGTAACACACAGTGGAATTCTCACTGATTTTTTTTTTCGTACGCCCGCTAATACTCGAGGCGAAATCTCAGGTTATTATTAATGTCTAACCTGACATTGATTTTACGTGAGTATCCCTTTTTTTCTTGTACAGAGACAGGTGTCCCTCGCCATTCAGGCAGATACTCGCCGATTTCGGAGGTACCCATTAGAGCTGGGTCGGCTCAGGAGCCGCCAATCCCTGGTCGACGACACTCCTTCAAATGTCCTCGCCAGGTCTCGAGTTAATCCATCCAAATCGGGGTCGTCGAAAAATCCTCAAATGCCGTCGCCCGGGTTTGATCCTGGATCACCCAGTCGCCAGAGCGGTGTGGTAACCACTACGCTAGCGCGGCTTCCATCTCACTGATGAAAGATCCAAAAGGTGTCTGGGTTGTATTGTTGCTAAAACCCAAACAGATAATATCAAAGCATAGAACTTTGCCTGTGTACACATTATAGAGTTGATGCTAAAAGAAGGAGAAACCACACTCAACATTGTCATTGTGTATGGGCCAAATAAAGATGAGCGATGTGACGGAATTTAGTTGTGTTCTTTTACATATTTTTTTCTCTCTTAAGTTATCTCTTTATTACTTCATTTTTATGCACATTAACTTGCCCCATCGCCGCGCCTTTGATTTGTTGACCTCTGTTCTTACTACAAATTGTGTCATTACACGGCTAATTGCCAATCCTTAAGGATTCATTGTAATCGCTTAGTTGTCCAACCAGATTGACTTCAGACGATAAACGTGAAAATGGTTGTTGACTTTTCACGTAAAGATTTCCGTCACCCAGGCACAGAGATTAAAACCTGTGGCACAGAAAGTTGATTGCGAAAATACTGTATCATACTACAAAAGAAGGCCAGATGTGTTTGAAAAAGGTCTGGGCAAGCGATATGTCAGCAATTATCGGTCTGGTGAACGAATTTAAGTACGGGTGATAATTGCTTAATCACTTCCGTCCAGACATTGTCTGTGTAATTAAAACAGAGAAACCCGTCTGGGTAGACATATAAGCAAGGACACAATATGGCATGCGAAGCTACAAATTGTATTTTAAAGGCCAACGGAAGAAGCCGGGCCACATATTGGAGATGAGGTCATGTGTTAAAATTTAAAAAAAAAATGATATTTTAAAACACGCGGGGAAAGTAGTAATTTAACGCCTTGGCCCACGTCATTCTTGCTTACTGATTATACCACATGGCAGCAGGAAATAGACGTTAATTCTCATAAGAAGTTTTGTCGGAAAAAGCGATGTGTAGACTTGGAAGAAAATGGAATATAACCTAGCAAATTCGGAGGCTAAATCAAACGGCATTGTCAAACGTCAAAGTAGCATCTCCCGTTCGAGAGCCAGAACAAAATAGAAATTAGATTCCATAAGAAAGGACTAGACGGAGTATTTGAGCATCTTCGAAACTCTAGAAGACAACCCAACCTTCTAAATACAAAGACTGGAGACCTAGAAGTCGGAGCAGCCGTAATAAGAGGGATTCTAAAATTACCCCAGACCAAGTGTTCAAGACATCTAACAAAGTTGTCATACCTTTTAAAACTATATCCGGGGATAGTATTTCCAAAAACTTTGAGGTAAGTTGTAACATATATTTTACAAATTGAGTTTGAAGTGTACTTGTTAGTGTTTGTAAAAGTCCATACGAGGCTGGCAACCTCAGGATATGAAAATTGTATATTCATAAACCACTTCAGCAAGCGATGGTGATTGCTACATGCTAGTTCTCTCAGCGAACCAAAAGCAAAGGTAACCCCAGACTCAAAATGTTGCAGGGAGTGAGCGATGATTACATCAGCATGTGCGTAGGTTATATTATCACTTTTGAATTATAAATAAACTTAAATATGTTCCCTCAGGCACAAGCCATTATATTCGCCACTTTCCCGTCTAATTTTTCTATTACATTACTTAAAAGATGATGGTGATTTCGCATCATATTTCCTGAGATACGCTGTATATAATCATGGAGGATACAACTTCAAATAGACAAAAACTGGTTCTCGGACAGTGGGGGAAGGCGCTTGTTTAATGTCAGGAAAACAAAGATTTAGCAGAGGACTTTGTTCTTTTTATTTTCTCGAAAGTTCGTAGTTTGAGTCTGCAAGAGGATTCCTACTACGAGTCTGTGATTGAGAAAACTGATTGTCGATACCAGACGGCTACATATGACAGGCCTGTGAAGGTAATCAGCACTGAAACCAGGAGAGGTTACCCTCTGCACCATTTCGCTCGGGACGTGCCCCATGTTATAAAGAGACATTGACAAACAACAGCAGCAGTACTCACATATTCTCAGCTAAATGCTTATTAAACAGACCACAGCAACGAACATTTACCTACCATCAAGTATCGATGACGATAACAACAATTTTCTGCACCACATCTAAACGTAACCTTACTTATTTTTAAATGTTACCTAATAATTGATCTTTAAATTGTGTGTATGTTGTTTTACAAATTCAAAGTTGATTCAGTTAGTAAAGATAGGAGTGCACACGTGTGCATCAGTATCTTTAATATATATATATATATATATATATATATATATATATATATATATATATATATATATATATATATATATATATATATATATATACATATATATATATATATATATATATATATATATATATATATATATATATATATATATATATATATATATATATATATATATATATATACCTACAGAGTCAATTGAC
Source organism: Oreohelix idahoensis (assembly GCA_024509875.1). Taxonomy (NCBI): domain Eukaryota; kingdom Metazoa; phylum Mollusca; class Gastropoda; order Stylommatophora; family Oreohelicidae; genus Oreohelix; species Oreohelix idahoensis. The sequence goes on from JAMPIV010022618.1 coordinate 11,913, forward strand.
TGGAACAGCGCTACCAAAACGGGTGTCGCAGACAGCGAGGATAACCGTGTGAGGATAGCCCAAAGAAACGGGCCGCCGGAAAGTCAGGCGTGGATGTGCAGCCTGTATTGTCTTCGAGCCTTGTATGTCTATCATGCAACATAACTTTTCTTGTCCGCATTGACTTGATCAGCTATAAGCGCACCCACTTAACCTCATAGAATGAACTGTAGTACGAGTTATATCGTTGGTCCTAATCGAATACGATGGACAAATCATCATAGAATCAATAAAAGTAGTATTTTTTACTGTTAATTCAGTTCGTGTCAAGTACGAGCTAAATTAAATTATATAATACCTCTTCACAAAATTCGGCGGGCAGATAAAAGTTAACATTGCTAAGACCCATTCAGCATTGTTCGTGACCTTTGAAATATCTTGTGAATACTCCCTCAAGGTACAAGCATCATCATCCTTCTATCTTCGTCTCTAACACGAGTAATCTTTTTCGAAGGTAGAAACATTTGAAGACACACATTAGATACTCTAGGTTTTGGCCACTGTTGGACCATCACTACAGAGCAAGGTGAGGCAACCCGTCACAAGAGAGCAGAAGTTAAAGAAGAATTCTTCGAGCTGCTTCAAACGACAGTGGGCGACTGCCTTGATGGAACTATCTTCCTTTGAGATTTCAATGCCAAAGTTGGAAATGTCCATTCTAGATTGATAGTGGTACTGCAAGATATGGACAAGATGAACTGAACAAAAATGGAAAGCGACTTTTTAGATTCTGTACTGAGCAAAGCCTTGTCATTACGAACACAAAGTTCAGCCATAATGACATACATGCATACACTAGATGTGAACCAACAAAGAATGAAAAATCAGTTATCAACTTTGCGATTGTAATGAAAAGCTTATTTAAGTATGTGCGGGATGCTAGAGTCTGGAGAGGGCCAGATATTGCAAATGATCACTACCTGCTGACAATTAAAAGAACAACTGAAACAGCTGCTCAGCCTAGGCATTGCCCATCTTCACGCAAGAAACTAAGTAAATGAAAAGGAGAGATGAACATTAAGACGTGCAAGCTAAGAGACCCAGAAGGTAAGATCAGGTGTCAGGAGTTTACTGCTACAGCAGTGAGAAACATAGAAGAACGACCAGTTGACCTCGAAACTCTCTGGTTTAAATTCAAGGGCATCATAAAGGCAGCTTCAGCAGAAGCATATGCTGAAGTCCTAATCATCACGTCTCTGGCTTCCCACATTGAGGTTGTCCAGATATGACGTCACGCAGTGATGGGGGGAAGGGAGTCAAAAGTTTGTGACGTTGTGTAACGATAGGGAATGAGAGGTTTGGAAAAATATGACGTCACATACACCCAAATAATTCCTACTCGCATCTTACATAAATGATATTTCTGTTATAATCAGCTATAGTTAACTTTTATCCGCAGTAGATAACAAATCCCTTGCAAATGACTCGTACCCCTTATATATACAATTTTGTTAGGCGTCCCATTCCGTCACAAACTTCGTCACACCCACCTATGTTGTAGTCTGGAAATTATATTTCTAGTGTTTTCACTAAACATATACTAAGCTCAGTACAGGGCGCGTCTCCCCCCACCCATCGCCAAAGTCACTGTTATATTTTAAATAATTTATAATAAAAATTCACACGTTGTTAAAAGTCAACAACGTAACCTTTTACTGATATTTTTTTTTTGCGTTTGATTGTTTGACAAGGAAGAGAATAAATTACATGCTTGGAAAAAAAAAACCAAAGAGATTTATAATTTCACAAATGGCTAAATAAAAAAGGTAGGCTCATAGCACATACTGCCGTAGAGGAGGGAAATGTTAGACACTTAACAATAATGGATCAAGTAACCACTTCCCCTCTTCGCTGCCTTTGCCTTTCCTGACCCAAGAACAGAATCAGATATCCATTTACAGATGATAGACTGTGGCGTGACATCACCGGGGTTCCAAACTACTATCTTTGCTGCAAGAGGTCTGCGCTCTAACCAAGGACGCTCTCATAACCAAGTGCTTGCCCAAAATAAAAAACATTGTAGTGGTATGACAGGATCACTAATCTGGAATTTATGGCACGAACCAGACAAATGCCAGATACGACACACATTGAACTAACATGTTGTTAGATTTACAAGGTAGTCTTTTGTTGGTAAATCCTCAGAGTAAGAGAGGGCGGGGGGGGGGGGGATGGGGGGGGAATCAGGGAACACATAGAGAAGAGATCTGGAGACAAACATGATAGAGATGAAGAAGAAATGGAACGACCTTGAGAGTTGAAAGGTCATGATGATGACCCCTAGTCAATAATTTATATTCGATTACGTTGTTGAATTTCAGTATTACCTCAAAATACTTAGACAAACAAAAGGAAGGGGGGGGGGGGGGGGGGGGGGATAATTTGACGTCACATAAGGGGGGTCTGGGTTTTTGTGACGAAGTCTGAATGGGTTAAAATAAAAGGCAAAAAATTGCACGACGTCATATATGAACGACTCCCATTCACACCAAAAAAAAAAAAAAAACCAGCGCCTACTTCGACATCACTTCACATAGTATCCTCGTACATCAAAGTACTTCAGAATCACCGAGACGTGTGTTCAGACTCAAACACGCTTTCCACGATCTAAGGTAAAGATGGCTATAACACTGACTATCAGTTAGTCACGCCATGTGTTGGTGAGTTTAAACTGAACTCAATACACTCTCATGAGTAAGAACTTCATCACAGTCACTAAACCCATTTACTCCTCCATTCGCCCACTTAAATCAGAAAAAGAAAAAAAAAAAAAAATATATATATATATATATATATATACATGTATATATATATATATATATATATATATATATATATATATATATATATATATATATATATATATATATATATATATATATATCTTTATATCTTCTTCTTCTTCTTCTTTGATCCATAACCACCAACCGTCAAAGCAGTCAGCGGCCATCACGCCTGGTGGTGTCTTGTAGGGCAGCAACAAATTGATTCCACTTTGCTCGGTCGGCGGCCATCCTTCGCACAGTGCCCCAACTCTGGTTCATTCTTTGCATCTAAGCTTCCACAGTTCTCCGCCAAGTTGTTTTGGTCGTCCTCTCTTTCGCTTTTCCTCGGGGTTCCATAGCATAGCTGTTCTTGTGATGGTATCAGGGTCCCTTCTGAGGACGTGGCCAACCCAACTCCAGCGTCTGCCAGCTATAATGGTGTGCATGTCTTCCTGGTTACTCCGAATAACTAGTTCTTGGTTGCTGATGGTGTTTGGCCAAAAGTGTGTGAGTGTATGTGTGAGTGTGTGTGAGAAAGAGTGTGTGCGTAAATGCAAAAGTAAATGCAGAGTTGGGGTGAGTTTAAACTTCAATTAAGTGATATTAACTGTACGTATCCATACTACATCAGTTCACGAACAAACAAACACACTCACATACATATATATTTTATGATGATATGTAACTCTATACAGGGCGATACACTAGGAGGCAATCTGATCATCAGAAGTGGTCCCCTAGTCGATCAAATGTTTCGGCCCATTAATCTCCTTAAATATTCTGCGATGCACTCTCCGTTCAACCGTTTTGTGAAGTTTTACTTGTCTGGTGAAAGCTTTGAAAAATTGTATTCCTAACAAAATCAACAACTTCCAGGTCGTGTATTTTGGTTGCATTGTTATATATCTCTTCTATATGTCTCTTCTTTGTTATGATTGGTTTTTGTCTACTCAGGTAAGGCATCTCCCATCAATATATACCTGTCACAAAAAGTAGGGGATATTGAATTTAAAAGTTATCCAAAGACAATATATTTCAAATTAGTTCATTTATTCCTTCGTACAAGTAAACTTGAGCATCATAACAAGACATTTGCGGTACAAGAAGTGTTATGGCTTTACTCACTTGATTTTAGTCGCACTGGCAACCAAGGCGGGGTAGGTACTTCATTTTCACAAAAATATTCCAATATTTTTAAAAACATGTAGGGCCCCCGTTTGCCGCTAAACATGCATTGCAACGACGTCTCATACTGCAAATAAGCCTTCTGATGTTGTCTTGAGGAATTCTCTGCCACTCCTGCTGAAGGGCCTGGGCTAACTGCTGAAGAGTCTATGGAGCGGCTGGACGTTGTTGGACGCGTCTATTCAGGAGGTCCCACAAATGCTCAATAGGAGACAGGTTGGGGGACATCGGCGGCCACGGTAACGTTCGGATATGCTGCATCTGAAGGTGATCTTGGACGACGCGAGCACGGTGAGGACGTGCATTGTCATCCTGGAAGATGAAATCTGGTCCGTGTCGTTGAGCAAAAGGCACAACGATAGGCTCGATGATGTTGTCACGGTAGTAGAGCCCTGTGATAATGACCTGGCATATGTGAAGGTCGGTCCTGTCATTCATACAGATGCCTGCCCACACCATTACACTGCCACCTCCATAACGGTTGTGTGCAACAGTTGCAGGAGGCTGGTAACGCTCACCTCGCCGTCGCCAGACACGTATTCGACGATCATGAAAATTCAAAACGAAACGGGACTCATCAGAAAACATCACTGATGCCCACTGTTGATTGGTCCCCCGATGATGACGTTGGCACCAATCCATTTTTGCTTGCCTGTGTTGTGGTGACATGGGCAAAGCTACAAACGGGCTGCGTGAGACCAGTTGCACTTGGTGCAAACGGTTTCGTACTGTCTGAGTTGAGACCCGGATCCCAGTGGTCTGTTGAAGGTGTTGCTGAAGTCTAGTAGCATTTAGAGTCCGAGTTCTGAGGGCCTGAGTAACACGAAGTTGATCTTGGCGGCGTGTAGTGATTCTTGGGCGGCCAGTCCGAGGCAGATCAGCCACTGTGCGGAAATTTTGATACTTGTTCCATAGTCTGCTAACAACTGACTGTGAAACATTGATTTTCTGAGCAGCATCCACTTGCTGACTTCCGGTGTGCAACATGCCTATGCCTATCCATCTCTGCTGTTCTGTCAAACGTTCCATGACAAAGAAAAGAAATTTTATCTGTTGCAGAGTCTTTTTATACCTGTCCATGGTGAGTAGTGTTCATCAAACCGAGATACACGCATTTTTGTGAAAAAGAATAATGTGTGAACTTTACGGATGGGCCCCCTTCTGTGTTCTTGGGATTGGCTTACTCATCACGAGTCACCAGGTCAACATGATATTGCACGTGAGAGTGGAGAAGAGCGTGCTCGATATGTCCGTACAACCTTTAAAATACGAAATCCACTCTTTTGTAAAAAAATACATACCATCTTAAAATATCCCCTACTTTTTGTGACAAGTATATATAAAATCCTTGCTTTTTCTCTAATGCTAAGGGATGCAACTTTGGTGGAAATTTAGACATTAATTGTATTGTTTCCCTTATATGTACTCTCTATCGAAAATAGTAACACTTGACAAAAAAAAGTGCGCAAATGACGATTTGCACAATCATATTTATAGAACTGCGGTGATGCACAGTGGGTTTTTTTTTTTTAACAATATTTTTGAGTAAGTAAAATTGCGTTAGATATTGGTGCTTTTGAATTTAATTCCTGTCTTATGACCGGCTTTAACAAAAGTCATTAAATATGGTTCCATAATTTCGCTAGTGCGGATTCCGAGCAAACCGAAGTACTCAAGACCTAATCTTCACACTCAGACAGCTGAGTGAAAAGGCCCTTGAGTATAAGAGTGAGATGCATCTTTGTTTTATAGATCTGGAAAAGGCGTTTGACAGGGTCCCCTGGAGCAAACTTTGGGACTGTTTGCCAAGGAAGAATATTCCAGCACCTCTGATTCATGCTATACAGAGCTTCTACAAGTCTTGCAGAAATTATGTGAGGACAGCAAACCATAAGTCGGAAGAGTTTAGGACCACCACTGGTGTAAGACAAGGTGATATCCTATCACCTTACCTCTTCATACTCCTTATGGATGATGTCATCAAGGCATGTAAGGAGAGAACAAGAAAGTATTCAGTGGGGTACTGGAAGATGAGACAGGTCTATATTTCGGAGCTGGCATTTGCTGATGATGTTGCCCTGATTGCTAAATCAGAGGCACATCTCCAATCCAACCTGCAAGTCTGGAAAGAAGAGCTGGAGAAGAGAGGGATGGTCATAATCAGCTCTAAAACAAAATCCATGGTGATATCACGAGAAGAAAGAAAACATCAGATTAAGCTGGGAGAACAGGTCCTGGAGCAGGTCGACCACTTTAAATACCTCGGAGCTGTTATAGACCGAAAGGGAGGCATCAAAGAAGAGTTGGCCACTCGAAAAGCAGCAGCTGGGAGACTTTTTCAGGCCATAAATCGAGGATTCCTCAGCAAGAGAGAGGTTGGTAAGAAAACGAAGATGGCTGTATACCGCTCCACCTATGTCCCAGTCTTGACATACGGATGCGAGTTATGGGCAATGACTACAACCCATAAAAGCCAGATCCAAACCTCAGAAATGAGGTATCTGAGGAAGGTGGTTGAAGTAACAAGAAGAGACATGGTACGCAACCAGACGATACGTCAATTCCTCAAATCCTACCCCCTGCAGACCCAAGTAGAACAGTCCCAATTAAGATGGTTTGGCCATGTCTGCAGAATGGGAGAAGATCGGATACCACGACAAGCATGGGAAACAAAGAGCCAAGGATCCAGACCCCGAGGACGACCCAGAGTCCGCTGGGAGGACAACATTAGACAATCTTTGAAGGATCGAGGACTAGAATGGAACCAGGCCAGGAGGAAGACAGCCGATAGGATAGTCTGGCGCTCTCTCTTCCAAACCTCTACACCTCACGGTAGAAGGGGAACGACTAAGTAAGTAAGTAATTTCGCTAGTTGATATCGCATCAAAGAAGAGTTGGCCACTCGAAAAGCTGCAGCTTGGAGACTTGTTCAGGCCATAAATCGAGGATTCCTCAGCAAGAAAGTTGGTAAGAAAACGAAGATGGCTGTATACCACTCCACCTATGTCTCAGTATTGACATATGGATGCGAGTCATGGGCAATGACTATACCCCACAAAAGCCAAATCCAAACCTCAGAAATGAGGTATCTGAGGAAGGTGGTTGAAGTAACAAGAAGAGACATGGTCCGCAACCGAACGATACGTTTAGGCCTAAAATCCCACCCTCTGAAGACCCAAGTAGAACAGTCCCAACTAAGATGGTTTGGCCATGTCTGCAAAATGGGAGAAGATCGGCTACCACGACAAGCATGGGAAACAAAGAGCCAGGGATCCAGACCTCCAGGACGACCCAGAGTCCGCTGGGAGGACAACATTAGACAATCTTTGAAGGACCGAGGACTAGAATGGAACCAGGCCTGGAGGAAGACAGCCGGTAGGATAGTCTGGCGCTCTCTTTCAAACCTCTACACCTCACGGTAGAAAGGGAATGACTAAGTAAGTAAGTAAGATATCGCAAGCGCTTATAAAGTTAGTATTGGAGTGCATAGATTATCATCAATAGTTAATCTTAATTTTTTATGGTTCCTCTTTTTAGTGCTGATTCTTAATCACGTGTTTAGTGGACTTGAAGGATAATTCGGTCCTATGTACAACACATAATCAATTATCTATCTCTGCTGCAACTCAATAATTTTATGTTTAAATATTCATATTTATCTTATTATAACTTGTACATCACAAGAACAGCTATGCTATGGACCCCCGAAGGAAAGGAAAAGAGAGACCTACCAAAAACAACCTGGCGGAGAACTATTGAGGCCGAGAAGCAAAGAATGAACTAGAGCTGGGGCACTGTACGATGGATGGCTGCCGACCGACAAAAATGGAAGCAGTTTATTGCTGCCCTACAAGACGTCACAAGGCGTGATGGCCACTGACTGTAGTGGCAGTCGGTGGTTAAGGATCAAAGAAGAAGCAGAAGATAACTTGTACAGGTATTATTAATAATATGTGTTTACCTTGAATTTCTTTGAACATTACAGAGATTCCTGGAAGTGACTCCTCAAGCTTTCCTTTAGATAACTGTACCACTGCCGAAATGGACATAGTGGAGCTGTATTTGATGGATTTTATTAGTGACACTGATTACTTAAAAAATAATTTGTGGGACGAATCTTTCGGCTATGGCTATTCCAAGCTCTCTGACAAGAATAACAAGTCAAGAGTACGATACATTAAGATATATGACGGATTCGACTACCACAATAACGAAGTAAATGTAAGCTCTTGGAGTTTTGATTCAGTAGGAGAACACCCAAATCCACGCGTAATCGAAGCCAAACCAAATATGTATCTGTCATCTAAAACTGCACTAGAAATCATGGACATAAAAATGAAGTTTGTTCAACGTTTGTTTTCTGAGATACCTGAAGTCAGAGAGAATGCAACCCATATCGCTGTTATATTTTTTATGGATGAATATTTTTCAGAAGATGAAATAAAAAAGATATCACATATTGGACAACAAGAAAATACAAACATAAAGTCATTGTTTGCGATATTCTCACAAAGATACAAACAGGAAGTTATCTATCTTAATGATTCAATTATTTTCTACTCTGTAGAAAATAACCGTTACACATACCGCATTGCAGTAAATTCATATCTGTACATGGCGATGTGTAAACAATGTATTCCAAAATGGTTTCCTTATGAACATAACGACAGTGTACATCTTCTCTCTTGCTATAGTCTCTCTGTTCTGTACACGGAAACAATTGGGCGACAATTGAAACTCTAGGTGAGCTGCAATTTTTGCAGACCACATTATATTCGTTAATTACAACTCAAAGAGACACAGTTCCTTACACGAACGATTCTGCTCATGTTCGTATTAATCTTAAGCGAGAAACACGTACCCCTGCAAGGCGATTTAAATGGTCTCATACATATACTGAAAGCTCAGGATTAGCTCGTCCTGTGGTAGTGAATCACTGGATGTCTGGTAAACCTGATGGTGGGTTCAACTTTGGCTGTGCTGTGTGGCAGTTTACAGATATCAGGAAAGATGACAATAATGACAGCGACATGGCCCAGGCCTTCTCTCATTACAAAGATCGTTTTGATGAAGGATGGGTGGATGTTCCATGTAATCATAAGTTAAAAACATTAGAATTGTGTGAGACAGTTCTTTATCGAACGCTTGATGACGACAATATTATTAATATAAAACCAGCAAACACGAAAAGTTACGATGAAGCTTTGAAAAAAGGAGATTTTATGGAATTTGATGGCAATATTGTATCTACCTCTACTTATGTTGCGAGCACACATTTTTTAATTTTTCTAAAAACAACAAAAATCGAGTTTCCTGTCTTTGACTGTGGTGAGGATGGAGATCAACCCCGATATATTTCCTATACCTTCGTCTGCGACGAAATCTACCACTGTACCAACAGACGCGATGAAATGTCGTGTTTGGAGAAACTAGGGAACGATGTACATTCGCGTGATTGTGATAAACATGCTGGCAGCTGCACAGGTCAACTTTGTAGTGATGGTTCCTGTTTGAATTTACAGTGGCTTAACGATGGTGAAATAGACTGTACAATTTCGCCAGGTGTCAATGATGAAAATGTTGTTCATAACAAGTATTTGGAGAGAAATGAAACTTGCGCATTTATCTGTAATCGTGGCCAAACGTGTGTCCATTTCTTTCAGCTTAATGATGGTCATACAGACTGCTGTGGAGCAGAGGGTCCATTGGATGAGACCATTGGAAAACTGGAACCAGCGAACACTTGCTACAATTCAAAGGGAGGTCTAATCTGGGCTCCCAAGTGTGTCTATATCAAAGACAGATACGGGGCTGTTCTAGGTTGTAGAGATATGTCTCATCTTCAGAACTGTCTGGACTACCAGTGCGTAGAGGGATATGTTAAATGTTATAAGTCTTACTGTATTCCTCAACATTATGTCCTTGACGGACAAGAAGATTGCCCTACAGGAGAGGAGGAAGTAGATTTTAATATTGGCTCATGTTCTGGAAATTTCGCTTGCTGGGATAGTAAAGTTTGTCTCCATCCTGACCTAGTGTGTAATGGTTTTCCTGAGTGTCCACATAAAGATGACGAACTGAACTGTGACGTGCGGTGTACTGACGGTTTACGCTGTGTCTCAGGGACAGTTACAGTGAGTGATTATAACATTTCTAGTTTAAGTTTGGAATACTCTTACTACAGCATTAAGTATGTAGACTTATCCGGACTGAATGTTTCTAGAATGCGCCCATTTGGTATTATATTATTGCTTTTTAACCCTGGATTCATCTTCCTATTTAATTTGTCTAAATGTAACATTGACCACAAAGGTTTTGAACTTCTCCAATATGTACAAATAACGCACACGCTAGATCTTAGTCACAATCTGCTACAGAACTTCACGGAGATGCATGATTCACTAAGAAATATTCGCCACTTAAACTTATCATATAACACAAATCTGGTTTTAGTGAAGTTTTTGCACTTCTCAAAACTTGAAGTACTCGATCTTTCCCATACAGGTCTGACATATCTATATAACTCATTGTTTCGATCGCTGCCAAACTTGAAGCATTTATATTTAAGCTTCACCTTTGTTTCCGATGTCTATAAAAACATTCAACCCCCCCACTTCACTCTACAGACTTTAGATTTACGTGGAATACCCATTGAGAATTTCTATGAAGATTTGTTTGGCGATCTTACTATCGATCAACATCTGTACACGGACAAATTTGAAATTTGCTGTCCTCAAATACGAAGTACAAAAATCCCATACCACACATGTCACGCCCCGGAAGACGCCATTTCGACATGTTTTGATCTTGTACGAGTTGATCTTCAACGTGTCCTTCTCTGGGTGGTCGCAGTTCTTGCCGTTCTGGGGAACATGACGGTTATTGCGTATCGGATAATTTGGGATAGGTCAGTTCTCAAAACAGGATATGGTCTGTTTGTGACAAACCTGGGTATATCTGACCTAATTACGGGAGTCTATTTGTTCATCATTGCTGGAGCTGATTATTACTACCGCGACAATTATGTTCTGTATCACAAAAACTGGAGAGAAAGCGTTGTCTGCAAAATTGCTGGCTTTCTGGCTACTCTGTCAGGCGAAACATCAAAACTTTTTATTCTTCTCATTACTCTCGACAGATTTTTAGTCATCAAGTTTCCATTTGGGCAAATAACGTTTTCAAAATTGAGCACACGTATCGCCATTCTTGTATCTTGGTTTACAGGTTTTATACTTTCACTAATTCCGACTGTGTTCATGTTTGAAATATATTCTTCTAATGCCATGTGTCTTGGATTACCTTTGACAAATCAACGACTCAAAGGCTGGGAGTACTCATTCGGCGTGTTCATCGTGCTTAATTTTCTTATGTGCCTCATCATTGCTTATGGTCAAATAGCGATCTTTCGTGCTATGTCAGATAACAGAATTACAAAGACAGCTTCAAACATGTCTACCTCGTGGAGGATAGAGGATATAATAGTGGCCAAACGGCTGTTTCTTGTAGTCATGGCTGATTTCCTGTGTTGGTTTCCTGTAGGGGTCTTGCGGTTATTGTCATTTGGCGGCTACGAGATCAATAATGATGTTTACGCTTGGATAGTGGTGCTCGTTCTTCCTATAAACTCTGCTGTTAATCCTTTTCTCTACACGATTTCAGCTCTAATAGCGAGATGGGAAAAGTTCAAGAACGTGCAAGGAAAGTCCCGTTAAAAATGTGGACAGTTTAATGTTAAATTCATCAGGTGATACCTGTGTAATGTGACATATTTAGTGTTAATACTGTCACAGGAAATTGTCATGTCAGCAACAATCTTAACCATATTTAGATAGTAGAAAAACATATGTTATCTCCATTGAAGAGACGGACAACTTTACATATATCAAAGTGAGTCAAAAGCAAGTTAAGTAAGTCGTCCTTCTGCAAACACCAAAAAAAAAAAAAAAAAAAAAAAAAAAAAGTGGGATGCCTGTACGCTGTAAATAGAAATGAAAACATTTATCAATTATTGGCTGCCGTGAGACAGGAGTGAACACTATTCCACAAAGATAACAAATCAAGGGCATTCCGAAGACTTGCACAAAGTCAGTCGAAACGGTGATGTCAACCTAGATCAGTGTATCTCAAGCAGGGTGTCACGACACACTACTGTGCCGCCACGCCTATCAAAGTGTGCCGCAAAAATGTTGTAAATTTACTACATGAAGTATAATTTTAGTGATCATGTAATACAAAACTGATCTTACAGCTTCAATTAATTCAATAATAATTGGAGCTATTAACTGCTTTGATTAAACATAGATATACTTCAAAATTATGTTAAACAATTTAAAGAAAATCGAATTATGAGTTTTATTTATACTAAAGTACCCACATATTAGTGCATTTAATGTAGTATACATCACTGCAATTTTTTATTCAGGCGCAGGGTCAGATAAGTGTGCCACAAATTGTTAGAACACTGAAAAGTGTGCTGTGAACACAAAAAGGTTGAGAAACACTGATCTAGATAGTCAAACAGTTTTGTCAAACTCACTGCATTCCATTTATGTATGTCGATGTTATTGTTGTACTAGTCAAATCTATAACCAGTAAGAAGATACATCACGGGATAAAACTACTTGGGTGACTCCATATTTTATCTCTCGTGGTTCTACAATCTGTTGAACCTGAATAATTCTGCAATTCTATTCTTGTCTTCATTTGTTTTTGATTTTCTCACAAAGATAATAATCTTCACGTGTCGTAAAATTGGCTTCAATACATTGCACAAGTGGCTTTGTGTAGTTTACAGACCATTCACCGATCGATTGTCACAGGGCCGGCCGCTTGCAAAATGGCGGTGTATCGGCAAAATGTCGACGAGACATCGACAATCGGCAATGATAAATAAGAGCATAAAGGAATCTTTGTGAAAAGGATATCACCTTGTAGTCCAGGAGAGGATTTTGTATAACTGTATATAAGGAAAAACAGTAGGAAGTTATCATTTACGGAGATATATGCGTATTACGGCGGTCTACAATTAAGCTAAAAGCCTGTAAACCCACTTCTGTTCTAAATACTAAAATCAACATAGAACAGTGTGTGAAATTACATGGATAGGATAATAGAGATATATCGGCTGTATAAAACAAGACAGGATGGAACAGTAGGGATAATATATAAGCCGAGGATGAGAAAGGGAAAGTTTCAGGCAACGCACAGATCGGGTGAAATCGCTGCTTCGAACAGGGATTTCAGCCCGAGTCTTAAGCTGTGACGTCAGTGCTCTCCGATACGTCTGTCAGAGACTTATAAGTAGCGGATCGGTAAACTGAGAGGCGACACAACGAAAGAGGTGTGAGACAGACTGAGAGGCAGAGTTCGCCACTACACATGTACCACCTGAATTGTGAGCGGATCGCCAGAAATTTTCAGTCCCGTGTCTGAAGTCTGTGGGTAAGCGAAATTATGATAACTACCGTGTATAATATTTTTTATTTCAGGTTCGTATAGGCTTCACAAATATGCACGTAGAATATTCATTGAGATAATGTATTATTTTTAATATGATCTAAACATGTGCTATGTGGATGATTGCTGCTTGTACAAAAACTAATCACAACTAGCCCCACTGCCATATGTAGATAATAACTATCATAGCAATTGCTTTATCGCTTACAAAGATAAAGGCAGTCCCATGGCAGAGATTGTCATAGGCAAATGAAGTGTTAGAAGCTTCATCATGGAAGATACCGCTTTTACGAGGTTAGGTGACTAGTTCCCTTCCTCGCTGCCTTTTCCTTCCCTAGGTCGAGCGCACAACTGAGTGCCAATTTACAGCTGGTAAACTGGAGTGTTCCACAGCCAGTTTCAGTTCCGAAACCATGTAGTTGTGTTACAGAAGAAAGCAAACTGATCATTTGGTCAGTCGGGCACTCACTTTATCTATTTGTGTATTAATTTTGTGTAGATGCTAGGAATGTCATCAATATTTAAATTTGGAAAGATGGTTTGGAAAGATCAAGTTATAAATAAGTAAAGGATGTTTATTACTGATAATGTTAATATTAATTCTGTATCATTGAAATGATGTCCCTTACTATGACTGTATAACTTTGACATCTGATGACTGACTAGTCTGACTTATGTGCTAGTCAGTTACAATTAATTAAAATGTTAATACTTCTGTATCACTGAAATTATGTCCTTACTTACTATGATTGTTGTGGTGAAGTGGGATGTTATAAATATTTATAGGGGACTTAGTGTACTGACTGAGATCAGCTGTGAAGGTATCTATATCTAATAAGAGTAGTGTATTATAGATAACCTTACTTGCTGCCACATATATATATATCTCAGTCAGAATTATTCTGGAATAGTGTGATGACTACGTTGTATGTCTAGGGTATGTGTATGATGAAGTGTAAGTCATAACAACAACAGACGGATAAACAATTTAATTTATTCCACCACACTTGACAACACTGTGACACTCACATACATAAAACACTCTACAAGGATATCTTAAAGGAGTCACTGATAACTTTTCAAATAACAATATGTATTCATTGCTGTCATGAATGAATATGTGTCCTGATTCAAATACAAAGGGAACCAGGAATCACAATCAATTTTAATTACAAGTTATATGTACAGAATTTCTCAATATGAATATTGTAGTGACATATATTATTAAAAGTATCCTATGTGTGTCAGTTGTGTAGTAGTAATATGAGGTAATACTGGTTTTGTTTTGTTCAAGCTCTGTTGGTATTTGTCATCATGACTTCAATAGTTTGTCTTTATTGGAACTAGTATTGGAGATGTTCTCAGTTCCTGATATTAAAACAATTTACTTCCCCTCTTAAGTTTATGTTACAATGTTATTTTAAGATGGGGGTACATAATTTTGAGCTCAGCTGGCCAGATCAGCTTATCTTGCGTGATGGCGGCAGGAAAAGACTCCTCTGCTCGATTTCTCCCCTGTGCTCTGGAGACACCTCACTGATAGCTAAATGGACCAAGGAGTATGCTGTCCGACTCTGGATTCAGCAAGGCTCTGACCAGGTGCTGCTCAATAACGTCAAGACCACGGTCCCTGAAAACAAGAAGGATGTACCTTCTACTTCATAACTAATTGATACTCTAGTTCTACACTGAGCACAATACATCACAAACATTGAGTTCAGAGCGTTAGGCCAACTGTCAGCTTCATCTGAAATACTTTATACCAGTATTAACCTCCTTAATGGTTACTACGCCTCTGCAATTCCAGCATTATTTCTTTCTAGTCAATCATCTAGGTGTCAGTGTACTGTTTGGCCATTCCATGCCGTTTTACTTTCCTCCGACACCTTCTGTTCAGGCTGGAGCATTATAGGCTTTACATCATGTTTGCTACTGAACTACACATATATACAGGCATAAATTAACAATTCACATTCAATTTTCATTAAAAGATACTGAATGTTTCAAGCTTACCACAATTCATGGAAATAAACACAGATACGTTGACTAGCAATGAATTCTGGCACAAATACTGGCACAAATTCCCATCTGCTTATGTTCCAGGCTTTTATTTAGCAAAAATATGAGCTGGCTTCAACGCACTGTTGCTTTATCAAGCTTATTTGAACTAGTGGTCTCGAACTAACGCTCCTAAGTGATTATATCAGCGAGTCTGGCCAATGGAGCCACGTTTCGACAAGTGTTTGAAAAAATTTTACCTTCCTACGTCTCCCCTAACAACCAAAGATAGTATTTATAGTCCGACCAATCGTGTTTAGTCTTATATTTGTTGCGCTCCAATCAATTTGGAGTTTACATGGTAGGCTATTTCCGTACGTAAGGTTTTTTCAAACACGTTATAAAAAAATTTTATGAGCAGAAATGATTTCATGCTGTCAGGCATCCCCACTATTTTATTTTGGTTATAACTTGTTAATTCCTAGACTATTTGCGTAACGTTTTACATATTCTTTGTCAGCAAGCCCTAAGGAACCCAAATATACAAATTTAAAAGAGCTAAGTGGCTGCGTTCAAAATATGCAATTTCTTCTACCTCCTGTTTCGAAGATGTGCTGTCTGGGTACTGTAATGTTTTCAAACGTAAACCCATCTAATGTTATCTTTTCTAATAAGCGTTTTTCGTGATTTTAAAACCTAACTCTGGGAAGGTTAGTGTTTTTATCACTGTCCGTCCGAAAAAGTTAGTGCATGTGGCCTTACACGCGTGATAGTAGTAATTGTGTATCGCGTTACGCTTGTTGGGGTGGCATTAATAGCGAGACGCGTGTTTAATTTTGCATGCGTTCGGCTTTCTGCCTCTCCCTTCTCTCTATCCTGCTTTATCTGTCTTTTAGTTACGCTGTGTATAAAATGGAATGAATGAAATATTAAAATTAGGTCATTGTTCAGCTTGCGTATCTCAAATGTTTTTCCAAGAAATACAGCACACGTTTCATTGAAGAAAGCGGGTAATAATATAGTAGGCTTTTACTATCAACGTGAAAGCGTTACAATTTGCAGACGAAGCATAAAACAAAGGGGATTTTGCGTACAGCCATTGTGACAGCACTGTTCTTTACCATTCTTCTTCCTTTTATTAAATTTATTTGTTAGGCTTTACATTTACCTTTTAATTTATATATGTGGATTAGAATATTCCACATCTCCCCTCTTAAAACATACATTATATGTCAGTCCTTTATTCTATATACACATAGAGAAATTTATTATTATTTCTGGGGTTTACGGTGATTCTCATCACACGGATGGCGGCTTAAAAAATCCGCTCCCAAATTTGTTTTTCCAGATATATACTCAATGCTAAAATTATATGGAGCCAAAAGTAAAGACCATCGGAGTAACCTGGAGTTCTCATGCCTAGCCTGTGCTAGAAACGATAAAGGTTTGTGGTCTGTTTGCAACTTAAAGGCCTTCCCATACAGATAAATATTGAATTTCTTTATTGCCCATATTACTGCAAGACATTCTTTTTCGCTAGTTGAGTAATTGATTTCAGCTTTATTCAATTTTCTGCTAGCATATGCCACTGGGCTTAATTCCCCATCCAATGCATCTGATTTCTGTAGTAGAGTTGCACCTAACCCAATATTACTTGCATCCGTCCTTACTATGAATTCTTGACTTAAGTCAGGTAATTTCAAAATGGGTTTACTTGTGAGCTTTTCCTTCAATTCTTGGTAAGTCATTTCACATTGTGGTGTCCATGTAATGCGATCTGGATGTCCTTTACGTGTCAAATCAGTTAACGGTGCACATATGGAATTAAAGTTTTTGATATACTTCTGGTAGAAACCACATAATGAGACAAAGGATCTCACGTCCTTCTTGGTTTGTGGTCTCGGGGCTTTCTGTAGTTTCTCTAAATTCTTTGGGTCAGGGGTCATGTTTCCCTGATAAACTGTGTGTCCCAAAAATTCCAATTCTTTACATCCAACGCAACATTTGGTTGGTCGGGCTGTTAAATTTGCCTCCCTAAGTCGATTAAACAGCATGTTCAGAGAGTCAATGTGTTCCTCAAAGGTTTCTGTTGCTATCAGGATATCATCCATGAAATTTGTTATACATGGATTATTCAGAGGGTCCAATAATTTTCTCATCATTCTAGAGAAGACACTAGGCGCATTCTTCAATCCAAATGGCAATCTATTAAACTCATAGTGTCCTTCTGAGGTACTAAAAGCTAGGTATGGTCTAACCTCAGGCTTTACTGGAATCTGATAGTATCCTTTACTCAGATCCACTTTTGAGAAATATTTAGCTTTATTTAGTCTGGCAAACAGCTGATTTGTATCCGGCAATGGATCCACCTGTCCTTCTGTAATAGCATTCAGTCTCCTGTAATCTATACAGAGTCTATGTTCTCCAGAGGGCTTCCTTAAGAGTACAACACCGGAACTATATGAGGATTCACTGTGTGAAATAATTCCCTCCTTCAATAGATAGTCTATCTCTTCCTTCAAAGCTTTCTCCTTAGCAAACGGAATCGAATATGGTTTCATACAGACAGGTGTGGGGTCTATCAGTTTCATATCATATTCCAATAGGTTTGTATGCCCTGGTCAGTCTGTTAACACCTCTGCATGATTATTTAGAACCTGTTGCACTCTCTCTTTCTGAGTTTTCGTTAAATGTGTACTGATTTTCACCTGTGCTGCTGTCTCACAGGGGTGTAATGGATATTCAAATGATGAAAGTGGTTCCTTTTTCATCTCCATGGCGATGGACAAGGTCAACAAGTGTGTCTCTTCCTGATGTTCTCTTTCCAAATATTTCTTCAGGAGATTCACATGATAGATTTTTTCTTTCCCCTTCTTATCTATCTTATAATTTGTTCTAGACACCTTCTCTAGAACTGTATATGGACCTTGCCATCCAATTTGTAACTTATTCTGACTCCCGGGCAAAAGAAGCAGTACTTTCTCTCCCACAGCCAAATTTCTGTCTTTCGCTTTCCTGTTATAATAGGCAGCATGTTTCTTCCTGGCTTGTTTCAAATTTTCATTGGCAAGTTTCCAGCCAGTTTTTAAACGAGTGGTCAGCTCATTCACATATTGGTATGAAGATGTAATGTTTTCCTCTGCCTTTTCATCAGTCCACGTTCTTAACAAAGCTACATATGGACCTTTAATTGTGTGGACCTATTTGTCCATGCACCGGTATGGTCTCTTCCACTCGAAGCTTTATAGTGATGATTTTTCCTCCCAGAATTATCATTCACAAAACGACCGCTACCAATTTTTCTTTTGGGGCTTTCTCCCCACTTAAAATTCTTGATGAGAGATTTCCTCTCTACATCCTCTTCCTCCAGTTTGTTTAAGTCCGATTGAGGGATTTTCGGCTTATCCTGGGGTAAGACATCTTTTTGCACTCTCTGCATAGTGGCCATATACACAGGTTTCCTTCTGCAACGGTCAGTGTCATGATTGTCCATCTGACAATTCTTACACCACCTTTTTCCTTGGTTGAAAGATTTTCTTTCATCATATTTCCTTTCATCGAATTGTGGGAATTTATTTTTATTTTCATACCGTGGCCTATCAAATTGGTGCTTACCTTTGTTTTGATCCCTAGGATCAAATTTATTAAAGTTCTGTGGTGCCCTAAAGTTGTCCACTTGTTTCTTTTTATTACCTGTTACCTCTGCTTGAGTTGCTTGATACCTTTCAGCAACATTTAGCAACTCACCCAGCCTCTCTGCACCTTGTTCCATGAGAAACTTTCTCAGGTCTGGAGCCATGGACTCTCTTAGCTGCTCTATAAGGACCATTTCCTTAAGATCTTGGGTTTTCCCCAGAGAAGTCCATTTCTCCAAGTATGTCTCTATTCGTGCAGAGAACTGGTGATAGGTTTCACCTGACAGTAGTTTAGCATTCCTAAATTTTTTCCTATAGAATTCTGCATTCTTTTCATATCTTAACAAAAGAGCCTGCTTTAGCATGTCATAATTTTCCTGATTACCTCTGCTCATTTTTGCAAAAACTTCATAAGCTGCCCCACGAAGTCCTTGAGATAACTTTAAGCTCCACCTCTCTCTCTCTAACCCATACGTGGTAGCTAATAGTTCATACCTATTTAGATAGCTCTCTATATCATCGTCTTTCTCAACAAAATGATCTAAATGAAAATTCATAGCTGAGGTTGAGGCTCCTTGGCTAGCAGTGGCATCAGAGGCAAAGGGACTGGCACCATTTTCAGGAGCATGGCCTTGAAACTCAAACTCCCTTAGTCGTAACTCATGTTCCCTTTGTAATCTTTTATCTTCTGCTTCCCTTTCTGCAGCTAATTTTCTTTCTTCTGCTTCCCTTTCTGCAGCTAATTTCTTCTCTTCTCTTTCTGCAGCCTGTCTTCTTTCCTCTGCTTCCAATTTCTTAGCCTCAGCCTCAATCTGCAACCTCTTAGTCTCAGCCTCAGCCTCAAATTGTACTTCTTAATTTCCCTTTCAGCCTCTAACTTTCTTTCGGCCTCTTTTTCTAATCTTCTTTCTTCGCGTTCAATAAATTTGTCACATTCCGTAGTGACATAGGCAACCATAACTTGCCCATCTAATCCTAACTCTTTTGCAGTCTGAACAGCAGCAGATCGAAATTTGGCCAGGTCCGCCATTGTCTATCAGGTAAATTTATACAATGTCTAACCAACAATTCAATATCTAAATATATATCTAATGGACAACACAGGCACCGTGAGCTCAACCTTATTTAATTCCACCCAAGGATACCTTTTAATTCTTATATTCCCTGAAGTGAATTACCCCCAATATTTTTAATAGGGAAAGATTCAAAATCCCAAGAGCGAGACCCCAATATATGTGGTGAAGTAGGATGTTATAAATATTTATAGGGGACTTAGTGTACTGACTGAGATCAGCTGTGAAGGTATCTATATCTAATAAGAGTAGTGTATTATAGATAACCTTACTTGCTGCCACATATATATATATCTCAGTCAGAATTATTCTGGAATAGTGTGATGACTACGTTGTATGTCTAGGGTATGTGTATGATGAAGTGTAAGTCATAACAACAACAGACAGATAAACAATTTAATTTATTCCACCACACTTGACAACACTGTGACACTCACATACATAAAACACTCTACAAGGATATCTTAAAGGAGTCACTGATAACTTTTCAAATAACAATATGTATTCATTGCTGTCATGAATGAATATGTGTCCTGATTCAAATACAAAGGGAACCAGGAATCACAATCAATTTTAATTACAAGTTATATGTACAGAATTTCTCAATATGAATATTGTAGTGACATATATTATTAAAAGTATCCTATGTGTGTCAGTTGTGTAGTAGTAATATGAGGTAATACTGGTTTTGTTTTGTTCAAGCTCTGTTGGTATTTGTCATCATGACTTCAATAGTTTGTCTTTATTGGAACTAGTATTGGAGATGTTCTCAGTTCCTGATATTAAAACAATTTACTTCCCCTCTTAAGTTTATGTTACAATGTTATTTTAAGATGGGGGTACATAATTTTGAGCTCAGCTGGCCAGATCAGCTTATCTTGCGTGATGGCGGCAGGAAAAGACTCCTCTGCTCGATTTCTCCCCTGTGCTCTGGAGACACCTCACTGATAGCTAAATGGACCAAGGAGTATGCTGTCCGACTCTGGATTCAGCAAAGCTCTGACCAGGTGCTGCTCAATAACGTCAAGACCACGGTCCCTGAAAACAAGAAGGATGTACCTTCTACTTCATAACTAATTGATACTCTAGTTCTACACTGAGCACAATACATCACAAACATTGAGTTCAGAGCGTTAGGCCAACTGTCAGCTTCATCTGAAATACTTTATACCAGTATTAACCTCCTTAATGGTTACTACGCCTCTGCAATTCCAGCATTATTTCTTTCTAGTCAATCATCTAGGTGTCAGTGTACTGTTTGGCCATTCCATGCCGTTTTACTTTCCTCCGACACCTTCTGTTCAGGCTGGAGCATTATAGGCTTTACATCATGTTTGCTACTGAACTACACATATATACAGGCATAAATTAACAATTCACATTCAATTTTCATTAAAAGATACTGAATGTTTCAAGCTTACCACAATTCATGGAAATAAACACAGATACGTTGACTAGCAATGAATTCTGGCACAAATACTGGCACAAATTCCCATCTGCTTATGTTCCAGGCTTTTATTTAGCAAAAATATGAGCTGGCTTCAACGCACTGTTGCTTTATCAAGCTTATTTGAACTAGTGGTCTCGAACTAACGCTCCTAAGTGATTATATCAGCGAGTCTGGCCAATGGAGCCACGTTTCGACAAGTGTTTGAAAAAATTTTACCTTCCTACGTCTCCCCTAACAACCAAAGATAGTATTTATAGTCCGACCAATCGTGTTTAGTCTTATATTTGTTGCGCTCCAATCAATTTGGAGTTTACATGGTAGGCTATTTCCGTACGTAAGGTTTTTTCAAACACGTTATAAAAAAATTTTATGAGCAGAAATGATTTCATGCTGTCAGGCATCCCCACTATTTTATTTTGGTTATAACTTGTTAATTCCTAGACTATTTGCGTAACGTTTTACATATTCTTTGTCAGCAAGCCCTAAGGAACCCAAATATACAAATTTAAAAGAGCTAAGTGGCTGCGTTCAAAATATGCAATTTCTTCTACCTCCTGTTTCGAAGATGTGCTGTCTGGGTACTGTAATGTTTTCAAACGTAAACCCATCTAATGTTATCTTTTCTAATAAGCGTTTTTCGTGATTTTAAAACCTAACTCTGGGAAGGTTAGTGTTTTTATCACTGTCCGTCCGAAAAAGTTAGTGCATGTGGCCTTACACGCGTGATAGTAGTAATTGTGTATCGCGTTACGCTTGTTGGGGTGGCATTAATAGCGAGATGCGTGTTTAATTTTGCATGCGTTCGGCTTTCTGCCTCTCCCTTCTCTCTATCCTGCTTTATCTGTCTTTTAGTTACGCTGTGTATAAAATGGAATGAATGAAATATTAAAATTAGGTCATTGTTCAGCTTGCGTATCTCAAATGTTTTTCCAAGAAATACAGCACACGTTTCATTGAAGAAAGCGGGTAATAATATAGTAGGCTTTTACTATCAACGTGAAAGCGTTACAATTTGCAGACGAAGCATAAAACAAAGGGGATTTTGCGTACAGCCATTGTGACAGCACTGTTCTTTACCATTCTTCTTCCTTTTATTAAATTTATTTGTTAGGCTTTACATTTACCTTTTAATTTATATATGTGGATTAGAATATTCCACGACAATTGTATAACGGTGACATCTGATGACTGACTGGTCTGACATCTGTGCTAGTCAGCTACAAGTCTAGCCAGATACTAGCCAAGGCTGATATGATGTTTCAGGTTCCATGAAATAACTCACACCAGACTGTCAAGTATCAGAAGCCTGTGTTGTTCATCAGAGGCAATCCCACAAAAGTGCAGGACCCCAAAGAGTGAACTTCAACTGGTCATTGGCATCCCTATAGCTGGGTCTACCAAGTCTGATATCTACATAGGACAGTTCAGTGTCAGCATTGTCAAGTTGAAAAGATAAGTGTCATTTAAGACACTGACCACCCATATATGAATACACAGCCAATAGTTGAAAACAGTATTCAAACCATTAAGAAATTTAGTCAATTGATGACAATTATGTGTAAAGTCAGAGGACTGAGAACAGTGATATAGTTAAAGTGATTGCAGTTTTCAGTAACTTTATTATTCAAGATCTTGAAGTCTAAACAGACAATAATAGTAATTGTGTGAATATATAACTCTGCCAATGCCGGTCCCAAGCCCGGATGAAAAAGGAGGAGGGCGGCCTGCATGGAGGCCGTAAGGAGGCAGCCCCTCTACCAAGCAAAGGCACAACAGGCCAATCACCTGTTTGCTTTAAATCACGATTACTAGCAACACAAGAGAGAAAACTGGACTGATTCTAAAGGCGACGAACTGGAACGGACTACGGACTACGACTTATGAAACATGGAACACAAGAAGTATAAATGGGAAGGAAGAGGAGCTGGTGGAAGAGATGAGGAAAGCAAAACTAGAAATCCTGGCTATAACGGAAACAAAGAAAAAAGGACAAGGAGTCATGGATCTCGATGGCAACACGCTGCTCTACAGTGGTGTACCCATGTCTGAAAGAGCTAAAGGGGGTGTGGGTTGCATTGTGGCCCAAAATCAAAAGATAGTATCAAGGGATGGAACTTTGTCTCGGAGCGCATTATGGTTGTTAAACTAAAAGAAGGAGAAACCATAGTCAACCTGGTCATAGTGTATGGGCCAAATGAGGATGAGAGAGCAGAGGTCAAGGAGGAATTCTTCGAGCTGCTTCAAAGGACAGTGGATGACTGCCTAGATGAAGTTATCATGCTCGGAGATTTTAATGCCAGAGTTGGAAATGACCATGCTAGATGGGGTGGAGTTATCGGAAGATATGGAGAAGATACTCTCAATGACAATGGAAAGCGACTCCTTTGATTCTGCAGTGAGCAGAATCTGATCATTACAAACACAAAGTTCCCCCATAAGCGCATACATGCATACACTAGATGTGAACCAACAAAGAATGAGAAGTCAGTGATCGACTATGCCATTGTTCGGAGAAGCTCATTCAAATATGTCCGAGATGCTAGAGTCTGGAGGGGGCCAGAGATTGGAAGTGATCACTACCTGCTAACAATCAAAAGAACAACTGAAAGAGTTGCTCAGCCTAGGAACTGCCCAACATCACGCAAGAAACCAAGTAAACGAGCAGGAGAAATGAGCATTAGGACCTACAAGCTGAGAGAGCCAGAAATTAAGACCAGATATCAGGGGCTTATTGCTGCAGCGGTGAGCAACACAGAAGAACGACCTGATGACTTGGAAACCCTCTGGATTATATTCAAGGATATCATAAAGACAGCTGCTGCAGAAGCATGCGGTGAAGTCCGACTTGGGAACAAGAGAAAGAGGACACCTTGGTGGACAGAGGAAGTCAAAGAGAAAATAAGCGAGAAGAAAATGGCATGGAAACAATACTTAGGAGCTAAAAACACAACAGGACAAATGGAAAAATATAGAGAATATGTGACACTCAGAACAGAAGCAAAGAACAAAGTGCTAGCAGCAAAACAGAAGTCCTGGGAAGAATTTAGAGAAAAGCCAGAAAAGATGCACAAGAAAACCAGAAATTGTTCTATAAGACCCTAAAGAACATGAGGAAGGAAAAACAATGCCCTCTCAAATTTATAAAGGACAAGCAAGGCAAATACTTACTGCCCCAAAGGAAGTAATGGGAAGATGGAACGAATATTTCTCAGAACTCCTGGATGGTGAGCATGGTGAAGCATCAGAAATGATAAACACTAGCACAGAAGAGAAAACCAATGATGGTGAAGATGACATAAAGATGGAAGAACTGAAGGCAGCACTGGAGAAAATCAAGATGGGCAAAGCAGCAGGGCATGATGGTATAACACTAGAAATGGTTAAGTACATGGGAGCATCAGGCGACCTATTATTCTTAAGGGTTTTACAGGCAGCGTGGTACAACAAGACCATACCAAAGGATTGGGAGATTGCCATCATAACACCAATTTTAAAAAAGGGTGATAATCCACAGTGTGGAAACCATAGAGGCATATCCCTTCTCAGTGTCCCTGGTAAAATCTACTCTAGAATCCTAGAGCAGAGACTCCGACGCCTAGCTGAGCCACAATTGGATGAGGTCCAGTGCTGATTCCGAGCAAACCGAAGTACTCAAGACCTAATCTTCACACTCAGACAGCTGAGTGAAAAGGCCCTTGAGTATAAGAGTGAGATGCATCTTTGTTTCATAGATCTGGAAAAGGCGTTTGACAGGGTCCCCTGGAGCAAACTTTGGGACTGTTTGCCAAGGAAGAATATTCCAGCACCTCTGATTCATGCTATACAGAGCTTCTACAAGTCTTGCAGAAATTATGTGAGGACAGCAAACCATAAGTCAGAAGAGTTCAGGACCATCACTGGTGTAAGACAAGGTGATATCCTATCACCTTACCTCTTCATACTCCTTATGGACGATGTCATCAAGGCATGTAAGGAGAGAACAAGAAAGTATTCAGTGGGGTACTGGAAGATGACACAGGTCTATATTTCGGAGCTGGCATTTGCTGATGATGTTGCCCTGATTGCTAAATCAGAGGCACATCTCCAATCCAACCTGCAAGTCTGGAAGGAAGAGCTGGAGAAGAGAGGGATGGTCATAAGCAGCTCTAAAACAAAATCCTTGGTGATATCACGAGAAGAAAGAAAACATCAGATTAAGCTGGGAGAACAGGTCCTGGAGCAGGTCGACCACTTTAAATACCTCGGAGCTATTATAGACCGAATAGGAGGCAACAAAGAAGAGTTGGCCACTCGAAAAGCAGCAGCTGGGAGACTTTTTCAGGCCAATAGCTATCTAAACGACGTATTGTCTAAAACAAATACAATCATAATCGACAATTACAACACAAAATGACAAAGTATATCTATATACTAACATCATAAAAGAAAGCTTACGACAAAACAAAGCATAAAAAGTAATCTAACCAAATTATAAAACTTATATATAACTGAAAATAAATTATACTAAATATCAAAGCTATTAAAAAGTTCGCACTGACGCACAGCCACGGGCACAGTCAAGTGCTAAATACAGAAACAAAATATATCAAAACATCAAAACAATTTCAAAGAACTAATGTCACTACACATTTCTAACTATAATATACAGTCTAGCACTGGCACCCAAAAAAAAAATTATAACAATGTCAAAAAAAAAAATACATTTCACAAGAAAAATAAAATACCAAAAAGTTTCACATCAATAAATTCCACAGAGAGAAAAAATAGTATTACATTTGCAAACAATTCAAAATTGTAATTAATAAACTAATCAATGAAATCAGCTTTAAGAAAATGAAGGACATATAAACAATCTATCACTAAACAGACACACATCAACAAATGTAAGTTTAATTTAACCTTTAAGTTCTTTCGACTGACAATTACGTTTAGCTCAGCTACAGTGTTAATTAGCTATAACTTTATCTCTTACTCAACTTGGTATGATATACACTATAAATAAATCTACAATCTGTTGCTACTGTGAAAAATGAAAAAAGGTCCTATAAAATTGTCTGCAAAAAATTTTCAAAACAAATAAATTATTTATCAATTAATCTGCTAAGAAAATGCTGCATGCCTGACTGGCAAGAAAATCAAGTTCTGGAAAAATCAAAGTTTCACAAAAAGTTAACAAATCCAAATACAAGATCATTTATGATACATGCAAGCTATTTTCAAAATTACATTCCACAACACAACAGACAATTCACATCCTCTCTGCATGTTCTATATAATAATTAACCATGACATCAAAACATGAGAAAAAATTTAAATTAAGTGAATAACGAACACTCAGGACTATCTAAAAAATTACCACTATATTAACACAATAAATGATTTTGTGCTTAGGGCTGGCAATCTCATCATGTACAAAAACTATCCTAAACAACACAGTTGCAAAAATTCTAAGTTGAACAGAGTAGTATAAAGGACAATAATTACATGCTACACATTATCAACACAATAATATATAAATAGCTTAGAAATGTAATTATACGTCATGAAAATACAGACATATAAATAACAATTTTAAAAAATTATGGCAATCAAATGATGCATACAAATAATCATCATAATGTTACAGAAAAATTACATAATATTACATTACAAGAGTATATAACGTTCTATACTACCAAATCCAAAAATATTTACTGTCCTAGAAATAAATAAAAAATCAGACGCAAGATCCCGCACTTTCTTGTAAACGTGTCCTGACCCTCAACAAGTAAATATCGGATGCTAGCCAGGCGCTGACTGGTTTTGCTTGAATAACCACACGGCGTAAAGTTGACCTACATTTCTCACCGCAATATGTCACTGGAGCATTGACTCCTATCGCAAAGTTGTTTCTGTCAAAAAAAAAATCAAATGAAAATTTTCATTTTACTCAATGGTGAAATCTAATGAGAAAAAACGTAGAAGTTAAATTGACAATTACCTAGCACTGTGGCTTGTGTAAAGTAATGGTCTCTTCATGATGTCATCAACCTTTCCTTTGACACACAGTAGACATATATATATATATATATATATATATATATATATATATATATATATATATATATATATATATATATATATATATATATATATATATATATATATACTGAAGCACATTAAAAACGCACCACTATTATATATACTGATGCCGAGAAGCTGGCAAAAAAAAGTGTGGGAATGGATTTTCCCCGTGTTTGCCATGAGGTAGAGAGCGAATGGCTGCTGGAATGGAAAGTGCAAGATTCAACCCATGGGTGTGTGTACAGACTACATGAAAACGATGAAAGTTACACGTTCAACACGATTCTCAACAGCTATGACCCTGAAAATGTGTACGCGTTGTGGCATTATACTCGGTATAAAAAGGCCGTTGAGACAAAACACCCAGTACATGTGCTTGAAATGCCACGACTATCTGAAAACGACCGCCAACGAGCCATTGGTATGTTGGAGACCGGAATGAGCTCGCGGGCCTTTGCCAGAAGGATGAATTGCCACCACAGCACTATTGTACGTCTCAATGAACGTTACGGAACCACTGGCAGTGCCCGGGAAAGACTTCGGAGTGACCAACCACGAGTTACTACCCCTGCGCAAGATCGTCATATTGTGCTGAGTCACCTAAGGAATTGACTCTCCCGGCAAGTCAAACAGCAAGAGCAATAGTGGGTAGACATGGGCAAGTCTCTCGAATGACAGTCATACGACGACTCAGAGATACAGGCCTTACTGCAAGACGACCTTATGTTGGGCCAAACTTGACTCACAGACATCGTTAGCAGCGCCTGCAATGGGCAGAGCAACATATCAGATGGACTAGACTGCAGTGGAATGCTGTTGTTACGTGCAGTCTTTGATATCTTACAATATTATACATTAGTATACGTGTTATGTTCGCAAATATTTTGTAAGCAAAATAGGTAATTTTTTAGTGCTTAAGGGAAAGTCATTATTGAGTTACTTCCCTTGAAAGTTGTGCCGTCTCTTCGATCGAACTCCGCGGATGAATCCATTTTACTGCGATTTATTCGTTGTTTGGGTAGTAATAGATGGTTCTTGCTTCAGAATATCTATGGCCTGAATTTATGTGTATTGTTTGTCTGAGTAGGACGAGTTTGTCTTATATCTGTATATCTTTACATATCTAAGTCGAACTATATGTTCTGTTGTCTCTAGAGAGGTCAAAGGCTATTCGGCGGATGTGCCGCTAGAGTGTGGTGTGATTTGGCTTCGTCCTGATGGGGACTGTGTTTTTTCCTATGTCGGCTTGTTGCCGAAAAAAAGTGATCTCAGTTTTTGTGGGGAAAGTGATAGTCGTCTAGACCTATCGTGTATGCTTTACCCCAGTGTTTATTCGTATTGCCAAGGAATGGCAGTTTCATATTTCTGATACCAAGGTAATCAAAGATACTCTTATGAACTCTCGTACGAAGCCACCATTTTCGATAGGTACGATTTGCATGTCTAAGAGAATATATTTGACTCGATGAAAACGACTTCGATTCCTAGCAGCACTATATCCTGTAGAATGCAGTCAATTGTTCATGATCAAATCTACAGCGCAATGAAAGTTTAATGAATGACTAACTTTAGGACAGATTCATTATCTGTATCCAAACGTGAGTGACAGCTCACGAGTGAAGCCATCTTGGAACAAAACATGTAGTGACTTTCAAGAAGAGAAAAGGGATGCCCGTATTATCGCTTGATTAGTCCAGAGATCACTGCTACACATGAGAACCCATTGCTAGCGGTTCAATATTATTATGTGGAAAAATATGTGCTGAACATTATGTTGAAGAATCGTCGCTAGACGAGATTAGGTTTAGAAGCCATCTGAAATATTGTTTATAAGCTGACGTGCTCAGTCAGTGAAGTCAGATGATATATATGTATGGGCGATACTGAGTGCTTGGCTACTGACAGTCCATTATACTATTATGCTGCATGAGTGCCCATGTAACATTGCAAGACCATTTATCCACTGTACCATCATGTATTATGCCAACCTGTGATTTGTCACTATCTGTGCTGTCGAGTGTATACGTCCAATTAAACTGTAGAAAGGTACACAGTCGTTGGTGTCGATGACTTCCAGCCATACATGAGTGTGAGAAAAGAACATTTGTCAACACCACGAACCCTTATTGTCATTCGCACATTATACACTCAATCCATGTCTACACACCACTGCGTAGGTCAAGTTGACATTCCATACACTACAGTGGAGCAGACAACACCATAGAGATCTTATCAACTGATGATGATGATGTCTGTCTTCCAAAGAAAAGACACTTTATCAACTGGTGGACCAGCTTTCTGGGTTTGACCTCGCAGAAGTTAAGAAGTCAACTGATTACCGATACCAGACCGTTTCCTGTGGCTGATACGACACACTTGCAGTATTGGTTTGCTCTTTGTCAACACTTCGTCACGTGACCTGTCAAGTGAATGCAGTATGTAGGTCAGCGTTGTTGACATTTTTACATTAGACATTACAGAGTTTCACAGAACAGTTGGATCAATTCTTGTCAATGTTAACAGGAAGACAGTGGTATTGAACTAAGAAGTCCTATTTTCATCGATGGATCTTCTTGTTTTCTATATATGAACTTTAATATTTAAGGCCAGAATGTTTAATTGAATAAAGTGGCAGTTTGTTTATTTTCATAAAAATAACTTTGC
Source organism: Oreohelix idahoensis (assembly GCA_024509875.1). Lineage (NCBI taxonomy): Eukaryota > Metazoa > Mollusca > Gastropoda > Stylommatophora > Oreohelicidae > Oreohelix > Oreohelix idahoensis. The sequence continues at coordinate 42,241 of JAMPIV010022618.1, forward strand.
CATTACTGTAAAACTGAGCCTATTTTTGCAACACATACTATCATACACATAATTTATATATATTTATGTTTACATGTTATTTGTTTGTATAGTATGTTAGTTTCTATGTCAGCGGGTTGTGTTTAAGGTTGGGCGGCGTCCTCACAACAGAATATCCAACGTCATAGAGGGTCCGTTGTGGGCGTTTTCTATAGGTGCAATTTTCTTGATTGAAAATTTGCTGCGACAACTGTTGCTTTTGTGTTAGCTGTGAAGTCTGTAATTATTGTTATTTTTGTAATATTTCTTTGTTCTTTAGTTTTGTTTTGAGTTGTTTGTAATTTGTTGGTCTACTCTTTTCTATCTTTCAGTTCTATTCTCAATTTATATTCATATACTGTGACGTCATTTGTGTTGTTATTCTTTGCAGATTCAGTGATTATTTTCATTGATTTCCCTATTTGATTTATTTTGATTTCTGCAAACGTTCTTGTATTGTCAGTCCTATTTGTACTTTATGTATTCTGTTGGTTGACATATGTTTTATATAGGTATATTTCATAAGACACTATTACCTGTGCACTGCACTTGGATTATGGTATAAACCAGTACCTGATTATTATTACTGTTATACAAGACCTTATTAAGGCTTGTGACCCACAGATATTGGGATAGTATACTGATTAATCAAGTCATTAAGAACTTGTGGTATTATTATTATTTCAGGTGATTAGTATTATTGTTAGACACCATGTCTACATTAGAATACTTCATTATACAAGGGAAATCCCTTGATAAGACTGGTCAACAATTAGAACAATGGACTGTTGCTCAATATGACAAAGCATTAGCTGCAGAAGAGAAAAAAGCTGCTGCAGAAGAGAGGAAAGCTATGGCAGAAGAGAAAAGATTAGAAAGAGAAGCTGAGGCTGCTGCTGAACAAAAGAAATTGCAGATGCAGATGGAGCAAAGGAGATTTGAAGCTGAACAAAAAAGATTAGACAGGGAAGCTGAACAAAAAAGATTAGACAGTGAAGCTGAACAAAAAAGATTAGACAGGGAAGCTGAACAAAAAAGATTAGACAGAGAGGCTGAAGAAAAAAAAGCAATAAGAGAACATGAATTTGAGTTGGAGAAATTGAGATTGACAAGTATGAGTAATGTTAATCAGGCATCTAGTGGTAATGGTAAACCTTCTACTTACAAGGGTAAGGTCCCACCGTTCATTCAGTCCAGTGACGATATTACATTCTGGCTGGATAGATTTGAACGTTCTTGTCGTACACATAATGTGGATAAATCACAATACGCTAATCAATTAGCAGAAAACTTGAAAGGTGAATCTTTGACTAGATTATGCCTTGTAGGAGAAGCAGATAAGGATAATTATGATGTCATTAGGGCGGCTTTGATAAAAAAATACCAGCTAAGTGAAGAAGGCTATCGCCTTTTATTTAAGACGATGGTGCCTGAGACAGGTGTAGAATTCTCAGAATTCACTGCAAAGGCACGTCTCACAGTTGATCGTTGGATTGAGCTTTCCAAAACAGAAAAAAACGTATGAAGGACTTATGGATTTGTTGCTCAGAGATAAGATTATGTCATGTGTGAACAAACCTTTCCTTGAATTTATACATGAGCGTAAACCCAAATCTCTAAAAGAAATGGAAGAATATTGTTCCCAATATGTCACTGCACACCCCGACGTGACTTTTGGCAACACTAAGATTAAGGAGAGTATGCCAGTTGCTTCAGCAACACCATACAATCCCAATTATTCACACAGATTTCAGGGACCTCAAAACAGATTTGATAAAAAAGGTAACCATAATAGTTATCAAAACCAAGGTAACCAATCATTTCAGGGTTCTTCTTCAAAGAACTGGAGACGACCTGATAGCTCTCGACACAGGGGTGGTCATAATTATAGGAATTTCCGTAGAGGAAGTAATTATAGAAACTATCAGGGTTATCCGTCTTGGGGTCAACAAGATCATAATTACAGAGATACTCATTATAATGAATATGATAATGGTAACCAAGGGAACTATGACTCAAACCCAAATAGGGGTTACAATAGAGGTAACAATAACTACAGAGGTGATAATAACCGAGGTAGATCTCAAAACAAAAGACATAAACCACATTTTCAGGCAAACTCTGCACAACAAGAGTCCCATGAAGCCTATAAACAGAGTAAAGATAATAATGATGCTAGTAATATGGCATGTGCCGCTTTTGATTTTGGGAGAGCATCTCAGTGCCCCCAATGCAAAACGTTATTTGAGCCAACCACAGTGTCTACTTTAAGCTGTGGCCATCCTCTTCCTGCTCTTCCGCATCAGTCGCGCATGATGGAAGAGGTTCTCTTGTCTTACATAAGGGTTTAGTGAATAACAATCCAGTCTCTGTGCTATTTGATTCTGGATGCACCACAATTGGTGTTAGGCAGTCACTCGTAGATCCTTCCCGTGCCACTGGACAAGTAGTCAAATGTGTAACATTTGGCGGCACATTAGAGAAATACTCTACTGCTATCATTAGGATTGCTACTCCTTTCTTTACAGGAGATGTACACGCATGTCTTCTCCCGAATCCGATCGCTGACCTCATCATCGGTCGCATTCATGGAGTCAAAGAATGCACTCCGCAACAAATTTCCGCGTGGGAAAGGCAAAACATGCAGATTGCTAATGCTGTAGTCACTAGAGCTCAGGCTCTTAATATGCCTCAAACTTCATCTACTGAAGATAATGAAGTGCATAACCAAGATAATCCCTTGGTAATTTCTCGTGACTCGTTTATAAAACAGCAAGAAGATGATCCCACCAGAAGTCCTCCATGGGCAGTATTTACTGTTTACAGGCCTCAGGTTTGCCTCCCTTATTTGTAATAAATGTTTGTACAATACTAAACCTACCCACTATTCTGTTCTCACTGTTCTAGTCTACTATCATTTACTGGACACAGTATTAAGGTCCTAAGGGTCTTGTTGGATTCGGCCTATACTGCTTGATAGAAATACAACAGAAGTGATTGCGTCATTAATAGGCTGAACTGCCCATGGAGGACTTCTGGTGTCGTGTATTGTGGTTCGCACTATTGACCTGCCATTGAAACATCATTTTTTGATGATGCGTAGATGGCAGAGCGGATAGTGCGATTCGCTTGCATGGCTAGGCGGGGTTGTCGCACGGAAGATCCAGTGTTCAAATCCTGGGTAAGCCACTCATGTCTGTTGTTTTTCTGTTGTCTGGTGTTCTACTTCTTTATTTCCTGTGAGTGCCTGATAACATACCTTTATATTTGTTTAATATTAATTTACTGTTTACAGGCCTCAGGTTTCCCTCCCTTATTTGTAATAAATGTTTGTACAATACCAAACCTACCCACTATCCTGTTCTCACTGTTCTAGTCTACTATCATTTACTGGACACAGTATTAAGGTCCTAAGGGTCTTGTTGGATTCGGCCTATACTGCTTGATAGAAATACAACAGAAGTGATTGCGTCATTAATAGGCTGAACTGCCCATGGAGGACTTCTGGTGTCGTGTATTGTGGTTCGCACTATTGACCTGCCATTGAAACATCATTTTTTGATGATGCGTAGATGGCAGAGCGGATAGTGCGATTCGCTTGCATGGCTAGGCGGGGTTGTCGCACGGAAGGTCCAGTGTTCAAATCCTGGGTAAGCCACTCATGTCTGTTGTTTTTCTGTTGTCTGGTGTTCTACTTCTTTATTTCCTGTGAGTGCCTGATAACATACCTTTATATTTGTTTCATATTAATTCACTAATTTAATAGCGCTGCCTCTGGATTTAAAAATAAAAAATCTGTCATACGGTCGCAGACATAAAATTCCGTCGATAGTGATTAATACAACTCTAGATTTACATTGACATAAAACAGGTTAGAAATGAATAATTTATTTAACAACTTTAAAATGAATAAAGTTAATTTAAAACAAAAACAAATACAGAACAGTGCATTTTGTCATCATAGGTTGATATTGTGGTTTGCAACAAAATAAAAAAGGAGTCAAGAGCTGAGTTTCTACTGAGTCTTCTTTTTCTTCCTTGATCCTTAGCTGCTACATGTAAATGTGACCGTAAGGACTGAACGGCACCATTTTGAATATGTGGCCGTAAGTTAGCATCATTTATAAGTTATGTCACCATTTATACCTTCTGTGACAGGTGGATAGGTTTTGGTGATATTTATGCAGAATCTCTCGAGTTGTAACTGGTTACCACCAGAGGTTTTATTACCCGAAGGAAAGATTATTGCAACCCAAGTTCTTAGTACTCACAGCAGGCTGTCACGTTATCTATTTCTCCTTTATACTTTCAACTCCAACGTACATATCAAGTAAGTCCCTTGGTTCTAGAAAAACCATTTTATTTATGAGTCCAACTGGACTACAAAGTTCATTTAATTTACACAACTCAATAACCTGACTACTGACGGTCAGAACGTTCACAATCCAAGAAGAGCATTGTTCCTTTATACAATACAAATACATTAATAATATGCTGTCCAAAAATCATTTGTAAACACTGGTATGGTTTTACTGATACTTCAACTATAAACTTCATGGTTAAGGTTATCATAATGTTCGTAGAACGTATCGAGACGTACAAACCTTGATATCAGTAGTCGTAAACAATTCCCTAACATAATATATCTTGACTTGGTCGTAGAAACAGTTTCACTTGCATAAGGGGATAGTTTTCAACTTCTAAAAGGAAAACTCACCGATATGCAAGACTGTGATGTTTCTCGGTAGGAAGCTAGTTCTGCACTGAACTTATAAAATTACTCAAACCCGTGCGAAGCTTTCTGCACACACTCACTCAAGTGTCACAACAATGCATAGGTCTTCGCCTATTAATCAAGGGGAGCTAACTATTAATTCTTAAGAGTTATCTTATCTTGACTAGTATTTTTATTACTTGCTAGTCTTTCGATTTTATTTCTAAAACTAAAGTGATAACTTGCGTTAGTGTGGGCCGTACTGTCACATAAAAGCAGTCAGTGACCATCACGCCGCTTCTACTGTGCTCAGTTGGCGGCCATCCTTTGTGCAGTGTCTAAGCTCTGGTTGATTCTTTGCATCTCGGCCTCTACAGTTCTCTGCCAAGTTGTTTTTGGTCGGCCTCTCTTTCGCTTTACTTCATGGGTCCATAGTAAAGCTGTTCTTGTGAAAGCATCAGGGTCTCTTCTGAGGACTGGCCAACCTAACTCCAACATCTGCATGCTATGATGGTGTGCGTATTTTCTTGTGTGCTCCGAGTAAACAGTTATCTTTTGGTGATTGTATTTAGCCAAAAGATTCCGAAAATGTGTATTAGACAGATTGCGTGAAAAGAGGACAATTCCGACATTTCCTTCTCTGTAGCTCTCCAGTATTCCGCGCCATTGAAAAGCACACAAAGTACACATATCTCATATAATCTTAATTTTGTGTTTGTGCTGTACTGAGAGGACTTCCAGGATTTGTTTAGGCTAGCAAAGACTGTTCGCGCTTTATTCATTCTCTTGTTGATGTGTTTGCCTGTTCCGTCGTCTGATGTTACTATTCGTCCTAGGTATGTAAATGTATCTGTCTGTTCCAGCTTCTAGTTCCTTATTGTTATGGGCTGAGGATTTCCTAAATTAAGTGCCATGACCTATGTCTTCATTTGGCTGATGGTCACACCCACCTGCTGGATACACTTATTCAGTCTATCTGTTTTTTCTTAGATGTGGTGATGTGAATGTGCGAGTAGTACAATGTCATCTGCATATTCCAGATCTCCCAGTTCAGAAAACGTCGTCCATCTAATTCTTCTTGGACTTCCCTCTCTTGTGTGGCGCATCACCCAGTCTATGACTGTTAAAAAGAAAGTGGTTGATAAGGGGAATCCCTGTCACAACCCTGTCTTTACCTCAAAAGTTAAGTTGCTCTGCCCAACACTTCATGTAACGTTAGCATAGTTGCTTTGTATAATGGTAACAGTGAAGCTGGGAATTCCGTAAGCCCTCAGTTTTTTTTCATAGGTGTGCCTGTGTACGCTTATCAAAATAAACAAAGTTATTGTACAGCGGTCTCTGTCAATCTGAGCAATGCTCTATAATGTTCCTGAGGGTGAGTATGTGATCTACACATCTTCTGTTCTTTCTCAATCCTGCTTGTTCTTTCTTCAGTGTGGTCTACTGATTTTGAAATTCTCTGGATAATTTTCCCTCCTAGTATTTTACTGGTAACTGATAGAAGAGTAATTCATCTTCTTCTTGAACATTTTGGCAATTATTTCTTTATTCCACTCCTTAGGTGTTGTCTCTGTTTTCCAGACTTGTGCATATATTGATTCTAATAGTTCGTATGCGGGAGCCGCGCTGGTGTAATGGCTTCGGCGTTGTACTGGCGACCAGGTGTTCATGGTTCAAACCCGGGCGTCGGCGTTTGAAGAAATGTTTACGGCCGGAAATTTGACTGAATAGCCTGAACGGCTCCTGTGATAAACCCTCTGTGGATGGGAAGGAGCGAAGCTCCTGACCGGGTTGGAAGGAAAGTCCTCAGGTTCCCCTGCCTCGCAATGACATGTCATTGGGCCGAAGGGCTGAAAGCCCAAGTGCCGCTGGTTACGGAAAAAAAAAAGAAAAGAAAAAAAAAATAGTTCGTATGCTAGTTCAGTCTTATATAACTCAACATTTAAATTGTCGTGACCAATAGCTATTGCAATCTTTAATCTTTTGATACTTGTTACGCACAGAATTTTTTCTAAAGACATTGTATAATCATTTTTTCTAAAGACATTATATAATCATTTTTCTAAAGACATTGTATAATTAGCTTGTCTGAATTGTACACTTTAATATTTTTTTCGGTCAAAGCTAGATAACCCTAGTTTGACTGAAATTACCATTTTAAATGGTGGTTACCTTCTCTTGTGACGGGACACGTCGGTCCATATTTTTTGAACGATGTGTGACCATTCTCCTTATATGGTAGTATCGGTCAACTGTTTCTTGGAATGATTGAAACCAGTGTTGAGGTCTTTATTGCTGTCCATATAAGGCGCGATCTATTACAAATCTTTATCTGGAATGTTCCTACATCGTCTCGTTTGATTCTTGCTCAGGTGTATGCGTTCTGCGCATGTCCGGACGTTAGGTGTGTCTGGGAAGCTTTCCTGTCTGGGAGTCTATGAAAAGTTGTGAAGCAGATAGGACGCGTTTGCGTCTCTGTGATTTTGTTAGGGAATTAAAAGCCTTATTGTGAGTTAGTTAGCTTACAAGGTCCTTCCCTTGATTATTCGAAAACGCCTGGAGGCGTGTGTTTTGTGGTGTTGATTTCAAAACAAGGTAATACCTCATTTACGTTTCAAATCTGTAATCTAACTTTATGTTTGACAATGGTCGATCTCTGCTCACTTACGCATTACAGAAATAGAGGTTCTTCTACTAGAAGTCACGCCCTAGGTATCTTTTTACTTGAGATTAATATGTACACGGGTCATGCTTAGCCCGAAGGACAGTTCTATGTTCTACGAACGTCGCTGTGTCAGCGATTGCACCTACGTCGAGGTTAGACTTAGGAATGCCTGTAAAGGTCAGCTTGACCTACACTCCTGGAACATCATCCTCGTGCGATTTATGATTAGACTCATTTAGCACACCTGAACAGTGAGAGGAGTATTGATGCACTTTTGTAATATTGGAGCCAACAGTAGAATCCTTTGGCGCCATATCATTATTTGAGTATATGCCAAATGCATTGATGAACATAACATGCTAATTTTCGTGAACTGTAATGTGAAATGGATGTACTGTTAACTGTCTTGTGGAGTCAGATAATAAACATTGGAAACATCAACAGCAGTTGCACTTCTATATGACTTTTCCATGTCGTGCTCATATATTATGAACTTATGAACGACATCATCACTACTATACACAGCAACAACAAAAACCAGATAAGACACCCTACACTCTCAACTATAATATACCTGGTGTCGATAGGGGTGGTATTTGACAGAGCTAAAGATTTACAACGTACTTGGACTTATACTTGCAACGTCCATAGTGGCCAGTTTTGGTCTTATCATCATTGAGTAAGCATCACCTAATCCACCATTATCAATACCTGTGATGATTTCTTCTCTTTGTGGAATGTTCGTATTTACGTCTAGATCATTTTCAGTCTAAGGAACATCAACTGCATCTCTGGTGGTTCCTTATTCAGTATTTATCTAAAGTGCTCTGCCCATCTTGTTTCCTGCCTTTTGCAAATAAATATTAGACAAGCATAAAGGTATGTTTTCATGCACTCGTGAGAAATAAAGGATTAGAAAACTAGACAACAGAAAAACAACAGACGTGAGTTGATTACCCGGGACTCAAACCCAGGACCTTCCATGCGACACCCCAGCCAAGCTATGCAAGCGAATCACATTATGCTGCTTTCCTTATATATTGTTGAAAAGGTGTTGAATTTCTGGTCAACATCATCAGACGCTGTCTTTTCCTGACTCTTGGCAATTTGATTTCGTCTCTTTACATCAAGTACAAAAGTTTTTTTCTGGTAAGGGGGTTCTTCGGTTTGATGATGTCATATCTTTTCTGTTTAGTTGCAGTGGTCCAGCAGCTCTGAGTTGTACTGAGTACTTAGCTCGAAATGGGCTGACCAAGATTGTCACAGATTACTGCGTGCGTCACTGCTTGTCCTAAGAGATGTTTTGACTGATCCTTCTCTTCAGGAGTCGAATGCTTTGGCACCAGCATGTTCCTTACGGCAAGGTCGGGGTAATTATTCATGTTACCTAATCAACTGTCTACAATACCGGTCTGGTGTAGGTGTCTAGCGTACCAAAAACTGATATTAAACTAATGCCTCTTTAAGTATCGCGTCACCTGATAGAAACGTCAGGCACCCTCCACTTCCCTCCCCCATTTCATCTTCCTCAGAAATTTGCATAATTTTCCTGGGCTTTAAATTAGAACCCATCGAGTCGGATGAAGGTGATTAAGGAGAGCGGAAGGCGATACATGTATTCTGTTCACATATAATATACATATAAAACTTATTTTAAAAGGGGTCATAAACAATATATACATAATGATGTTATCATCATCAATTCCCTAAACCCTATGTAGCTTGATTCTACCTTTATATTGGTTCCTTGAGAGAAACCCGCACACAGTAGTCATCAGCTTTTACAGTGGTGGTTTATGAGACAGTGCTTTTATATGATGAGGCTGTCAACCACATGTTCAACTGGACACCCACAAGCAAATTATTCATGTCGAAAGCAAATATAAAAGGGTAAAATTTACATGTTACTACTTACCCCAATTCGAGTTATTTAATACACAGATTTGATGCAAAGAAATCCATACTTTATCAGGCAACTGTTTAAGTTACCGTCGTCCTCATATGCGTTAGTTTTCTAACTTGATAAACTTGAGTATGGTTTCTAGGACCTGGGGCGTTAAAGTATTAATGCTGGAGTTTGCTAATTCTTTTAATGTTAAAAGTGCTCCCAGTTCTTTAGCCAGTTCTGTAGTGGAATTCTAAATTTTTCTTGTTATTCTGGGTGTCTATGATTTCTCCTTGACCAAGATTGAATACAATGTAGAAATGTAAAAATGCTTTAGGTTTTAAGCGGAATTTCTGACCCTGCACACATGTCTCACCAGACCTTCTATTGATTTAGATCCAGTCATAATAATGTAGAAATGTTGCTCCGTGAGGTTCATGGTGGGTGAAACCCGATGAAATTAATTTTCATTTCTAATCTTAAATAACCCCCACGGTAAGGAGTTTGATTTTGGTAAGGGTTTCCCCATCCTCCTCATCTGAACATTATCACCTACCGATATAAGGTATTACCGTACCCATATAAGAGTCATAATTACCAAAATCCTGCCATGATTATTGTTACTGATAATGTATTTCAAGGTTGTACTAATTACATCGTTGTTTATTAGACTGAATAATTTCGGCGGAAGTGTTATATCATTTATATGCCTTGATTTGAAATTGAAATAAGATTGTTACTCCCCGGACAACATCCCTGGCCCGAAATTATTTCCCATTGTCCAAACTTTTCCACTTGTCATGTTCAGACAGAGCGGAAGAATAGGCTTTGTATTTGTGCAGTCATGCGTGTAAAATTAACTCGTTACTATAAAATGTCATCTGTTGTCCTATTATCAGACTCGTTCCCCATATGATTTTCAATCAAGTTATTAAGACTATCAGAAACGTTGCGGTCTACCCGGAAGGCGTTTCGTGATCTGACAGGCGATAGTTCACTTAATACCTCCACTCCTGATGTCCAAAATAAAAATAAACTTCACAGCGAACAAACAGAGGTCAATGCGTCATTGTCCACTAGCCTTCGCATAAGCGCCGATGAAGGTAACCAGGTCCGAAGTGTCCTGACGAAGTTTAAGATTATTATCAGTCAATATTGATGTGGAAGTAAAGAAGTCACTAGATGCTGTGAAAAAATGATGCTCACATGAATAATGGCAGAGAGAAGTGCAGTGGAGACAGGAAAATTGGAATACAGGACGGGACGTTCTTTACGTTACATAAATGTACACTTCAATATTCAAAAATAAATGGTTAAATAGATGTACGTCTATTCCTAGCTGTTGTATTATTATGTTGGTGAATCTTGTATGAACCTTGCATGTAAATGTTGGAAATGGCACGCTTTTACAATGAATATTTCTATACTTAATTTGTTTAAATATCTCAGTTTTGTAAAGTTTAAGTGGTGTATTCTTCTATAATTTTTTTGATAGCAGTGTATGTATTGACCTATTGATGATTTCTGAAAAGGTAAAAACACAAAGGAAACTTACTATTCATATTAGAAGGAAGCAATCTGTGTTCTTTGTGCATGTTATGAGAAGAAGAAAGTTGGTATACATCGTGACAACAGAAAAGATTGAGAAATAGAGAAACAGGACAACAAATAGAAAAGATACAGGACAATTAGACATCATGTCATGGCAAGAAGTCAACATCAGAGTTGATAGAGAGTACTAGAGGCCACAAGTTATGGAGAAACAAGATCACTTACGATATCAAGCATGGTGCTTGAAGAAGAAAAACTATTTGACATGTGTACACCCGTTTGTACTGTCACATTAAATGTTTGAAATGTGTATGCTTAATTACCGGATTAGTGTCTACTTAAATCAGTTGTATATATTTCTGCTTATCTAAAATATTAAAATATTGTATGTTCAGCCATATTTTTGTAATTCTTTGCTTGAAGTGTATAATGCATTTTATGAGACGCCAATTAAAATGAAATAAGTGGAAGTTATTTAATGAGACGAAATCTAAAATGAGATAAGTGGCAGGGTGTTTTTTTAGACGTCGATCAAATAGGACATAAGTCAAAAGTTATTTTATGAGACGCCGATGAAATATGAGATTAATGTAAATGAATTTTACGAGACAACTATTAAATATGAGATAAGTGGGAAGATATTTTATAAGACACCGTTTAAATATGAGATAAGTTGGAAGAAATTTAATGAAAGCTGGTGAGGTAAATAAAACTGTAGACTGTAACAGAGATTGGGAAAAGTATGTTTTGTTTTAAATAAAGTTAGCTGAGTCTGGAGAACATATTATCGAACAAATATCTAACAGAATAAATGACAAAAATGATCCCGTAATGTTATACAGAACCAATGCTATGGATGGTAATAATCAATAGTCAACAAATAACCAGCGACAGCAACATCAGCGATAGAACAGCCTTGCCTGAAAAACATGATGTTAAAAAATGTAATTAGCAATTTTAAAAAATGAAACACGAATACTGTATCAATACTAATGAGATTGGGTGATGAAAACCGACTGACAAGTGGGAAGACATGAAAACAAACGAACACAAAGTATTACTGAGCTTGAAGATCTTGTCAAAATGATAAAATAAATAAAACTCACCGAGTATTTAAAGTAAGGAATAGATCTAAAATCTGTTCTGGGTGAGGGTTGAATATGTAATTAAACGTTAATGTAGTCATTGAGGACACAGGACAATATAATTAATTTTTTTTTAACATTGCGTAGTGTTTGAGTGTTTCATATTTAATTTTGTTTAGATAACATATTTACGTATTGGACTTGGCATACTGAACATAAGAATGTCTTATATTTAACTGGTTTTTTTTTCAGTTTGTAAATCTATTTGTTTTGACTTGGAATAATAAACATATGAATGTTTTATATTTAACTGTTTTTTTTTTTTCAGTTTTATATTTATGTGCTTTTACTTGGCAGTCGCAACTTTCTGTTTCGTTTGGTTATAACGGCCATTTTCACTGCACACGGACATCTTCTTCAGTGTTCCGATCTACTCCCTTAGATCACACAAGGTAGATCTCAGCAAAGTGCACGCACTCCGCAGCACCGCTAAGGATACCAATATGTGTATATAGAAATCAGGCATTTTATAAAAGTGTTTATGTGGTCGGCAGGTTTCCTAATTTTTAAAGTTTGTCTGGGCAGTAGCCATGTGGTCTACTTTTTACGACTTCCAACTGTCGAGGTATTTTTAACGTGCGCAACTTGCACATGGCACCTCCTTATTTTCGCCCGTATCCGAGAAGGCTAAACATTCAACATCACTACCCAGTAGATAAAGGAGGAGTGTGTCATCATTAGGAATCACTGGTTATTAAAAAAAAAAAAAATCCATCAAATACATTCCCTGTACTGAGAGTGAACTCTAGGCCTTTAGAATGAGATACGGATGACATACTTATTGCCACTCCGCTCCCCTCTGATATTTTAAAAAAATAGAACTAGTTACAATAAAATGTTTGAAAGTTAACATAACATTTCCTGACGATATGTAGGTCTATCAATATTTGATAATGTCCACATATTATTGTGCTGTAATCGCCTATAATTAATTAATACAATGAAAACAATACAGATGGGAAAGAGCAGCCAGAAAATTCAAAGAAATGTGACGTCACACAAAATAAACGAGTCACATTGGCTTCTTTCATAAATTAGATTTCTAATTTTATCCCCAATTTGTTTCTTTTCTTTTTTCTTTGATCCTTAGCCGCCGACAGTCAAAGCAGTCAGTAAACATCACGCCTGGTGGCGTCTTGTAGTTCAGCAATAAACTGCTTCCACTTTGTTCAGTCGGCGGCTGTCCTTCCTACAGTGTCCCAACAGAATCCGGAAGTCCGTCCCCCATCAAAGTTGTTTTCATGTGTTGCTGTTTCCGTAACGCTTCACATTTTTTACATAGAACAGGGGTGTCGGCCCTGTGCTTTAAACCCACAACCTGGATGATCAGTGAACCAGCTTTTGTATGACCCCTACCCACGCAGACCTGTCCAGCTGGATTGAACCTACCAGGTGTAAAACTCCAGCTGGAAAAGCTCTGGTGGTTGTCTGGATACGAAAGCTGCCATACTGCTACGAGGTACAGGTACCATTGATGGAGTTACATTTTGTCCGCAATAGTTCACTTTTATCTGCAATTGTGAATAACTCCCTTGTGGACGACATATATGAATATTATTACCTCAGCTGAAATATCTGATAATTTATCGGATAATAACAACTGGTTTAAATTGTTCTTAATTAAATTTTTTCGTAAATAATATAATACGCAATTAAAAAAAGGAAAAAAAAAGTGCAGACTAAATTAACTGTACTGTGTAGAATTAGATTTTAAAAAGAAAAGTAACAAATTATCCTCTTTGGGACAATAGTCTGATGAGATCAAAGGCACACATTTTTAGCACGTTGAACCAACCGGTGTAAACATGTACAATCTGTGTGTGTGTGTATGTGTGTGTGTTATGTGTGTGCGTACATGCGTGTGTGTGCTGATGGGAAGTATAAAATAAAAATGCATTTAGTTGGGTGTGGCAAAAATTGAACCCTGCCTCGCGCTGGGACGAAGCACATGAATGGGAAAGTTTAATTAATTAATCATTATATGCTTGAAAGATTATTTGCTTGCCCTAATTAACGCATAGCTAACGATTTTACCCACGAACTGGCTCTTCTGTACACAAATGTATTTAGATGAGAGACATCATGCAAATATTTAATGAGAAATCACAGCTAGTGGATGTGAAAATACACTGGAGAAAACAAAGATAATACGAATAAATGCAGGAAACGATAACAATATTGCACATAAACAAACACCACTATAAAATGCTAACTTAAATATACATTAGAAGCAATATTGACGGTTTGAGGAACAGAAGTATTATACACCGTGAGGAAAAGAAATCCATGACCTTTAAATATTTTTAGAATCTAATCCAAAAATGACCCTATTATTATAAAACTTGGTGACAATTATGATAACAATATCCATTTTTGAATTTCAAGTCTCAAATTTCGAATTTCAAATTTCGCGCAACGAATTTTACGCCTTGCAGGTGGCGCTGCATACAACTGTAATTCCTCTGCTGCAAAATTACATTGTCTGAAAAAGAAAAAAACGGCTATCAATTTTCTTCGACAAAACAAAAATTATGGTGCGAAACGACTTCTTAAGGAGTTTCCAAACAAAGGATGGACTTTAGGCGGACTGACATATCTTTTGCAAAAGATAGACCCAACCCGGCACTGTTGAACGTCGTAAATGCACTGGCCGAACACGCACTGCGCTCACCGATGACAACATCAATACTGTTAACGAGATTGTGCAGTCAAGAAGGACGTCCTCGAACACATCTTTCCCAGCGTCAAATTGCTCGTCAAATAGGCGCTTCTCAAAAATGCATGGGCAGAATCATCAAAAAGGAACTTCAATTAAAATGTTTGAAGAAACATCGGGCTACAGAGTTGACTGAACGCAACAAAGAGTCACGGCTTTCCCGGTGCCAACATCTTTTGCGTCGCTTCCCAGAGGATAAACTGAGTTTCATATTTTTCACGGATGAAACACTTGTTACTGTTGTTCGGCCTACCAATAGTCAGAACGATCGGGTGTATGCACCGGTTGTCACCAGAAAAAGAAACATATCTGCTAATCGGTTGCTGCGAGCAAAACCAACGTTCAGCAATTCATTAATGGTTTATGTTGGTGTCTCATCACTGGGCCACACTGGAATTCAGTTTGATCAACCTAGTATCAAGATAGATGGCGATTACTACCGCAACAACCTGTTGATGAAGTGCCTTTTTTCCTGACATGAGGGAAATGTCAGAATTCTTCATCTTCCAGTGCGCCGCTTGCTCACCGTGCTAGGGATACAGTTGCGCTGCTTACTCAGGAGACACTTGAATTCATCGAACCGTATTTTGGCCACCAAATAGTCCAGATCTTAACCCCCGTTGACTATGGGATTTGGAGTGTTTTGCAAGAGAATGTCTACCGAAAGAAAACTGGCAACGTGGATGAGCTAAGAGAGCGGATAAAGCAGGCATTGGATGAGCTAGAATAGCGCACAATTGATGCGTCAGTGAGAAAGTGGCGCACCCGAATTCGCGCATGTGTTGCAGTTGGTGGCGGACATTCTGAGCACTAAATGAAATAAGCAAAATGTAGGTAAACATTTTCTCACCATTTGTACCAAATTTCAAAATAATCTGGTCATTTTCGGCCAAATTTTTCAAATTATTTAAAAGTCATGGATTTCTTTGCCTCACGGTGTAGACAGTTGGAGGAACAAAAGCATTATAGACAGTTGGAGGAACAAAAGCATTATAGACAGTTGGAGGAACAAAAGCATTATAGACAGTTGGAGGAACAAAAGCATTATAGACAGTTGGAGGAACAGTTAATGATTTTAAAATAAGAATACAGAAGACTAGAGGAGCTTTCATTGCACTAGGAAATAAATTCGACATCAAAAGTCAAGTCCAAGATAATAATCAGAATCTTCAATTCAGATGTCAAGTCAGTCCTTTTAAATGGCTGTGACAAATGGAGAGTAAGAAAATCAACAACCAGAAAGCTTGACTTATTATCACGGATTAAAAAATCCATCAGTGACACTTTGGCATCATTATCCCCATCATTATCATTTATCAGCTGATCAATTTCCAGTACTTATCTCCCATTTTCTCAAGTTCTGCATTCTCGACCAAGACTGATGATGACTTGCTGGTAGTTCATCCAGCTCTCATCTGACTTACTCCACTCTTCTCCTTTGAATATATTTTGAAATGTGGTCGCCTGTCTGATAGTCGCCTCTGTCTGAGCCAGCCATGACATCCCCCCTTTATTCTTGCTCTCAAGACAAGTTTTTTTAAGTAGACAAGTTAGTATATTATTCTATTGGATATATACATATATTTCATTGTGGATATATAAATGTTCCTCTTGGATAATCAACCATCATTCTGAAATTTGCAGTGTTTGCCTAATGACACTAATAAACTAATTGAACTTTTTCTACAATTGCTGTGTTAAATTTGGATCATTTGAAAACAATTATGCGAGAGTGCTTATCACGAAACCTAAAGGGAAGAATGAATCTGGGTTGAAATAATGAGCAAAAGTCAAGAATCTCCATCTCAGGCGGAAAGCCTGTAGCACTTGAATAACAACAACATCAAAATAATTAACTCCGATTGAAAAAACCCAATATAACTACTTGCACATTTAACTGACTCGGGCACATATACATTACATTGGCGCCGTGACCTGCAATTTTCTTTAGTGAAAGCAGACAGGAATAATCACTATAATTGATCGAAGTCAAGAACAACAGCAGCAACAACAACAAACGTTGTATAAACAACAGCAACAACAGGCGTTATATGCACAGCAGCTACAACAGCAACAGGAAATGCAACAGGCAAGCGTCCATCCTGCTAACATACCCTTACCTGTAGAGGCCGAACCCACAATGACCGCGTTGCAACGGATAACAGACACGCTATCCAATGTAGATCACTATAATAAGTATAACCAAATTCGCTCGGTTATAACCCCCTTCACGGGCGGTTCTAACACATTTCGGAGATGGCTAATGAACAGACACAAATATGTGAGCAACAATACATATTGCCGGAGAGAACCAGAGATCAACAATATATTTTGCCGGAGAGAACCAGAGATCAACAGTACATATTGCCGGAAAGAATCAAAGAGCAACAATACATATTGCCGGAGAGAATCAGAAAGCACACCACATAACTACATAAGAAAATCCCAGATCAAGTATCGAGACAACAGCAACAAAACGGGTCGCATAGCCACTGTCGACAGCCACTGGAACAGTCTCAATAAAAGAGATTGTCGAAGGATCGCCATGTCCAAAGAAGCCTTTACTAGGATGAGCAAAGTAATGAAAAACAGAGACATCACCATAAGCACAAAAATTCACTTACTAAGGGACTACGTGTCGTCCGTTCTTTTATATGGATGCGGATGTTAAACAATGAATAAGCAAATGGTGAAAACACTGGAGGCAGCGGAAGTGTGGTTTTTGAGAAGGATACTGAGAATACCGTGGACAAAGAAGAAAGCAAATGCCGAGGTATAGACAGCTGAGAGTGTTTATAGGTCGCTCATCAAATCCATCCGGAAAAGACAAATAAAATTTATTGGACATATTAACAAAAGGGTAATGAGTAGAGGAATTAGTCTTATGTGGGACAATACCAGCAGGAGAGAAAGAGGAAGGCAGAGAAAGATGTAGGTGGAAAGCTTACACAACTGGGCAACAAACAACAGCATGGGCAACAACAACCTCATTAGACTATCAAAAGACACAGAAGATTGGAGGGTCATGATCGCCAATGTCTGTTCCAGACCAGGCACCTGAAGAAAAAGAAGAAGAAGAAGATTAATTAAATATTAAGAAAAACGACCACATGACATAAAAATACAAAGGAAACTAAGTTACGACTTGTAATTTTTTTTTCTGATATACTTTTACATTTTAATCAGACATTATAAATACATATTGAAAATGTATTATTACATTTGTTATTTGTGTACACATTTAACTGTTTCCCATTATCAATAGTGACACGTACACACATTTGTTTATGTTTATTTATTTTGTTTGTGATCAGTGGCTGTCACTTGTCAACTAGGACGTAACATTTGTATGTAACCAGTGCCTGTCTCTTGTCACTTCGGAAGGAAAATAATTTGTGTCTGTGATCAATGTCTGATTCTTGTCAACTCGGACGGAACATTGTGTCTGTCAGTAGTGAATGTGTCTTGTCAACTAAGACGTAAATTTTGTAAGTAACAAATGTCTGTCTTTTGTCACTTTGGACGGAACATACATAGTGTCTGTGACCAGTGTTTGATTGTTATCAACTCGGAAGGAACATAGTTTCTATCAGTAGCGTCTGTGTCTTCTCTGCAAGGACGGAACATTTGCATGTGGATAGGGTCAGTCTTTTGTCAGCTTGGACGGAACATTTTGTCTGTAAACAGTGTCTGTGTCTTGTCAGCTATAACGAACGATTTAGAATGTAAAATCTTTAGTTACTACTGTGGGACATACATTGTCATATACAATTAGATATTGAACATATTTATTAATTATTGAGATATATTTATCACGAGTATAAGTTACACAATTTTTGGGGGGAAAAGAAACATAGTAGATGGTATACTAGAAACAAACTCAAACACAACCAGCTGGCTTTATAATTATTTAATGTGTAGAAAAATTTCACTTGACATAATAATCAAGTTTTAAATCATGGTATTTATTTTACTTATTTATTTGTGGCTCCTTGTTTTACAGATACTTCCCTAATAAAATACTAAATGAACAAAAACAAACCTGTGAATAAAATGTAAATTGTTGTGGTGGCGAATTTGAGGAGAAGGACAGATTGGATGAAATGGGAGAATAAAAGATAATATTAATCTTTATGTTAGTCCACTAGTTTGAAGAAGCTGCCTCTCCTCGGGAAATAGTCTACTAGAAATCCCTAATGTAAAGACAATTCTGGCAGCTAAACAGGATGTTTTCTGGACAATAAATTCGTTCTAAGGAATCCAACAAATGGACTATGTAAAGCACACAAGATTGAAACAGAAGATTTGGTGTCCAGCCACATTAACTAAAATATGCTGACTCACTAGAAGGTAGTTTAAATATGGCTCATCCCCCAGGGTGTAGATTTATGTTTAAAACGAAATACAGCCCAAATAAAGATAACAAGACAAATAGCAGCAGACTCTGTTAAGTTAAATTTACAAAACAATATAGATTCTCACAACTCTTAAAGATTTATAATAATAATAATAATAGCCCCTTCAGTCATAACTGACTATGGGAATGCGCCCCTGAGGTGACAGCCCTTAGCTGCTTATTTTCCTGGTGCTCCTTTCGACGTTTTCTCCTCACCTCTGCTTCTTGTGTGAGCCTCTCTTCGCCCAATCTGAGGTGGCGCCGTAAATAGCATCGCCACTTAGTGCGATCGGAAGCTTCATCCTCCCATGTTGCTGGATCCATGTCCAGTGCCCTCATATCTCTCTTGCACACATCTTTGAACCTCAGCTGTGGTCGCCCAACTGTTCTCTTGCCATCTGCTAATTGTCCGTAGAAGATATCTTTTGGGATGCGACCATCTTCCATGCGGCGAACATGGCCAAGCCAGCGAAGTCTGCGCTGTCTAAGAAGCGTATACATACTTTGAAGGCCAGCACGTGACAACACCTCGACATTTGTCACTTTATCTTTCCACGAGATGCCGAGGATGCGGCGTAGACACCGCAAATAGAAGGTATTGAGCCTTCTTTCTTGCTTAGCATAGGTCGTCCAGGTCTCGCTGCCATATAGGAGTGTGCTGGTGACGCAAGCTTTACATACCGCAGCTTTGGTCTTCATTGTGAGTTTAGAGTTTCCCAAAACACGCGATGTGAGGCGGGCAAAGGTAGCTGCAGCTTTGCCAATGCGGCTGTCGATTTCTGTATCCAGTGAGAGTTTGTCATTAATGGTAGACCCTAGGTATGTGAAGTGGTGCACCACTGCCAATTCATAGTTATCGATAGTGATAACTGTCTTAAAGATTTACAATGAACAAAATTGTGTAGTTTCTTATGTTTAGAACAAAAAAAAAACTATGGTCATCATATGGAACAGGAGATCTTTTCTATGGTAGTTTTGCTGGTAGGAGTTATACTCATCTCCTTAAGGACTGTAGTAGCTGCGGAGATGATTGGTGTTCGGACTCTCTTGCGTTGGTCTGCTCCAGCACTTAGGTAGCATAAACAGACCAATTGATTCAGGAGGTGACAGAGTTTGCTTCTCTGGACTCAGTGCACACTCCAGAGTAAGTCAGACCTGCTGAATACCTCTTCTGCTAAAGGAACTATGAGTTGGAGTCCTCTGGTAAGGGGTGTTTGTTAAAGAATGGGTTACAGGTTGAAAGGATATGGTATGTAGGGGTAAACTGGGTTTTGGTATGGTCACCTAGTTTGTACCCTCAACTCGTAACCTGGTTTTGTACCTTAGACCCGTAACCTGGTTTGTAGGGTAACCTGATTGGACTGGAGTGAGAAACAATTGAAGTCCCATTAGCGGTGTTTCAAAAGCAATCCTCTCCTATGTCTAATGGGCGAGAAGCGTCCATCAGAAATCAAATTAACACAATCATAACTAACAATAAGTAACACTGTGTTATCTATTATCTATGAAATACTTCTATTTAACTGACATTACAGTGTACCTGGAGTTCTCAACCTCTATCTGGCGGTCTCCTTTTTTACAGCAGTGGTTTTCCACATTTTGGCAGTGAGATTTAACAAACTGTGAGGTGTTGGGGCTGGGGTCATCAAATGGCTGAAAACCACTGGTTCGCCTTGTGCCCATAGAGCAGTATTTTAACTTTAGGGTCACTGTCATCAATGGATTAAGAACCACCGATTAATGGTTTCCTATGCTGCTCTGAACATGTTGGGGTGTCATTGCTGCCGAGGCTTGAGAATCCATGTTTTACCTTTTTACCACTTGAGCAGTAAATCATGTTGGGGGTTCCTAGTATCAAAGGCTTGATAACCGCAACCTTGTATTTTGTCAAACGAGTGGAAGCATTTATTAACTGGCTATATGAGTGTATACATTCTAATAGTCCTAGTTACTGTCTAAAATATTATATGAATAACTGCTGTCGTGGAACGACTTCTCACCGACGTTCTCTTCTGTCTATTATTTTATTCCTCTTAAAAATCTCTCGCTAGATTGTAAAATAATTCCCTTCAGATATCTTTGTCATTCTTATAATGAAAAAGTCTCTCTAGATTTCACAGTATTTTACTAGCTCAGGTTTCTCACTGTCCAGGACAATAAATTATTCACTTCGCCAGCGAAAGTCATTCTACTTGAAAAGGTGAAAAACAGGCTACGAACAGGAAGTCGACCGTCTTTGTTTGTTCACGAACTGGACGCATGTAAAACAGCCGGAAACGGTGGACGCTAGGGCGAGTTGAAACGAAGGTAACTTAATACCCCTGGGACCAGAATAGAATTTGCAACAAAGACACCCACCCCTGCCCGGAACAGATCCAGGAATTTTGGGAGGGAATTTTAAGGATTAGAATGCTAACCATCATTCGAAGGAAAGGGAATCTATAGGCCCTAGAGTGGACATTATTGTTGCGAAAATATCCTTAGTGAATTCGTTGAGCGAATCCACCCAGGTTGCGGTTATACAGTACTAAACCCAGGTTGCGGTTACACAGTACTAAACCCAGGTTGCGGTTACACAGTACTAAACCCAGGTTGCGGTTACACAGTACTAAACCCAGGTTGCGGTTACCAGATACTAAACCAGGTTGCGGTTACCAGATACCTAAACCAGGTCCAGGGTACAAACCAGGGTACAAGTCCATGGTACCAAAGATTACCCTTACCCACCATACCCTATCAAATAGGTTATCATACCCAACCTTATCCTATCACCCAGTAACCATACTACACATCCCATAAGCAGAAGAGGTATTCAGCAGAGGTGACTTACCCCATCCTTATCTGTGATGTGCACTGAGTCCAGGGAAGCAAACTCTGACACCCTCTGAACCCATTAACTGTTATGAGACCAACCTGCTGGGGCAGACCAAACCAAGAGAGTACCGAACCAAAATCATCTCCGCAGCTACTACAGTCCTTTCGGGGAGATGAGTATTAACACCTACCATCAACACTACCATAGAAAAGATCTCTGGTCCAAGTGATGACCAAACTAGTTGTTTTTTTTTTAAACAGTAGAGCTAAACTCTTTTTTTTCATATTTATATGTATATAAAAAAATGCAAGATTCTATACCCTTATATCCAATTTAACATAACAGAGTCTGTTGTTATTTTCTTTTGTTAACTTTATTTGGGTTGCATTTTGTTTTAAATATAAATCTACACCTTGGGGGCTCAGCCATAATTAAATTAACTTCTATTGGGTCGGGATATTTTAAATGTGGCTAGACACCAAATCTCTTTCTCAACCTTATGTGCTTTACACAGTCCTTTTGTAGGATTCCGGAGGAAGAATTTATCGTCCAGAAAATATCCTGTTTAGGTACCAGAATTCTCTTTTTCAGTAAATTTCTAGTACACTATTTCCCGAGGAGAGGCAGTTCTATTATAAACTCGGAAGCTATCAATAAGACATTATTATCTGTATTCTTCCATTCCGTTCAAGCTGTCCATCCTCCTCAAAACACCTCGCGACAACTGGGACGCTCGTGTCCGGGATAAACTCTTATTTCATATTTAGACACTTGTCTGAGATATGAAAACTCTTTATCTTTCCTAGACTACTACTGCTGTAGGTACTTGTCACTTATTGGTGTCCAAGTCTAGGATTAGATTAAAGAGGGGACATATAAATTACCCTAGATTAAAATACATATAAATTTTTGCAAGAAAAACAGATTTTAAGTTTTGTTATGAGAACTCTTCTTGGTGGTACTGCAGGAAATTGGTTACCTATTGTTAACTAATTTTTAACTTGATGGTTATAAATGCTGGTTTGATTTAATATATGGTTTTGTAATACTTTAGTATAGTTAAGACTATAGAAAGTATTTTTGCCTTAATTATTGTTTGTGAGTTAGAGCTCTCATACTCGCTCAACGAACCACTACGGATATAATGGAAGAATCTGTAGAGTTGAATGAGTGGAGAACATTCTGGACAGAGTTAGCCATTGAGTGTGAACTCTCCTGAGAAGAACTGGATACTTTTGTTTCACAAAAGATGGAAAAATGCAGGATGAGAGAAGCAGAAAGGAAGAAATGGAGAGCAAAATACACGGAAGAGAATGTGGAACATGAGAGACAAAGACAAGAAAAATCCCTCCAGTGTAAGGAAGAAATGAAAACTCAGTTTCAACCTACAAAAATGGAATCCAGGGATAAACTTGAATCTAGGGATACTCATCAGGCCACTCCTCTGCCAGTTGCATCCCCATCTTCAGTGGTAAATATAACTGCACCACATGAAGCCAAGTCTATGTCTCAGAATTCAGGCTCAGACAGAGCAGAGGTATGGATATCCAAACGGAGACAGCTAGACCATCATGAGAACAAGATTAAGCACAAGAGTGCTGATAATCTGAAGAGACCATCCTCATCCTCAGCAAAAACTCACAACAGGCATATCAAAAACAGCCGCAACAAAAACCTGGTAAATAGGATCGCTCAACCAAATAGGATCACTCAACAGAAAAGGATTACGCCACCCTATGGGAAGGGAAGGGATGTTCTTGAGCATCACCTGTCGGCCACCCTACATCAGTTAGACTGTAGGCGCCGAGACCCAAACCCACATGCTTCATACAAAGCTAAGGTCCCTACCATGGATGGGAACTTGACGAAGGCCCGGAGTGGATACAGGGATTCTTAAAATGTGGAGACTGCCACAGTAAATGGAGAAGAAATCACCTGTTTGTATTATCAAGGTCTTGGGTGTAATGCCTTTGTCTCAGCCTCTGTTATCGACCTTGATCAAGTCACCGAAGAGGATGTCGAGGTAACAGCCCCCATGATAATCAACAGAAGGATGATTTTGCCTTTAGCTTATGTAGAAGTTAGGTCGAATTTTGTAGACGGCAAAGTAAAGGCCGCAATATTGGATGAACGAATTTACCCGATACCTCAAGGAGGGAAATATATCATCTTAGGAGACTCAGCACGATCCAGAGATGGCGTGACTGAACAGGCTATGGAGACTCCAATGCCTAACTCATCTTCCAACATTTTCACTGAAAAGTTGGAAGAGTGCAAAGGGATTGACCACCCGAGTGCACTTAATTCTGAACAAGTTTTGATAGTCTCACCCACTATCTGCATGCAGAAAGTGAAGCCGGGCCAGAGTTTCTTGGTACCTGGTGGGATGAAACATGTTTCAGAAATATCTTCCTTTAACATGGGAGAAGCGGCTGTAGAGGAACAGGACTCTCAGGCACTAAGACTTCACTCAATTCCGATAACCTCACCCACTCTCTGGGATCAGAAAGTGAAGCGGGTCCAAATTTCTTTGGTACCTGGTGGGATGGAACATGTTTCAGGAATATCTTCCCTTAACACGGGAGAAATGGCTTAAGAGGAACATGAGCCTCAAGCACTTAGTCTTCAGTCAATTCCGATAACCTCACCCACTCTCTGGGATCAGAAAGTGAAGAAGGTCCAAATTTCCTTGGTACCTGGTGGGCTGGAACAACTGGTAGACTTATTTTTCTCTGTCACTGGAGAAACAGCGAAAGAAGATCATACACGCTCTCATACCTGGGGAGATAGGTATGTGTCCTTAGGCAGGTCAAGTAATATGACTAAAATAAGGTTGTGTATGAGGTTGGCAGCCTCATCACGCAAAACTATTTGCTATAGATCCAATTGTAAGCAGAGTGTAGACTTTAGGGCAAGCTCTTTGCCAGGAGGCAAGCTTCAATGGAGGATCTATAAGGAGGAAAAGAAGAGAGGGATATTTGTACGAGCAGGATTGCTTAACATACCTCAACTACTTATTGAAGAGGAAACGGATAGCCATGTGTGGATTACAGGCATACCGTTTGACAGAGGAAAATTAGGAAATAATTGGATTGAAGGAATGGAGGACACGACACATGAATGTAGTGTCTGACATAAGAGAAGAGTCGGCTCGAACTTAGTTGGCCGTTGGCCGAACTTTCAAAAGGGGGCTTATGTCGTGGAACGACTTCTCACCGACGTTCTCTTCTATCTATTATTTTATTCCTCTTAAAAATCTCTCGCTAGATTGTAAAATAATTCCCTTCAGATATCTTTGTCATTCTTATAATGAAAATGTCTCTCTAGATTTCACAGTATTTTACTAGCTCAGGTTTCTCACTGTCCAGGACAATAAATTATTCACTTCGCCAGCGAAAGTCATTCTACTTGAAAAGGTGAAAAACATGCTACGAGCAAGAAGTGGACCGTCTTTGTTTGTTCACGAACTGAACGCATGTAAAACAGCCGGAAACGGTGGACGCTAGGGCGAGTTGAAACGAAGGTAACTTAATACCCCTGGGACCAGAATAGAATTTGCAACAAAGACACCCACCCCTGCCCGGAACAGATCCAGGAATTTTGGGAGGGAATTTTAAGGATTAGAACGCTAACCATCATTCGAAGGAGAGGGAATCTATGGGCCCTAGAGTGGGCCTTATTGTTGCGAAAATATCCTTAGTGAATTCGTTGAGCGAATCCACCCAGGTTGCGGTTACACAGTACTAAACCCAGGTTGCGGTTACACAGTACTAAACCCAGGTTGCGGTTACCAGATACTAAACCAGGTTGCGGTTACCAGATACCTAAACCAGGTCCAGGGTACAAACCAGGGTACAAGTCCATGGTACCAAAGATTACCCTTACCCACCATACCCTATCAAATAGGTTATTATACCCAACCTTATCCTGTCACCCAGTAACCATACCACACATCCCATAAGCAGAAGAGGTATTCAGCAGAGGTGACTTACCCCATCCTTATCTGTGATGTGCACTGAGTCCAGGGAAGCAAACTCTGACACCCTCTGAACCCATTAACTGTTATGAGACCAACCTGCTGGGGCAGACTAAACCAAGAGAGTCCGAACCAAAATCATCTCCGCAGCTACTACAGACCTTTCGGGGAGATGAGTATTAACACCTACCAGCAACACTACCATAGAAAAGATCTCTGGTCCAAGTGATGACCAAACTAGTTGTTTTTTTTTAAACAGTAGAGCTAAACTCTTTTTTTCATATTTATATGTATATAAAAAAAATGCAAGATTCTATACCCTTATATCCAATTTAACATAACAGAGTCTGTTGTTATTTTCTTTTGTTAACTTTATTTGGGTTGTATTTTGTTTTAAATATAAATCTACACCCTGGGGGCTCAGCCATAATTAAATTAACTTCTATTGGGTCGGGATATTTTAAATGTGGCTGGACACCAAATCTCTTTCTCAACCTTATGTGCTTTACACAGTTCTTTTGTAGGATTCCGGAGGAAGAATTTATCGTCCAGAAAATATCCTGTTTAGGTACCAGAATTCTCTTTTTTAGTAAATTTCTAGTACACTATTTCCCGAGGAGAGGCAGTTCTATTATAAACTCGGAAGCTATCAATAAGACATTATTATCTGTATTCTTCCATTCCGTTCAAGATGTCCATCCTCCTCAAAACACCTCGCGACAACTGCTAATAAAATAGTTCTTTAATCATAGAAAATTGTATGCATAGGAGTGCATTAAATACATGTAAGGGACATTCCACGATGAAAAGCACATTAATGTCCAATTTGAGACACAGTGAAAAGAAGTGTGATTGAAGACACACTTATCAAGTTTGTAGTCTTGACAAATAAGACTGGAACATTATGACTGAGATAATGACGATGAAAGAAAGTATAGAACTTTACCTAATAAAAGACACTGAAATAATAAGCTGTAGATAAACATATGATTATTCATGATATAAAATTAAAAAAAAAAAATGTTAGATTCACTTACTCGCTCAAGGATTCATTTCGGATTTAGCAAAGGTAACCCCGTTCCTCTGCTATGTTTAGCAGTTAAAGGTAGAATGACTTAAAATTTCCTCCAACAATTTTCCACTCGCATCTCCCCTTGACCTCTTGGGTCGCCTCATTGTAAATTCTACGTTGGTCCCAGGGGTTTCAAGTTATCTTCATTTTACTGCCCCGTGTATCCACTGTCCAGGTGCAAGACAGAGTTCATTCCTCTTCTTTGATTTACGCGCATCCAATTAGTGATACAAAAGGTTCACTTCCGTGGCAGGCTGCAAGTGTAATCTACAAATATGTCAGTCCAGTGACCATGTCAGGATAATTTATAGACTTGAGCCACGGGGAATCGCGGGGGTTATCAAGTACTCTTCATTCACTCATAACCCTCCACTCCCAAAGAAGCATAGGCTTTCAACAAACAAATGCCAAGTCATCCTGTCACGTGCCATCATCTCAAGTTCTTTCCACGTTCTCCTCATCATTTTCACCTCTGTTTCCAGTTCTCTTCTCTGTGTGCTTCTTGATCTACCTCTGCCTTTCTTGTTCTGGAGGTTCAAGAACAAGGACTGCCTTGTAATGCTATCAACAAGTTTCCTCAGTGTGTGTCCAATCCATCGCCATCGTCTTCTTCTCATCTCTTGTTCCACTGGCATTTGTCTTGTCCTTGTCATCAGTTCCACGTTGGTAACCTTGTCATACCATTTTGATTCTTCTATTCTACGCAAGCACTCATTTATGAAATTATGTAGCTTTTTGGTTGTTGTCTTTGTTGTTCTCCATGTCTCAGGGCCCTACAGTAGGACTGACTTCACATTTGAGTTAAAGATTCTTATTTTATTTTTGTATTGGATCCGATTTATCTTCATCTCCTTATATTTCCCAATGCAATGAAAGCTCCTTTTACTTTTTGTATTCTTATTTTGATATCACTGTCTGTCCCTCCAATTTTGTCTATATTGCTGCCAAGATATGTGTACGATTCTACATCTTGTAGTGGTGTTTCTTCGTTCAACCCTTTTATCATTATGTGCATTTATTCTCATTATTTTTGTCTTTTCACTGTGTATTTTCAGACCCAGTCGAGTGTTTTCAATTTGTCTTTCATCTGACTACGGTTATAAGACAGAAAGTGAGCCGCGCTGGTGTAATGGCTACGGCGTTGTACTGGCGACCAGGTGTTCATGGTTCAAACCCGGGCGTCATCGTTTGAAGGAATGTTTACGACCGGAAATTTAACTGAATAACCTGAACGGCTCCTGTGATAAACCCTCTGTGGATGGGAAGCAGCGAAGCTCCTGACCGGGTTGGCAGGAAAGTCCTCAGGTTCCCCAGCCTCGCAATGACATGTCATTGGGCCGAAGGGCTGAAAGCCCAAGTGCCGCTGGTTAAGAAAAAAAAATAAAACAGAAAAGCCAAGTCATCAGCAAAATTCAGATCATCCAACTGCTTAGTCAGAGTCCATTGGATTCCTTTTCTGTTGTGTGTTGTCGATGTTCTCATAACCCAGTCTATTGCTAATAAAAAAAAGAAATGGAGACAAGAGGCATCCCTTTCGCACTCCCGTTCTTATACCAAACGGTTCTGTAAGCTGTCCTTCATGAAGAACTCTGCATGTCATGTCTTCATATGGTTTTTTCATTAAATGAATGATCTTCCGGGGACCTCCATAATGCCTCATCAATTTCGAAAGTGATTCTCTGTCTACTTTGTCAAATGCCTTTTCATAGTCCAAAATCCGATGTATAGTGGTGAATTCCATTCCAGACTTTGTTCAACTATTATTCTCAAAGTGGCTATTTGGTCTGTACAGGATCTGTTTTGTCGAAAACCTGCTTTTTCATCTCTCAGTTTCTTTCTTGTCTATGAACTCTTTTAATCTCTCGAGGATAATCCTGTTTAATACTTTTCCTGGCACTGATAGTAACATTATTCCTCTATAATGTGTGCACTCTTGTAAAGTTCCCTTCTTAGGCAACTTAATCAGACATCATTCCTTTTATTCTGCTGGTATCTCTTCCATTTCCCAGACCTAACCAAGTAATTTATATAACATTTCTGTAGCCGTGTCGAAATCTCCTTTGATGGCCTCTGCTGGAATGAAATCTGGTCCAACGACAAATGAATAATTGGCGAGAGTGTGGTACACTTGTATTGTTCATGAGTTCCATGAGTCTATTTTGTAAAGTGAGTATTGTGGTGTCCTCAAGATTTATACACAATATAACTGTGAACATTACACTGTTAGAATCTCGTCTATTACATACTCCAGCTTAGTCAACAAAAAAGTAATATTATTTTCTCAGAGAAGAAAACAAGAAACCATAAATAATATGACGCATACACATACATAAATCTTTTTTTTAATGGTAACGCAAAGGACAAAACCAAAAAAAAAAAAAAAAGAGAAAAAAACATACGTCTGTTCGTAACATTTGATTACGATTTTTTTTTAATTCACAAACTCAGTAATTATTAAGGTGGCTGGACTTGTCTGGCAATACGTGAGGACTGGAAATGTGATCGGCAACAAACAAAGCTTCTTCTCTAAACCGCCCCTGATACATTCTCCCTGTCTTCTCACTCCAGTAATCTGTACATCCAGAACAATAATAATAATAATAATAGCCCCTTCAGTCATAAATGACTATGGGAATGCGCCCCTGAGGTGACAGCCCTCAGCTGCTTATTTTCCTGGTGCTCCTTTCGACGTTTTCTTTTCACCTCTGCTTCTTGTGTGAGCCTCTCTTCGCCCAATCTGAGGTGGCGCCGTAAATAGCATCGCCACTTAGTGCCACTCTCCACGATATTCAACAGCTCTGTCCTCGAAGACTGCATTATTCCAAACTTACATCTACAGAGTCCGTGCTTTCTCCCAACTCCGCCGTATAAATATTGTTAAAGACATAAGGAAGGGAAACCCGAGGCCTGTAAACAGTAAATAAATATTGTTAAAGACATAAGGAAGGGAAACCCGAGGCCTGTAAACAGTAAATAAATATTGTTAAAGACATAAGGAAGGGAAACCCGAGGCCTGTAAACAGTAAATAAATATTATTCAAACATTAAGGTATTCTCCCTGATAGTATGATTCGCTTGCATAGCTAGGCGTGGTTGTTGCACGGAAGGTCCTAGGTTCGAGTCCTGGGTAAGCCACTCATGTTTGTAGTTTTTCTGTTACCTAGTTTTCTACTTCTTTATTTCTCAGGAGTGCATGAAAACATAAAGTTTGTCTAATATTTATTCGATGTTGAAATACATCATCACCAAGCCTGCTAATATGTGAGGAGCCATTGTTGTCTGGCGCACGTACTTGAACCTGCGAGATAGGATTAATCAGCTGATCTATGGATCTTTCTACAGACCTCACACTAATAAAGCCTTGGTCTCTAACTATCACCATGTACACAACATCCTCAAAAAGCTGATCATCAGTAAGTCTCTACTCTCCAACGCATTTCATCTTTGGATTCACGAACATCCATAACTCTGATAACCATGGGGTATTAATACCCAACATTCTTTTGCCTGAGGCCACTTTTTCAACTTTTAATCTATGACCTTCCGTCGTGTTGTTACTGCTTTATTCCATCTCCACATTTGGCCAAAATTGATAAAATATCATGAATCGACCTTATATAGTTTAATCTGTCCTCCTACACAAAATCACACGGTTACCAGTTTGAATCCTCATATGACATTTAATTTTAATGTGACACGGCATTCTTTTCAACTACTAACTCAAAAACTTTGAACACGTTTTTCTCAACACAAGTCCGTGAATGGCACATACTTCTTCTTCTTCTTCTTCGTTCGTCCTGAAAAGGACGTTGGTTGCGTTGTGTCCGTTTACAGCGAAGCTACAATATTTGCACCTTTCGGCCGACACATCTGACCTCAGCACGGCACTTTTGGGACAGGGTCAGCCTTCCTCTTTGATCCATACTCACTCAGCCAGACTGCAGTGATGCAGCCTGTCTCCAGGACCATCACTTAATGGTGGACTAGGGTCTTGGTCAGCTCTGGTTCGCCGACCCTGACGCAAGCAGTCTAGCCATGGGTCGCTGTAACTGTCTTTTTCTCTTGTTGAGGTGATCACTGGCCCAAGACAGTATACATGTTGTTAGGTGTGTAGTGCGAGCGTATGATGAATTGAGTGTGGGTGCGAATGAAGGCGCGAATGTGTTTAGGCTCGTATAGATGTAAATCCTGCAACCCATACTCTCACATGCAGTAATCAAGGATGCTTTGACACTGCAGGCATGTTTCAAAACATTTATTGACGAGAACACACATCGTATCAACAGAAACAGTCAGTGTAACAAGGTCATGCTGACCGGAAATCGATAGGTAAACATTTGGCATTCAAAAAAGGTAAACATCAGAGTAGACGTGCATGGTCAATAGCAAAGTTCTTCAATAATGACAGTTCGTAGCGTCGCCCTTGGCGTCTCTGACTAAACGCGTCAGATGCCTTAGTCACTTTGACACATAGGTGCAACTTGGCATTCCCCGCCAATTGCACATTATCCGGCTGTAGTGTAATAGCCGAAAGCACAGGCCTCGTTCTGACGTCGGCTGTGTACTTCTGTTAAATAGGTTATCATCAACCCTGCAGTAATACTTATTGTAGACATAAATTCCGCCAATCTGCGGTTCCCACAATATATCTTCGTCACTGGATTTCTGGACAATATAAGACTAACAGTCTTGGATGGCTACCTCGAGCACAAATATATAAGTTCTGAAATGGCGGATCGGTGAGCTGCTGTTCACAGACTAGGCAATCTTCTAACATGTTCTGCCACCGAAAGCATAGTAATGGAAAAAGTCGGTATTACCTGTACCCGAATCCACAGAACTAAACAAGGAATTCTGTCGTCATCCCGACGCACAGAGATTCACTGGGGAAAACTGCCATAGCAGTTACTTCAAAGATTCTCCCCGAAAAACAATGGACTCTTGGTCCCTTCAGAAAAACAGCACCTTCCTGGCTTGCCGGAAGTATATCTCTCTCCCGCTTAAAAAACCTTCCCATAGGCCTACGCCCGAACTGTTAACATCTGACCCTAAAGGTCAAACACAATGAATGAATAAACAAGGGAAGACAACCCCTAATCAACCTGCCATCGCAGGTAAAGACACAATTATACTTATGATAAAACATAGGCAAATAACTTGACAGATGACTCCGTCGAAAATGACAGCAACATTACTACCACCCCCCTGTAAAAAAAAAATGAAATTTTTTTTTTTTTTTTTTAAATATGTCTATGAGCAAGATAGCACAAGCATCACTTATGTGCTTATGAAATAATGAACCTAATATCAGGTACAATAGAAGAGGATACAAATCATCTCTCAACATAGGAGAAAATATTTCCTTTAAGCCAAACAAACTAAGGGATACCATTCAAGAAACCTAAGTTGCTGGCAATACCAATCATATATCAAACATTACTAAATAATATAATCATAGCAATATACAAATGTCAATGCTATTTTAGCAACATATCACTGATGGATGGACAAAATGAAATTTGTTAAATTATCTAAACATCATCCAAATACATTTGTATTACAACATATTATGATATTAAGGACAGACCTAAGTCTGAAAATATATCAGGAAAAACTAGGACACAAGATTTAACTGGAATCATGTGGGCATCTAGACAATATGTCCGCCATCACATTATCCGAACCACGGATAGCTCGCACCGTGAAATGGAAAGGCTGAAGAGCAATAGCATAACGAGTAGATCTCGAGCTCTTCAAATCCTTACTTTGCATAGCCGTAAGAGCTTTTTGGTCGGTTTCCATAAAGAAATGCGCGCCCAGAAGGAACCTTTGTAGCTTAAGAATGGACCAAACCATAGCCAACAATTCACGGTCCAAAACCGAGTAATTCCTTTCTGCCGCATTCAGCTTCCTAGAAATATACATTACAGGATGCAGAGTTCCTGAATATTCCTGCATTAGTGCCGCTCCAATGCCAGTGGAAGAGGCATCACTACGAAGGACAAAAGTCTTATCAATCGTCGGTAGTCTTAAGATAGGATGAGATGAGAACAAATTCTTAACCTGATCCAATGAAGATTGGCATTCTTGGGACCAACGCACCATATTAGGAGAACCT
Source organism: Oreohelix idahoensis (assembly GCA_024509875.1). NCBI lineage: Eukaryota > Metazoa > Mollusca > Gastropoda > Stylommatophora > Oreohelicidae > Oreohelix > Oreohelix idahoensis. The sequence continues at coordinate 75,312 of JAMPIV010022618.1, forward strand.
TTTTTCAATAACGTTGAAAGTGGTGCCATAATGGAGGACAGATTCTCAATGAATCTTCCATAGAATTGTATCAATCCCAAGAGACTACGCACTTGCTTTTTTGTCTTCGGAACCGAGATATTTAATATCTTTGAAATGTTTTGGTCCTCTGTCTTCAACAGACCATGACCAACTCGATGACCTAGGAAGGAAATTTCACTAAACCCAACAAAAGCTTTAGAGGGTTTAGCAGTCAAACTATGCTCACGTAGAGTAGATAGCAATTCCTTTAGACCCACATAGTGTTCTTCCCAAGTATCGCTGAAAAGACAGATGTCGTCTAAATATGCAATGACATCTGCACGATCTGATAGAATTCGTCGCATCATGCGCACGAAAGTCGCTGGGGCGTTCATAAGCCCGAAAGGCATAAAATTCCATTGAAACAGACCCCTAGGTGTCGAAAAAGCAGTGAGAGGTTTGGCGTGTTCCGTCAGTGGGACTTGCCAATAACCTTTCGACAAGTCTAGTTTAGTAAAGAATTTAGCTTTAGAAAGTCTAATAAGTAGATCATCTAATAACGGCATAGGTTCAGCATCGAACTTCGTAACTTGATTTAATTTGCGATAATCAACGCAAAGACGTATGTTATTGTCTTTCTTTCGAACAATAACTATCGACGAAGAATAAGCTGAAGTGGATGGTTCAATTATTTGTAGTTGAATCATTTCATCCAATTCTTTCTCGACTTGTGCTTGAAAATGAATAGGTATTGGGTATGGTCTTACTCTGATCGGATTACGATCAGTAAGTATGATGTCATGTTCTATGACATCTGTGTGTCCAGGAATGTCGGTAAGGACATCCTGATATGATTGTAACGTAGAGGATACTTGACGCTGTTCCTCAAAAGACAAGTTGGAAGAGACTGTAACGTCTCTCCACGATTCCGTTGAAGTAAGTGGAATCGCAGGAAGAGGTAAGTTCACGTCAGAAAAAATAGTTTCCTCATCCTGTATAACGGACAGGGATGAGATGTGACCATGTTGAACTGGAGAGTCGTCCGTCGCCTGGAAAATAGGCTGTAAATAGTCTGGACGTTCAATAAACTCTGTTAGCATATTTATATGGAAGGTTTTATGCCTTCCATCCACATCGACAATATAGTCGACATCAGAAATTTTCGAGACTATAGTGTATGGACCCTTCCAAGAAATGAGAAGTCTATTCTCTCTTGAGGGCAGTAAGACATATGCTTTGTCTCCAGGACAAAGTTGACGTAGGCGTCTTTTCTTATTAGCAAATCGCCTAGCTTTTTCTTTCGCAAATTCGGAAGATGAAGTTGCTAACCTGCACGATTCGATAATCTTTTCTCTAAGAGCTATAACATATTCATATGACGATTGTGTATCATCGTCAATATTATCGGAAGTTATCAAATCGTGTAACAAGGACATTGGCCCGCGCGGTTGCGCGCCAAAGACAAGTTCGAAAGGAGAAAACCCTGTATGCTCGTTGGGAACCTCTCTATAGGCAAAGAGGACTGCAGGTAAAACCCTGTCCCAATCTTCAGGATGATCCTCCGTTATCTTGCCAAGTAAGTTCTTTAGTGTCCTGTTAAGACGTTCTACCAATCCATTGGACATTGGATGATAAATACTACTGAGAGACCTTTTAATGTCTAGCGTAGCCATTACCTGAGACATAACGTCCGAAATTAACTGAGTGCCGTGATCCGACAGTATTTCTCCGGGGAATCCCAGACGAGAAAATACGAGCCAAAGAGCATCAGCGATATCGACAGTTGATATGCTCTTCAGAGGAATAGCCTCTGGCCAACGCGTGCACATGTCCACGCAAGTGAGGATAAATTGGTGTCCTCTGGCTGACTTAATTTTGAACGGACCAATGATGTCTATAGCCATTTTCTGAAACGGCCGAATCGGAATATCTGCAGCCTGAATAGGAGCAGCATGTCTCGGACCCCTAGACTTGACCTCTTGACAAATTTTGCAAGATCGGCAATAAATTCGGATGTCTTTATTCACGAATGGCCAAAAGAATGACGCAAGGACTCTAGTTTTAGTTCTGGAAAAACCCATGTGTCCAGCACACTGAGAATCGTGTGCATGCCGAAGAATTAAGGCTCTCATACACTTAGGCACAAGAATTTGCGAGTGCATAGACTTGTCCGAGTGTTGTACCATTCGTACCAATATACCATTCTTCATAGTGATATACGATTTGTGATTCGTATTTTGATTGGGATCCCCTTTCTTTGCAAGAAGGAAGTATTTCTTCAAAGAAGGATCCTCTTCTTGACGTTTAACAAACGAGTCATGGGAAATCACCAAGTGCTCGTCTTGGCTATCAACTTCATTACTATTATCAGATGAAGTTGGGGGATTAAGAGCTTGAGCTCTTGTCACCACTGCATTGACCGTTTGAATGTTTTTTTCTTCCCAACTAGAAATTTGTTGCGGGGTGCATTCCTTAACCCCATGAATACGACCGATTATAAGATCCGCAATAGGATTAGGAAGAAGACATGCATGGACATCTCCTGTGAAGAAAGGAGTGTCAATCCTAATAATAGCAGTAGGATAGCTTTCCATAGTACCACCAAATGTAACACATTTGATTGTTTTTCCAGTGGCACAGCAAGGATCTATCAGAGACTCCTTAACCCCGACGGTAGTACATCCCGAATCGAAAAGTACTGAGACTAGCCTATCATTTATTAGACCTTTATGTAAGATGAGAGATCCTCTCCCATCATGCGCAACTGTAGCAGGTAGAGCAGGAAGAGGGTGACCACAACTTAGCGTAGATACAGTCGATGAGTCAAACAATGTTAAGCATTGGGGGCATTCAGTTGCTCTCCCAAAATCGAAAGCACAACCAGTGATAGCCCTAGAGTTACCACTATCATTTACTGTATTACAGGCTCCATCAAACTCTTGTTGTGCAGAGTTTGCCTGTTGGTAAGGTCTTTTCTTGTTAAACCTAGGTCTACCTCGATTATCATTTCCCCTGTAATTATTTCGACTATCATTTCCCCTGTAATTATTTCGACTATCATTTCCCCTGTAATTGTTATCATATTGCCTATTGTAATCATCATTCCGGTTTGAATCCCGGTTTCTAAATTCACCATCGTCATAATCTTGACGTCGAGAATGATTACCTCGAAAATTTGAATAGTTATTATTTGGATAGCCTTTGCGAAAGTGTCTCAAATTATTACCACTAAAATTACGAGAACTACCATCTTGTCTCCACTGCATAGACGAAGAACCATCATGTGTTGGATTACTCCGCTTCTGAGTGTAATTTTGATTACTTCCCCTATTCCAATTTTGTTGAGCACCCTGAAATTTTTTTTTGAAATTAGGGCCATATGGTGTTGCCGAAGCAGCTGGCAACCCTTCTTTCACTTTAGAATTGCTAACTGTAGCATGGGGATGTGCTGTGGCATACTGACAACAGTATTCCTCCATTTCTTTTAAGTTTTTAGGCTTACGCTCATGAAGGAATGCAAGAAAAGAATCATTAACAGATGACAAAACCTTATCTCGCAATAATAAGTCCATTAGACCTTCATATGTTTTCTCAATCTGAGACAACTCAACCCATCGTGTAAATGTACGACGTATCTTTGTAACAAAATCAGAGAAATCTACTCCATTTTCTGGCAACATTGTCCTAAAACGAAGACGATAGTCTTCTTGTTTAATTGGTATTTTTTTAGCAATGCTGCCCTGACAACATCATAATTAGTCCTCTCATGTTCGTCTATTGTCATAAGAGTAGTCACTGTGTCACCTGTAAAAAATGGCATCAGTTGTTCAACATATTTTTCCTTTTTTATGTTATGCGTATCGCACAAAAATTGGAATCTATCTAGATAATCTGCTACGTCATCCTTTAAAGGATTGAAATGAGGCAATTTAATCCTACTAACAAACTCCTTTGTCGTACTCGAAGTTGTTTGCTGAGCACCCGTACTCGCCAATTTCAATTTCTCTAACTCCAAAATTGCGAGTTTTCCATCAAGTTCCATCTTCTGTTTTCTTTCCTCATGTTCCATTTTTCTAATTTCAGCCTCAGCTTGAGCTTTCCTCTCCTCTGCAGCAGCTTGAGCTTTTTTTCCCTCTGCAGCAGCTTGAAGTTTTTTGTCTTCCATTTCCATCTGGAATTTTCTTTCATCAGCTGCAGCTTGAGCTTTCCTCTCCTCAGCAGCAGCTTGAGCTTTTCTCTCCTCAGCCTCTCTTTGATACCTTCTTTCTTCAAGTTCTAATCTTCTATTCTCAGCTTCTAGCTTCTTTAGTTCAGCTTCTGCTTTCAATTTAATTTCCTCTTTTTGTTTCTTTTCTTCTGACTTTAATGCAATGGCGAATTGAGCAGATGAATATTCTTCCAATTCTTTACCAGACTTACCAAGGGTCAACCCTTGCTGGATGAAGAAATCCAATGTAGACATTCTGTCTAATGAGATCAGAAACCTGAAAAAAAATTAAATAAATTACCTTATCCCACTTCAATGGGAGACAAGTCTGAAATGATAGACTTGTATACTCACTTCACTTTAGTACCTGTGGAAAAAAAAATCCCTTATATCCCACTCACTATGGGCACAAGTCTTTTTTTTATAAAGAACTTGACTATGTATTTCACCTTGTCTCAATCTTTGTAGATAACAAGTCTTTTATCAAAGAACTTGTATAAATATCTTATATAATATTATTTAACAAACTCTATATGAAGAGTCTACCTTATCAATAATATCAAAACATGACCAAGTATGTGTATGTAGACTGTGCATGACAGTAATGTAGTACAACCAAAAAAAAATACAAAGACAAAGATACAAAACAATACAAATGGCAACACTGTTTTAACCAAAAAATGTGTAGAGAAATACACAAGAAAGGAGAGACCTACAGAATACAAACAAAACAAATCGACAATCAAAACTGAAAAACAGACAAAATATTACAAAAACAACGTTAAGTACAATTACATCACAGCTAACATCAATAGCGACCAATTGTCACTAGCAAATTTCCAAATTAAGAAAATTTGCACCTACAGACCGCTTACAGTAAGCCTCGATCAAGTGGCATATTTACCGTAAGACCCACCAACCGAAAAACCCGCAGAAAAATACACAAAACAGTAGAAGTAACATAAACATATAGCAATCAATTTCAATGTGTTGCAGAACAAGTTCAGTCACAGCTGAAACTAAAATAAATTTCTTGCTCCTTGCGAACACAGAAACGAAATGTCAAACGCGCACTGAACGTCAAATCCACTGTAACATAAAGTGGTATTCACGAACCAAAGTTACTATGACCTTCTCAAATTAGGACTTGCACATTGAATGTTTACTATTTCCACGTACTGTTTACAAACACTTGACCTCCAACAATGTAGCTTGAATGCTCTGACCTAGAAAAGTCTGTTGTTGAATGAAACGTGTAACAACCAGCAGTACTGTTTACAATAGGAACCCGCCTTCTATGCAGTTATGGTCCACGTAGCAAATGCCTAGATGTTAACTTCAGTACTTGTCTTGTTGTGGTTTATGTAGCATTATAATATAAATGCTCGTACTGTTTATCTGGGTCAACCGTTGATGACCTATTTCTGTCCTGTTGTAGCCAAAACTTGCAAGTGTAGAATTAGCGCTGTGTGTTACGGCTGTCCCGTGTGTAGCTTAGACCCACAGATCAGAAGTGTAATGTGTACTTGTCCTTCTTGTAAATTTCTCGACAAAACTGGAGACATCATACATGTAACAGCCAACCAGGAATGTAAATTTCTGGATCCATTAATGTCAACAATAATGTCAAATGCTCGCTCTGTTCTTTTTAAACCCACAGATCTGGTCCATCAGAAATGTAAGTTTCTAGGCCACATTGGCGACAAGAAATGTATCATAAGAGCCCACGTAACTGGTCCACCAGAAATGTAACTGTCTTTTTCTCTTGTTGAGGTGATCACTGGCCCAAGACAGTATACATGTTGTTAGGTGTGTAGTGCGAGCGTATGATGAATTGAGTGTGGGTGCGAATGAAGGCGCGAATGTGTTTAGGCTCGTATAGATGTAGATCCTGCAACCCATACTCTCACATGCAGTAATCAAGGATGCTTTGACACTGCAGGCATGTTTCAAAACATTTATTGACGAGAACACACATCGTATCAACAGGAACAGTCAGTGTAACAAGGTCATGCTGACCTGACATCGATAGGTATACATTTGGCATTCAAAAAGGTAAACATCAGAATAGACGTGCATGGTCAATAGCAAAGTTCTTCAATAATGACAGTTCGTAGCGTCGCCCTTGGCGTCTCTGACTAAACGCGTCAGATGCCTTAGTCACTTTGACACATAGGTGCAACTTGGCATTCCCCGCCAATTGCACATTATCAGGCTGTAGTATAATAGCCGAAAGCACAGGCCTCGTTCTGACGTCGGCTGTGTACTTCTGTTAAATAGGTTATCATCAACCCTGCAGTAATACTTATTGTAGACATAAATTCCGCCAATCTGCGGTTCCCACAATATATCTTCGTCACTGGATTTCTGGACAATATAAGACTAACAGTCTTGGATGGCTACCTCGAGCACAAATATATAAGTTCTGAAATGGCGGATCGGTGAGCTGCTGTTCACAGACTAGGCAATCTTCTAACATGTTCTGCCACCGAAAAGCGTAATAATGCATAAAGGTCGGTATTACCTGGTAAATGAATCCACAGAACTAAACAAGGAATTCTGTCGTCATCCCGACGCACAGAGATTCACTGGGGAAAACTGCCATAGCAGTTACTTCGAAGATTCTCCCCGAAAAACAATGGACTCTTGGTCCCTTCAGAAAAACAGCACCTTCCTGGCTTGCCGGAAGTATATCTCTCTCCCGCTTAAAAAACCTTCCCATAGGCCTACGCCCGAACTGTTAACATCTGACCCTAAAGGTCAAACACAATGAATGAATAAACAAGGGAAGACAACCTCTAATCAACCTGCCATCGCAGGTAAAGACACAATTATACTTATGATAAAACATAGGCAAATAACTTGACAGATGACTCCGTCGAAAATGACTGCAACAGTCGCCAACTGCATTCCTCACTGCTGACGCGTCTTAGGTCCCGGAAGCATGTTGACTGGACTGTGTTGTACAGAAAAATGGCACAGACAGCCAAAAACAAACAAGCGTGGAACGTCCTTTTTTATACATTGTATTTGCATTACCAAGCAAGCAATTTTGTATCATTATGATTAGAAACTAGAGGAATATGTTTTAAAAACAGTTCGCTTCTGCTTTTCATGAAACTCCCAGCAGTCACGTCACTCACGCACATTTTTTCAGTTGGGCAAAACACTATGGTTTTTTCTCAGGAAGCTGTAGTGGGAACAGTCTTTGAGCCATGGGATGCTTTACTTTGTAATTCCAATTTACCTGACAACTGTGCTTGATCATCTCGAATCAGATAAGAAAATGAACACAGCATTTACTTAATATACTGCACAGCGGAGGCGTCCTTAAAGTAGTTGGCACCCAGGGCGGATCGTACCTTTGGCACCCTCCACCATGAAGAAATACACCTGCAAGCATATGTTTAACAGTAAGAAAGCCTACTATCATAATTGTGTCTGATGGTACTCCCTTCTAGGCTGTCACCTGGTGTGGACCGTCCCCTAGCACCCCCCTTAGTACGTCAGTGCAGCCCAGACGATTACTGTTTCTGAGATACGTCCTTAATAGGGTATTATGACGAACACAAATTGATATCTGACTATTCTGTTTAAAAATCGTTTAGGTTATGATTAAATTTCATAACGATTATATATGTATTATATACTCACTAGTAAAGGAAATGACGTCATATCTATATGGTACAGTATCAGATACAAATTTGAAGCAGACGTTTGGGTGATCGTCTGCTAGGGAGAGATGCAATTTGTGTTTTAATGTGAGCTGACGGATGTGTATGAGCTTCTTCAGTCTAATGTGTTTTTCTTGCGTTTTACTATCACTAGGGCATCAATATACTATATACTCTCAGTCAGGAATTATATTATGACTACGATGCACAGCGTCTCCTTATCAAACGGACTGCCTGATGACTTTATGAAGACTGCATATTACTTCCTTTGCATTTGGGCTAGAATAGATTTCATGGAGCTGTTTAACAAATGCCATTACATTGTGAATCGTCAATTGTTCAAGAGGTGTTGTCAACTAATTGACTTTATATTGATCCGTGTCAGTCGAGTTCCCCTACGTTCCCTTTGGCCACACATATTTATCCGAACAATGTATTTTAATAGACGGCACGCATCAATGGTAACACCAAAAATGCCACTCTGGATACATTCAGTTTTGAAGGACATGTTGGCATCAGTTGTCAGAAACAGACCCACTTGGCGAAAAATACAGAACAGGCGGTACATTTATTTGTACAATTTGGTGGAACATGTGTAACACATTTACTGAGGCAGCTGAGTGCATATTAGAAAACCTTTTCCAAAGTGACACGTCAAATGTATTAAAACATAAAACAATTATCAATTATACAATCGATTTTTATTATCAGAAGAAATCATTATTGGAAAACTCTCCCTTCTGATTCCAAACTATATTACCTTTAACGTTATTTGCTTTAAACTAAAGTGCCACATTACTGACAAGGCAGAAGAAAAGGAAGGGGATTTGTATACTCTTGGAGGTCATAAAAATGAAGTAAGTGCACAATATAATGTTTCGTTAACAAATTTTTCTCCTTTTTCTCACTTTCTCTTTTTAGCAGGACAGGTACATTTTGAGATGCCATATCTCAAGAATGAATTTTTGGAATGCTCTGAAACTTTGCAGAGTGTTCCTTAACAACCTAAAGCGTGTCCTGAAGCAAATTGTGCTTTGCCCTCTCAATTCGTTTTATTTTTACACATGTTTTGCGTACTAATGAGGTTCGATAAATTTCCAACTTTTTTTTTACAAATGGTTACACATAGGACATGCTATATTTTTTTATATCCCAAATATTTTTGGTTTAGGATATAGCGCATTTATTTCTGGACTTGTATGCAGAATTTCAACTCTAAATGTTGAGAAATATTTATGTTATGTGGGTTTAAAGTAACCCTCATATTTTTATACTGCGGTGGCCATTTTGAATAGCTAATTAGCACAATTATGCAATTGCTCATATGATCCGATTTGTCTCTTACCAAGGAGCACTTTGACATGTATATGCAAAATGTAAAGTTATATATAAGAAAAATTCGTGTTTCTACACTACGGCTACCTTAAGGCACTGTTTTACTATTAAAAACAATAAATTGGCAACACTGGCAACTTCAATACCTTTGCGCGAGGCTAGAGAGAATCCATGTGTAAGTTACGAAAATTGTCATTATTTATAAATAGATGCGAAGAATATATACCTTTGTCATCTTCAAGTATCGTGCTGGTTGGCTTAGGTGACCATGACGGTTCACAGTTTCTTTCGCTCGATGGTGTTTATCAATTTCGTTGTTAAAAGGACAATGTTACTAGAGATTCCATGTTGAATTTGTAATTTAATATTCAAAGTGACCTCAGTGTTTCTCGGGCGTTATTATGTTTTGGCAAAGCTCGAAACAGTGTTGGCGATAGGTTCACTCTTTCTAAAGGCCTTACTATGTAGTTTTGTATATTTTATTTGACCCTTTCACTAAAATTTAAATAAATTAACCAATTCGCTGAACACAGAGGAGGTACGGGCAGAGTTGGCGTCGCTGGCAGTCCTTTTTAGGGCTTCATCTCGCTAGCAGATAGATAATGTTAGTTCTTTTTTAGGACCTGGTGTCTATTAACCCTAGTCGGGCTAGCCATCCTTTTCAGGGCTTCATCTCGCTAGCAGATAGATAATGTTAGTTCTTTTTTAGGACCTGGTGTCTATCAACCCTAGTCGGGCTAGCCGTCCTTTTCAGGGCTTCATCTCGCTAGCAGATAGATAATGTTAGTTCTTTTTTAGGACCTGGTGTCTATCAACCCTAGTCGGGCTAGCCGTCCTTTTCAGGGCTTCATCTCGCTAGCAGATAGATGATGTTAGTTCTTTTTTAGGACCTGGTGTCTATCAACCCTAGTCGGGCTAGCCGTCCTTTTCAAGGCTTCATCTCGCTAGCAGATAGATAATGTTAGTTCTTAGTTAGGACCTGGTGTCTTTGATTATCAACCCTAGTCGGGCTAGCAGTCCTTTTCGAGGCTAATTCATGCTAGCTGATGCATGCTATTTTTTGGGGGAAAAGGTGATGGGTGTAGAGAGGGCACTTAACGGCTGACCATTATTGCCTCTGCTCTTCCACCATCTTGGTCTACCCTGTTCAACCTAAGATTTGGTTATAATTAGTTTATTTTGAGTCATTTTATTTTCAGTTTTGTATTAAATTTACATACCTATTGTCTTTTACGATTGTTGGTTTTAATTTATATTAGTATTTGTTGTTTTTAATTTTGTGTTGTTTTTCCTTGTCTTTCCTTATCCTATGCGTAGTCCATAATTTTGCTTTTTTTTTTTAAATTATTTTTTAATTTTTGTTGATTAAATTCCTATTTGGTTGAGATTCTTTTCTCAAGTATTATTATTGTTATTATTAGTAATAGTTTTGTCACTGTTATTAAACTTAGGCCCATATGTTTTCTTTTGTTTTGTAAATATATATATTGTATGGATGCTAGTAGTCCTTTCCCGGGATTATATTTCATCAACCCAGTGCTTCTGTTAACAGAGTTCACTTATTTTTGAATGGCGATTGGCAAATTGCATTCGGATATAACCAACGGATTTTAGTCCAAGTTAAAATTAACATGCCTCACCCTTAAAAAGGCAAAACCTAAAGCAACAACTAGGCCTACATTATTTTTAAAAGTCCATATGTTATACATAAAAACGTGACATTGGCTAAGGAATCTTGTGAAATGCTATAAATTGTTATGTGGTGTGAAAAAGTAGGCCCTTTCAGTCAAGTCTTGTGAAGTGTAGACCTGACTGGGAAAAAAAAAAATAACCTCCTGAAGTAAAATAAAATGTAAAGCTGTGAACTTACACATATATAATTGACAATAAAATGTTCAGAATATCAGTGCACATTTATTTTGAAACTTATCTACACATGTTTATCACAGTCAGTTCAAAGATGTAATTTTATTAATTTAAAAAAAAAAATTGTTTTCAAAACCACTTATTTCTGTAAAAACAGGCACCCACAATTGGTGCAGAATTTCTCTTCAGGTGATGTTTTAAAAACAAGCAGTAGATACATGTTATTTCAGTAGGTACTTTTGGTATAAATAAAATATATAGAAAATTGAATGAAAAATCTTTTGAAATGCTTTAAATCTTTATTTCATAAGAAAGTATGTGTGTTATTCATTGTGAAATGCAGATGTGATAAAAAAATAATTTAAAAAATTAAAATAAATTGTATCCTTCACTTAAATATTTCAGGTCCAGTTTAATCTATGGCCATAAAATGTTCAGAATATCAATACACATTTAGTTTGAAACATATCTACACATTTGTATCATTATCACACACATATATAATTTTGTTTTAAAAAGAAGCACATTTTTGTTTAAACACTCACCTAAATTGGTGCATTTTCCCCCTAAATGTTGTTAAGAAAACAGGCAGTAAAAATATAGGACCTACATTGAATCAGTAGTTGCATGTGCTATGAAGAAAAAAAAATGGGAAAAGGGCTTATAAATCCCATGAAATATTTTAAAAACTTTTTTGTTATGTGAAAAAGTGTCTGTGTCTAGTGAAGTGTAGACCTGATTGAAAACAACCTTAAAAAAAGATTAAGTAAATGTGTATCCATTTTAAAACACATCATCCCTTTTCTGTCACAATCACTTCACAGATATAATTTTTAGGACTCTTTTTCCAAAACCGCATATTTCTGTAAAAGCTAAAGATGAAACTACTATAACTAATATTATTTACATATAACAAATCATATTTTATATTTCACAGAATAATTTTGCCACTATTCATATGCTTTCATGGTAGTCATAAATACATTGTGGCTAGTTTTGACGCCCAGTGCAATAATGATAGGTGTGCTGACAGGGCCGGATTAAGCTAGTGCGGGGCCTGTAGCATATGTTAAGAAAGGGGCCCTATATTTAAAAAAAAACAATAAAACAACACAAACATATTTGAGCACATACATTTTTAATTTCCATAGTAATTATCATTATCAATTAATTCGTGCTTGTAATCCTATAAACTTGCCACTCATGTTGCTGGCATTGTCATAACTTTGACCACGGCAGTCTTTAATATCAATGTCATTTGCCTTTAAAAAATTAAGTAGACTTTTAGTAAGCTGTTCAGCACTATGACCTTCCATATCCAAAAATGTCACAAATCTTTCAACTGGTCCAGATGGCAAAACATAGCGCAGAGTCAAAGTCAGCTGGTCCATATTAGATATATCTGGAGTAGAATCCAATGAAATGGAATAATACTAGTTTTTCTTCACTTCACAGAGAATGTGATCCAGTATGCTGGATCCAATCAGATTGATGAATTCCTCACACGTTGTTTTAGATAGATATGATGTATGTTCAAATCCTTTGTTTGCATGAGTACTTATATGCTCTGCCAGGAAAGGGTCAAACTTGGCCAGTAATTCTAACAACCCTAAGTAATTCCTGTTATAAGGGTACCCAACAATTTCATCACTGCCACGAAATGAAAGGCCTCGTTCTGCTAAAAACTTCACAACTTCAATTATTCGCTCTAGAAGTTTGTGCCAATACTTTTCTTGAATGTCCATTTGTTTCACAAGATGGGAATCGACACGTTCACCTTTGTTTTTACGCATCAACAGTGAAATTAAAGCTTGTCTATGTGAGGAGCTTTCTTCATGTCGACGCAATAGATTGCTTGCATTTTTCCAGTCATTAATTAAACCCTTCCACAGTAAACTTTGATGAACATTCTGAACTCATAAGCTTGCATGGGAAACAGAATAGGCGCCCTTTACTTTCTGAATAGCATAACCATTTTCTTGCATGTTGCTTGTTTGTAAGTTTATGAATATGTGTAAAATAAGACTTCTGACAGTATCGAGTTTTCTTTTCAGTGTCATACAATCGCACGGATGAAGAGAAGGCACTATCAACATGTTGACATTTTTCACTTCCCTTGGATATGCAATATTCACGCTCACAGTCATCTATATTGTTCGGCCAGTCACCAATATCATTAGAGTACTTCTTCATTTCACTTATTCTTTCACATTCAGATTCAGTGTATACTGGGTTTTGCTGTATGTTTTCTGCTGCACAGCCTGCACTAGTACTAGTTGTTCCTGTACTTCCAGCTTCAGCGGTTAGAGTACCACCACCATGAACATCAAAATATTCTGTCAGCTTACGTGTTTTTGATATCACAAGTTGATCTCTTCTTTCTTTTTCTTCCTTTGCTTTACGTTTTTCACTTCCAGAAGCATAATTACGTCCAATATCTCTGTGTCTACTGCTCATTTTTTGAGTTTTCTAACCTTGCAAATCAAGAAATTTTAATCAAGATCGAAAGAGAGTGCGAGCACGCCGTATACCTCAAAACAGGAAGTTTCCATTTCCTAAATTCTAGTTTTTATTGTTAATGCAAATTCATTTCACAAAGAACGAAACAAAATTAGAGGGGCAGTCGCCTAGAGCCAAAAAAGTGGCTTCCGTCCAAACGTGACCAAATTTTCAACGCCACTTAACTCTTTCATTCCAGAGTTATTTTGCACGCTGTGCCAGACTTTTTTGGTGGGCAGAATTTTATAGAGTGAAGTGTTCATCTTTCAGTCTAAATTGGTTTGTGAATTTTCCATTGGACATGTACTTATTATATACCAAAGTGTAGGGAAATTGATAGAGAATTCAAATATATAACGTCTTTGGTAGTATTAACACAAGTATGTTCAGTATACTTACAACATTTTGCATGTAAAATTGAAAAACACTAAAAGGTTGACTGTAGAATACGATCTTACTAAAGACAAATTACTGTTGTAGACAATAAAACTTTCTTTTTAGTCTTCAAACATCAAGTTAATCCATATACAAGTGAAAAAAACATGCTTATGGCCACAATTAGTACATTTAATATTATTCACACCAGTTTTTCCGTGGTCCTTTGTAAGAAAAATATATACTGCTCAAAAAAAGTTAAAGGCCACTTTCAATTTTTAGGTCATTTCAACTAAGCTGTTTTTTTAAAAACCTGAACACTCAGTCAAAAAAGTTTTGCTGCATTTTGTTGCATGCTTAAACAATGTTTATTAATCTGACAATAAATCAAATCTGTGTTACGTGTGTGTACCTCCAAGGTCAATCAGATGTACGTGGTGGAAAGGGAAATAATGCATGTTTGAAAATGCTTCCTATGGCAAAGCCTGTTGATAACATTGCTGAAATTTGCTTTTCACGTGCAAGTCGTGACTATAGTGAACACATGTCACCCACTTTTCGGAAGGAACGGGCAATGGGTATGTTTGTAACATTTACCATTTTAGCCATGGCTCAGCGAAGACGCTTGACCAATGTTGACAGATGGAGAGCGATGGCATGGCTGCAGGATGATGTAGGGCTGCGAGAAGTTGCTAGGAGATTAGGAGTTGCCCACTCTGTCATACAAACTCTGCATGATCGTTAAAATGCAACCGGCATTGTCGCAGAACAACGCAGGTCAGGACGTCCAAGGTCTACCACAAGACGGCAAGACACATTTGTTGTTGTATTGGCTCTCAGACAAAGAACAATCACAACATACCCATTGCCCGTTCCTTCCGAAAAGTGGGAGAAATGTGTTCACTATAGTCACGACTTGCACGTGAAAGGCAAATTTCAGCAATGTTATCAACAGGCTTTACCATAGGAAGCATTTTCAAACATGCATTATTTCCCTTTCCACCACGTACATTTGATTGACCCTGGAGGTACACACACGTAACACAGATTTGATTTATTGTCAGATTAACAAACATTGTTTAAGCATGCAACAAAATGCAGCAAAACTTTTTTGACTGAGTGTTCAGGTTTAAAAAAAAACAGCATAGTTGAAATGACCTAAAAATTGAAAGTGGCCTTTAACTTTTTTTGAGCAGTATAAATTATGCAATCGTGCATTACGTAATTTTCAAACAAATAAAGAAGAATAACATCATATAAAAACTTTTTTACTCTTGTTTAATGTTTTAATTGTATCCCTAGCTTCATCTTCTAGTGATTAGATGTTACGGTACGTCTAGTTTTGTTACTTTTTGATCGGCCAGAATACGACTACGCCCACTTATCAACTAAACCTAGTGTGTCTAGCTTTTCTGCACAGATTCCGTATTTTGGCAACAAACTGTGACTACCAAACAATCATCATCAATGTCAGCAATGTTTCAAAGTAGTTTGACACAATTATTTGCTTAGGAGACTTAGAAAATGTAAATATAAAGCGTGACATATTTCTCTAGCAATAACAACGAAAAACGCAAACACGCAAATCTTCACAAAAATTGTGATAATAACATCAAAACACGCACATGTGCTGATTAACTACAGTCAAATTGGTTTAGATAGTAGCGGAAGTCATTCTACAAATTTTAATATATGAACTGCATTAAACGGACTATTTTTAAGGTTTATGTGGGATAAACTAAAAACAACGCTCTGAGCGTTGCTCTGGCATGGCGTGTTGAATTTTGCAATGCTCAGAGCGTTGCTCTGGAGTTTAAGAGTTAAATAGCTTCCGTCCGCAAACAGTTGAGATTAAAATAATGAAGAGTCACCCTCTTATGCTCTTTCTCTCACAATTTCGTGACACCAAATGAAAAGGCGCTAAAGATGGCATAAATCACAAGATCATTGGTTTAACGCTCATATTTTTTTTTCTCTCTAACCAGCGGCACTCGAGCTTTCCAGCTCTTTTGGCCCAATGACATGTCATTGCGAGGCTGGGGGGTCAGTGGACTTTCCTTCCAACCCGGTCAGGAGCTTCGCTCCTTCCCATCAACGCTCGTATTAGAAGATGACCAAAAAATGATGTACATATTTATTGGCGCGGGGCCCCTAAAAGCGCGGGGCCCGTAGCATATGCTACTTGTGCTACTACGTTAATCCGGCTGTGTGTGCTGATGACAGACAGGTGTGCTGCAGAGGACACAGTTCTTATCTGTTTTTGTATAACATATAAGATGTCTTGTGTCACAAAAGTTTTTCAATGCTGAGACTGCTTGAGGTCTCAAAATATCAGTAGCTACATTTTCTTGGATACTTAGTGTACTCAGAGCAGCAGAAGCATCAGTTAGTTGGTGAAGCAGATTTCTCTTGAACTACAGCATAATGAAAACAGTATAACATTGAAGCACTGACCTCTGCTACCAGCAATCAGAAGAAAATTTTTTTTTTCAAATTATTTAAAAAGTTTTCTTTTATATACATTATAATAGCCAAGTCTTTGGTTCAGAGGGTCATACCCATTCATTGAATTTGTGTATTCATCTATAAATGTCAGCTTTACAATGTGCTTCCATGTGGTTATGGTCTCTACTTAGGCTTGAGAAAACACATGGAAAACTGATGCCTTGGTCTTTTGATCTCTAAAGGCTGTACACAACATCTTGCTTGTTTGTGTCATGTACCATCTATATTCAAGATAACTAAGGTGCAGAGTCTTCCATTTCAATTGAAAATTTCTTAAGATAATGTTGGGAGTGCCGATGTAGTATTGCTTCTTCTTCAGTAAGATGTCATGAGTACTCTTGAGGTATAATTCCTCTCAGTAAATGAATGATAGTCTATACCCAAAGGCTGTAATGGATCTGAAAAATCTTTAGATCTTGGCCACTGTTTCAATCTACTTCTAGATCATATGGTGTATCTGAACCAAAATATGTGAACATGTTCACCACATATCAAGTTGCTGAATCGCATAAACCAAAGACTTTTATGTAATATGTGCTTGGTTCATGTGGATTACATTGCTTGTATTGCCATCTGCTTTTGTACCCTAAGTATGTTTCATCCAAACTGCTGAGGTTTTGGAATAAGTGAAATGCATTCTGAAATTTTTGTAACAAAATGCTCATAAATGATTCAATCTTTTCTTGTCCTTGTGAGTGTTATTAGAAACATGAAGCTTTATATGATATAATGCTTCATTTCTATTTCTTAAAAACATGTGACTAGGCCAAGAGTATACAATTCTGCAGATGTACACCAGTAGGCATGAATGAATGGTTTCTTCTGAATCCCAATATTTATTAGGACAGCAGTAAATTTATCCAGTTCGGGGTATGTGATGGTCCATCGAGCAATGCGTTCCTTGACAACTGAGGCAACAATAAAAGCTCTAAGATCTTCCTTCACGAAGGCTTTTCTGACTCAATTGTTTCAGATAATGGAACACAGTTTACGTTGGTCAAGTTTCAACAATTCTGTTTACTACATGGAATTGAGCATCTAATGAGAGCCCCATTTCATCCAGCTTCAAATGGAGAGGCAGAACGCTTTGTCCGCACCTTCATAACCTCAATGGCAAAGATTTACTGGGGAGGAAAGACACAACATCGAGCTCAGGATGAACTACTGTTCGCCTACCAGACAACACCAAATTCTATCACTGGTAACTCCCCTGCTGATTTGTTACATAGACGTCAGCCAAGAACACAATTGTCATTGCTAATGCCTCAGCAAGAACAAAGAAGTACAACAGATGGAGTTAAAGGCTCAAGATTCAGAATTGGAGACCCTGTGTAGGTAAGGAACTACTCCTCAAAAGGTGATCCTTGGATGCATGGTTACATCAGAAGAACTATCAGTCGCATGATGTATACAGTTCATCTGAGTAACAACATGAATGTAAGGAAGCATCAAAACCAGTTAAGACCGGGAAGTCTCATGAAGATCAGACCACCCACCGACGATAGCTATGATGACATTTTACTCCACAAAGCCATCATGGATCAAGTTACCAAGGCAGCACCTAATCTACAGCTTGACACACCAGAGCCTATCACAGAAGACAGAAGTGTGGTGGATGTTGCAGTGCCTCTATGAAGATCTCAAAGACCATGAAGACCAGTTGTCAGATTTGATCATAGCTCTTAATTGCTGATGAGTAACAGTTAAAGTTTAGAATGGAACACCAGCTTCATTCCTGTTATATTGGCTTTGTTTGGTAATATGCGATGACCGCACGAACCGGATGTTGTTGGGTGACCAGCGGAAGAGACTCACATTTTTTCCACTGCATGGTGCTGGATGGCAGTCAGCTAGGAACATACGTTCCTTATCATCTTTTCATTGTGTACATATGTATCTTGGTCATCAGTATGTGTGTTCTGTTGAAGTAATTAAATTGTGGGTTCTTTATACAAGGCCTTATTTATTATTGGGTGAATGGAATACACAACACTGATGACAAGGTACACAACAGTTTGTGATTGCAGTAGCATCCTTCAATCGCTTATCTTAGAAAGCAAGACCTTGCCATCAATGTCTGTGACATAAAACTTGCCAGATCTGTGCACTTCTGATGGATCTCTTAAGCACTATCTATCTTGATAAGAGTATCACTGTTGAGAAGGAATTCAAATTCCGTGTTTATATTTTTCAGTTGACTGAATGGTGTTGAAATTTCCTGCTGTACTCTGTCTAGGATGCAGCTTATCACTCGCACAATCTTATCTTCATCCGTAAGTGTAAATTCTTTTGCTAGTTCACCGGGCATCACATGTTGATCTTCAACTTTGATGTGTTGCACCTCTTTTTGCATGCTACAAAGCATCCATTATCTGGGAACTTTGTGGTGCTCAAAAGGTCATTGCTTAGCACGCTGTTACGCGTAAGAATTATTAGGACGTGAGATGGTCATGCTTATTCTTCTTCTTCTTCTTTGATCCATAACCGCCAACCGTCAAAGCAGTCAGCGGCCATCACGCCTGGTGGCGTCTTGTAGGGCAGCAACAAATTGATTCCACTTTGCTCGGTCGGCGGCCATCCTTCGTACAGTGCCCCAACTGTGGTTCATTCTTTGCATCTCAGCTTCCACAGTTCTCCGCCAAGTTGTTTTTGGTCGGCCTCTCTTTCGCTTTCCCTCGGGGGTCCATAGCATAGCTGTTCTTGCGATGGTATCAGGGTCCCTTCTGAGGACATGGCCAACCCAACTCCAGCGTCTGCCAGCTATGATGGTGTGCATGTCCTCCTGGTTACTCCGAATAAGTAGTTCTTGGTTGCTGATGGTGTTTGGCCAAAAGATTCGGAGAATTTTCCTTAGGCAGATTGTGTGGAAGGAGGACAGTTTCGACATTTCCTTCTCTGTTACTCTCCAACATTCCGCACCATAGAGAAGCACAGAAAGTACGCAGCTCTCATACAGTCTTAATTTGGTGTTTGTGCTGTACTGGGAAGACTTCCAAATGTTGTTGAGAATAGCAAAGGCTGTTCTCGCTTTATTCATTCTGTTGTTAATGTCCTTGCTTGTTCCGCCGTCAGGTGTTACTATGCTTCCTAGGTAAGTAAATGTGTCTGTCTGTTCAAACTTCTGGTTCCTTACTGTTATTGGCTCAGGATTGCCCACATTTAGTGTCATGACCTCCGTCTTCTTCAGATTGATGTTCAGGCCAACCTGCTGGCCATACTTATTCAGTCTATCAGTTTTGTCTTGAATGTGTTGGTGTGAATGCGCGAGCAGTGCAATGCCATCTGCATATTCCAAATCTTCCAGTGTAGAAAACATTGTCCATCTAATTCCTCTTGGACTGCCCTCTGTTGTCTGGCGCATCACCCAATCTATGACTGTCAAAAATAATGTTGTTGATAAGGGGCATCCCTGTCGTACTCCTGTTTTCACTTTGAAAGTTACATTACTCGATCCAACACTGCACGTAAAGTTAGAATAGAGGCTTTTTATAATGGAAACAATGCGGCTGGGAATTCCATAAGCCCTCAGAATTTTCCATAGGCTGTCCCTGTGTATGCTGTCGAAAGCCTTTTCAAAATCAACAAAGTTAATGTACAGCTGTCTCTGCCATTCTGAGCACTGCTCTATAATGTTCCTGAGGGCAAATATATGATCTGCACATCTTCTGTTCTTTCTGAAGCCCGCTTGTTCTTTCCTCAGTTTATGGTCAACTGCTTTTGAAATTCTCTGGATGATTATCCTGCCTAGTATTTTGCCGGGAACTGAGAGAATTCCTCTCCAATTATTCATTATGTCCGAAATAATTCATTCTAATATTCAGGATCTTGTACGTGTATGAAGTAAGAAATATGGCTCTGCTGAGACTTTATTGGCTATGTCATAAATATGATAATTATTATTGCGTAATTCACGGATTGAGTTGGACTTTGTTCAAATAAGTGCAATGTTCAGAGGACAAACTTTAATTGTTCGCCCAATATAGTTTGCCTTAGGAACTTCATGTCAATTGTAATCTGTGTGGATCCTCAGAGTGAAAAGTGGAAGATGTCTAATAAATATTGTAGTCCTATTTTTCACATTTGGTCTTTACATTTAAAACTGCTTCTTTGCAAACAATGTCACTGGTTTTGTTAAGTTCTCTTTTGAGAGACTCCAAATCTATGATGCTCCTTCATGGATCTTTTAATCGTTTTTGTACGTTGTCAATGTTTTCCAAGAATTTTATACCAGAAATAAAGCAAAGCTTTAATTAGAAATTAAAAACATTTTAATGAAGCTTCTCAAGAAGATCTGCCAATTCATCAACTCTTTTATAAATGACTTTAACAGCTTCTGCTGTCAAACTCCAATGGAGTTGCTTCTGTGCAACATGGGCTTTGGGAAAAAAATATATAGCGTATAGGTTTTCTACCTAGAGAGGACATAAGGCAGCTCACTAATGTTAGTTGTGATCTTATAGCCAAAGAAGAGGAAAACTTTGGATTTGAAGTCAAAAATGACATTGACAGAATCTATTGAAACAGAACAGATTTGAATTGTTTTACTAGGACACATGCGTTTGCAGAGAAACGACCTGAATTTTTGGGTCACTCCCTCTGTGCCCACGGTGACCTCCACCCCTGCCCTCCCTTCGCTATGCCACTGGTGTGGGGCCTTGCTTCTGTATGTCTTGGATTAAAATCTGAACGAAAGACATGAATATGCAAGATCATGTGCATTATGTAGACAATTAAATCTAAAACTGCAGATACTAAATACTTTATATCTCAATTATAACTTATTATGGATTGAACGGAATTTTTTTAAATTAACTAAACAAAAATGCTGCAAGCCCTCCTGGCTAAGTGTTTTTTTGTTTATGTTTTTTTCCATATCCTTGCAATCTGACAATGTAATGAAGAGTTAACCATGTTTGATGATTGTATGTCTGTGATGTCATTTTCAAAAATCTGAGTCATAGAGCTAGATCAATTTTCAAATTGTTTCTCTGAACCAATGCTTCTTAATTTTTCTAGAAGTCCCCCACCCCTTTACAGCATCTTAAGAAATCATGTGCAATATTACCTTCTAGCTCACAAAAGATGCTAGAAATGTAAAACAGAGGTAAAAATATGTCTTCTTGTATTAAATGTAAAACAGAGGTAACAATATGTCTTCTTGTATTAAATGTAAAACAGAGGTAAAAATATGTCTTCTTGTATTAAATGCAAAGAAAAATTTCATTTTATTTGTACTTTGTGCAGTAGTGTGCCAGTAAAATTAAGAAACTGTTCTAAAACGTGAGTGCTTTTATGATTAATGTCTAGCATTATTTCATACAGCTGTGAACATATTAAAATTAATTTTAAAATATAATTTGCACAAATATTCAAGGTTAATGCATGAAGTCTGATATATACATTAAATTCACACTATTAGTATTATTTTTCACAAAATACATTCAAGTTCTGTATATTATACTACTGGCTTTGTAAGTATTTGCTTTCTAAAATATCTGACATGTCTCCCACCCCCAGAAGTTGTGTTTTCCAACTAATAACAGAATACACCAGACTCACCAAGCACATACACTAATTAAACCTCAACACTTAAACCTAACTGCCACTACTATTAATAAACATCTGTATGACAAATCAACTGGCTGTAGAGGGAAGCATATTTCTACATACAAGAATACATAGAGCAACAAGGTTATGACCAGACCATAAATAAGTATAGATCATGATTACCTGAAGTAAAGGTATACAGAGGAGCAGATGTAGAATCAGATCACCATCTTCTGTTAGCAAAAACCAAAATAAAACTCAAAAAATTGTGTATAATGTGGATTATCCAAGAAATAAGAGATAAAGTTTCAATCACAGTATCCAATGTAATGTTATGATGTATGTATATAAGCATTACCTCGTCATCTACACAAGCACACACATGTTTCAGAAAGCACTCAGTAAAAGCATGTTCAGTTCGTAGCCATGTTTATTTACAGGAATGTCGTACATGTCAAGATTCGCATTATATTACAATGTGTGGTTCGTACTTTAATGTATTCATATTACATCCCCCCTTTTTTGAAAAAAAAATGTGTGCAAACATTTCCAACGAAATGTTTCATGTGAGAAAGGATAAGTATGTGTAATGCTCAGTGTGAGTATATATGTCACTGTCTGTATCGGCTGGGAGGTGTCACTGTACGGCCAGAACGAGTGGTGTAAAGTGCTGGTGGTTCTGCGGAAGTCCCTGGTTTAGCTTGAGTTGGTTGTGATTTCGGCCTTGGCGCTTGTTGGTTTTGTGGGGCACCAAGGTCTGGAGTTACTGCATTGTCTGTTGAAAGCATGGGAATTCTCTGTTCTGTTGTTTTTTGTGGGATTTCTCTTATGTCCACTCTGTTTCGCCTCAGGAGGTTCATGCTGCTGTCTGGTCTTAAAATATAGCTCCTGGGTTCAGGGTTTCTGGAAATGATTGTTGCTTTTGACCATGTGTCATTGTTGTGGTTGTAGGCAGTCACATGCTGACCAGGATATAATGGTGGTAAGTCTTTAGCACATTTGTCATAGTTGGATTTCTGAACTTGCTGACGATGCTGAAGTTGATCATATGTGCTGTCTCTATGTTGTGGACGGAAGTGGACCTTAGATGGTAGGAGGTCTTTAATTCTTCTATCAAACATAAGTTCTGCTGGACTGTCGATCTTACTGTCTACCGGTGTTGTTCTCCATCTCAAGAGTGCTAGGTGTACATCCTCTGTTCTTGTTTTCTTCATGATTGACTTGATAGTTTGTATCTGTCTCTCAATGAAACCATAAGATTTAGGGTATCTAGGTGATGATGTTGTGTGTTTGATCTTCCAGTCCTTAGTGAAGTTTCTGTATGCTTGACCTGTGAAATGTGGACCGTTGTCTGATCTAATTTCATCTGGGATGCCAAACATGCTGCAATACTTCTTTATAATGTCTGCAATAACAGTTGATGGTGAGGGTTGTGGAAGTTTCTCAATGATGGGAAATTTGCTGTAGTAATCAGCAATAATAAGATAGTCATTATTGTCGATTGAGAAAATATCAGTTCCTATAATGCTCCAAGGGCTCAATGGTATGTCTGATGGTATGAGAGGTTCTCTGCACTGCCTATTTGCATGTTCTTGGCAAATTGAACAGTTTTGACATAGTGTTTCTATGTCCTTGTTTATCTGTGGCCAGTAAACATCTTTCTTTGCTCTCAGTTGTGTCTTCACAATACCAAGGTGACTATTATGGAGCTGTTGAAGGATGATATCGCGTTGTGTTTCTGGTACAACAATGCGATCTCCTTTAAGGATCAGACCATCTTCGATGCTTAACTCGTCCCTCATCGAGTAGTATGGACGGATGTGTGTTGGAACTTCCCTGATAGAGCTTGGCCATCCATGGTATATCAGTTCTTTGAGAGAGTTAAGAATAGGATCTCTCGTTGTGTCTTCTCTGATGTGTTCAAGCCGATTATCGCTAAACTTGACAAAATCAACTTTGATTTTTGGGGTAAGATCTGTTATCTTGTTGGGGTTTGGTAGTCTGCTGAGAGCATCTGCAAGACCTATATCCTCTTTAATGTTGTTAATAGTTACCACACTCAGCTTTTCGCACATTGGTAAACCCAAAATTGCAGGTCCTTCAACATCTACCAAGTAAAATGTTGACGATGTCCATTCAGAGTCTCTGTATAAACATTCAAGTGTTACTGCTCCGAAACAGTCTATACTTGTTCCATTGTAAGCTCTTAGCTTTGTCCTGCCACTCCTACTTTTTACATCCCTTGTGGGAAATCCTTGCTCATCCACCTTGTCAGGCATGATCTGTCTGAATATTCTTAACTCTTTCATTCCAGAGTTATTTTGCACGCTGTGCCAGACTTTTTTGTGGGCAGAATTTTATAGAGTGAAGTGTTCATCTTTCAGTCTACATTTTTTGTGTGAATTTTCCTTTGAACATGAACTTATTATATACCAAACTGTAGGGAAATTGATAGAGAATTGAAATATATAATATCTTTGGTAGTATTAACACAAGTATGTTCGGTATACTTAAAACATTTTGCATGTAAAACTGAAAAACGCAAAAAAGTTGACTGTAGAATACGATCTTACCAAAGACAAATTACTGTTGTAGGCAATAAAACTTTCTTTTTAGTCTTAAAACGTCAAGTTAATCCATATACAAAGTAAAAAAAAAAACATGCTTATGGCCATAATTAGTGCATTTAATGTTATTCACACCAGTTTTTCTGTGGTCCTTTGTAAGAAAAAAATAAATTATGCAATCGTGCATTACGTAATTTTCAAACAAACAAATAAAGAAAAATAACGTCATATAAAAACTTTTTTACTCCTGTTTAATGTTTTAATAGTATCCCTAGATTCATCTTCTACCAAGAACTAGTGATTAGATGTTACGGTAGGTCTAGTTTTGTTGCTTTTTGATCGGCCAGAATATGACTACGCCCACTCATCAACTAAATCTAGTATGTCTAGCTTTTCTGCACAGATTCCGTATTTTGACAGCAAACTGTGACTACCAAACAATCATCGTCTATGTCAGCAATGTTTCAAAGTAGTTTGACACAGTTATTTGCTTAGGAGACTTAGAAAATGTAAATATAAAGCGTGACATATTTCTCTAGCAATAACAACAAAAAACGCAAATCTTCACAAAAATTGTGATAATAACGTCAAAATACGCACATGTGCTTATTAACTACAGTCAAATTAGTTATTTAAATAGTAGCGGAAGTCATTCTATGAGTTTTAATATATGAACTGCATAAAACGGACGATTTTTAGGGTTTATTCGTGATAAACTAAAAACCACGCTGTGAGCGTTGCTCTGGCACAGCGCGTTGAATTTTGCAACGCTCAGAGCGTTGGTCTGGAGTCAAAGAGTTAAGGGTAGAGTGTTACCTTGGGCACCTGTGTCTATCTTGAACCGAATATATCTTTCTTTGTGCCTTTTAATTCCTGGTATTCGGAATTGTACCTTGCAGAAGGCCTGCGTTCTCTTTGGTTCATTACTGAAAGTTAGTATCTTCACAGTATCAAAAGTGGAAGGATCACTTTCTTCACTGGAGTCAAGGTCCTCAGTCATCATAAAGTGTGTTTGTTTTGATGACTCTCTGCTGTGAAGGTTGTGTTGAGCACTGTCTTGTTTCCTCTTGAAACATAATTTTATCCAGTGGCCCCTCTTTCTGCAGTAATGACATGTAGAGTCTTTAGCTGGACAGTGGTTTTGTGTGTGGTTTAGGCCACAACATTTACACATAGCACCTCTGCTTGTGTTGTGTTTTTCTTGTTGCTTCGAACCAGTTGCTTTGTTGTGTCTAGGTTTATAGCTTTTCACTGCATCCACCTGGGCTGCTAAAGTACCTTGCTGAATTTGTTTAATGTTTAGTGCTTGTGCCTCGTGTTTCCTGCCTTCATCCAGAAGTTGTTGTATAGTTAGTGTATCACTCTGGCTCAGTATCCATTTCTGGAACTCTGGCATTGGTGTGCTGAGAAGGATCTGTTCGATAATTCGCTCTTTTTCTTCTTCTTTGTTAAATTTGCATACACTTGTTTTCTCCTTGATGCGAGTGAAAAAATCATCTAGACTTTCACCAGGTTTCTGTCGCAGGTGGTGAAGTTCTAATCTTGACGCTCTAAAGTTCGTGTGCTTTATTATCAGACGTTTTTCAAATTCGTCCAATATGGCTGCGGGGTCTGTCGCCGACTCCACAGGCATGGCGCTAGCAAAACTGTTGTAAATTTTCAAACCTTCATCGTCCAATGCTTCTAGGATATATGGAGTTAAGGTTTGTCCTTCCAGACCAGTGGTCTTGGAATATAAATCTATGCGTTGGCGCCATAACAAGAAAGCTTCACTCTTATCATTTCGACCGGCAAATCGCATTTGCGGTCCGCTGCGGTAGTGTTTAGACTCCATGGTTGACCTCGATGACGAAAATTAGCCGAACAAACTGTACTCACGTGTTATCGTGTAGCTGTTTTGCGTCAGTCCGGTATCGACCGCTGCCACCATGTAATGTTATGATGTATGTATATAAGCATTACCTCGTCATCTACACAAGCACACACATGTTTCAGAAAGCACTCAGTAAAAGCATGTTCAGTTCGTAGCCATGTTTATTTACAGGAATGTCGTACATGTCAAGATTCGCATTATATTACAATGTGTGGTTCGTACTTTAATGTATTCATATTACATCCAACACATACTAATTACTCCAACAACTGGATGATGAAGCAGATACGGAAGACCACTGGCAACAAGTAAACAATATATGGAAC
Source organism: Oreohelix idahoensis (assembly GCA_024509875.1). Taxonomy (NCBI): domain Eukaryota; kingdom Metazoa; phylum Mollusca; class Gastropoda; order Stylommatophora; family Oreohelicidae; genus Oreohelix; species Oreohelix idahoensis. Next base: position 102,086 of record JAMPIV010022618.1, read on the forward strand.
AAGACATGTGGAGAAGTACTTGGAAAAAGAGAACATCAGCACAAGGCATTGATAAAAACAGAAACCAAAAACAAGATAGAAGGCAGGACAAACAAGAAAGCAGATACAAATCTTCAACTCAAATGTCAGTCCTATTGTATGGCTCTGTAAGATAGAGAACAACAACAACAAGTTACAGATTTTCATAAATGGAAGCTTGCATAGAATATAAAGTTTGAAATGGTATTACAAAGTCACAAATGTGGAACTGATGACAAGAACTAGACACGTTCAGTGAAACAAGAGATGATAAAAAGATGCTGCCGATGGATAGGACAAACAGTGAAGAAACCTGTTGATAGCATTACAAGGGGGTCTTTGTTTTGAAATCCCCAGGGAAAGAAAGGCAGAGGTAGACAAAATACACGTGAAGTGAGCTGGAGACAAATGAAACTGATGAAGAAAACGTGGAACGAACTTGAGCTGTTAACATGTGACAGGAGAACTTGGCATGTATTTGTTGAAGGCCTATGTTAACATGTGACAGGAGAACTTGGCATGTATTTGTTGAAGGCCTATGTTAACATGTGACAGGAGAACTTGGCATGTATTTGTTGAAGGCCTATGTTAGCATGTGACAGGAGAACTTGGAATGTATTTGTTGAAGGTCTATGTTAACATGTGACAGGCGAACTTGGCATGTATTTGTTGAAGGCCTATGTTAACATGTGACAGGAGAACTTGGAATGTATTTGTTGAAGGCCTATGTTAACATGTGACAGGAGAACTTGGCATGTATTTGTTGAAGGCCTATGTTAACATGTGACAGGAGAACTTGGCATGTATTTGTTGAAGGCCTATGCTCCTTGGGGGAGTGAAAGGGTATATTGATTATTCACCACCAATCACACACACACTTTAATCAATACCATTTAACAGCCTCAGAACACATACACACACTTTAATCAATACCATTTAGCAGCCTCAGAACACATACACTTTAATCAATACCATTTAGCAGCCTCAGAACACATACACATTCTTCAACTTGGCATTAGCTGTAAAAGGGTGACAAGCTCATCAACCCTTATTTGTCAACAACAACAACCTCTTGTTAAGAAGAAATAGTCTAAACTTTCAAATTTTCTTCTTGTGAGTTCATTTTTATGCCAGTAAGCATTTTACTGAGTTTATGCAACTGTAGACAGTACTGTTTTTTTTTTTATTTTTTTTAAACATTCTTGTACTTTATAATGGCCATAAATGATTATCAAAAAACATTTAAAAATCGGTTAAAATATATGTAATAATTAAAATATATCATTTACTGTAATCAAAATTCAGGTTCTGATGAATATAAACAGGAGTATAATGAAAGCTTCCAGAATCATAATGCTAATACTGAGGTGGGATGTTGTATGTATTGTTGTTTAAACAAACTATATCAGACAGTTAATTAACATTAAATGTTGAATGTACCAATATTTAGACAAACTATATCAGAAAGTTCATTAACCCTATATGTGTATGTACCATTGTTTAGACAAACTATATCAGACAGTTAATTAACTGTATATGTTGTATTTACCGTTGTTTGGACAGACTATATCAAACAGTTGGTTTGGTTTTTAAGGACTTTTTTCATTGCACACAGACATGCCATCAGTGCTCTGTTCTCCTCCCTTAGATCACACAAGGAGAATCTCAGCACAGTTCACAAACTCCATAGCACCAGGTAGAATCCCAGTATGTGTATATAATGTATAAGAATCACACATTCTAAAAATATTTTTTGTTTTTGTGGTGGGTAGATTTCCTAATATTTAAATTTTGCCAGGGCAGCGGCCTGATAGGCCATGCGATTTCCAACTGCTGTAGGATTTTTAACCTGCACAACTTCTACACGGTACCTCTTACTTTTCGTCCTTATCCGAGAAGTCTAGGCATCTGATCTCACTACCCATGAAACAAGAGGTGGGGAGGGGGGAGTATGACATAATTAGGACCATTGATTCTGAAAAAAAAAATTTCAGTAAATTATAACCCCTCAATTGGAATTCAAACAGGGTACCTCTTGAATACGAGGTGGATGCCATACCTCTGAGCCACCCTGACCCCTAATCAGACGGTTAATTAACCTTATATGTTGTTTGTACCAGTGTTTAGACAAAACTATATCAGCCAGTTAATTAGCCTTATATGTTACATGTACAGTTGTTTAGACAAACAATATCAGACAGGTAATTAACCTTATATGTTGTATGTACCATTGTTTAGACAAACTATATCAGACAGTTAATAAACCTTAAATGTTGTATGTACCATTGTTTATACAAACAGACAGGTCATTGACCTTATATGTCACCATTGTCCTGGTCACCCCCTATAGGAGGATAGAACCACTACTACAGGAAGCTTACACTAAACATTCACAAGCTCTTATTGTGATGGTATCTGTAGCTATTTGTTTGATATGATGTTGCCAGCCTCATGATCAGCCTTATAATAGTGCTTGTACAACATCCTGAGGGAGCAATGTTCCCACTCTTTCTTTGTCTCATCAGAGATCCCAGAAACTACAAGAGGTCTTATAGTAGTGCCTTGTACAACATCATGAGGGAGCAATATTTCTTTGTCTCATCAGAGATCCCAGAAACTACAAGAGGTCTTATAATAGTGCCTTGTACAACATCCCGAGGGAGCAATATTCCCACTATTTCTTTGTCTCATCAGACATCCAAGACACTACAAGCTGCATTATTAGACATGCTTGTTTGTTATTTCAGTGTTTTACTTGGTTTTTTGAGTTTGAAAATTCACTCTGATTTTATAGGGTCTTATTTCATGTAGACAAAAGTTGTGCTATGTATATTTGTATATGTGTGTGTTTATAAGTATGTACATGAGCATTTCTCTGTGCATGTAAACATAAGTGTATGTGTTTGTTTGTGTATGTGCATGTGAGTATGTCTTTGTATGTATGCATGAGTGATAGCAATGATGAGAAAATGATTACAGGAAAACATCTCTCCCCTACATTTTAATATTGTGTATTACAAGTGTCACAAATACAAAGAGAAATCAATTCCAAAACAAACATATCAATCTTCAACTCCAGTGTCAAGGCCATTCAATTATATAGCTCTAGTTTATAGCATTGTGAAATGTCCAGGGTAAAAGTGGTTTTGGGGAGACTCAAAAACACACATAGTAGAGAACTGGATACAAAAGTCAAAGAAATGAGTCAGTCATGGAGACACCTTGAGCTGATAGTATACAACAAGAGGAGTTGGCATACATTTGTTGATGACCTAGGCTGTTTCGGGAGCTAGAAGTGATAATGATGATGTGTCATAAATGCCTGATTGATTAAAATTTGTTTCAGGCTGATTGTGACAACAGCTGTACTAAAACTGATATACAGTATACTGACTTCTTGGACATTCCAGAAAGTCAACAACAGTTATGCTTATCTGGAGATGAGAAAGGTATATATAACAGCAATGTTATTATTTTAAATTCATATTTTGGCTAGATAAGTTTACATGATTTAAATATATGCACAGTATGACATTTAATACTAAGCAGCAAGTGGGCCTTTCTTAGAGAATTAAATCTATTTACAAATTTTAATTAAACTTGCTTAATATATACATAATGGAGATAGAGGCTGTTACTGCAGTAACCAGGGTAGTTATTGTGTCACACTCTCAGTCCATGCTTTTAAAGGTTCAAAATGGATGTCTGTTGCATAAGTAGAAAACATCTATAGAGGCCTTGAATCTTCAGAAGCTGGTGTGAATTGACTGTACAAGTCATTCAGGTGTATGGCATGGCATTAAGAGTGCTGACAGACTAACTTCATGCACCCCCATTGCGGGAATGCTAGTCCTGCACAAGGGAGAGATACTGAGGACAGTTAATGATCATCTGTTAGAAAACAACATTGCAGTAGATGAATCAACAAGGCTAAGATAGCTGGAATGTAGCACCAAACATAAGACTAATGTATGAGAGGATACATCCGACATGTATACAATCAGGATGCTACAGTACAGTAAGCATTCATAAACTTCAACATTTGCTGAGGAAGAATTAGCACCAAATGGTTTGCCTGGAGTGCAATGATGTTGACCCTGAATAACAAACACATAATTATCAGGAGTTTGTGCTAATTTATTTGTTTACTACATTTTGCTAACAAATTTTAACTAAACATATAAGACATGCAATTCATTATTTATCTTTGCTCATTATTTTTATTATTGCAGGTGTTTATTCTTGTCACATGTGCAACACTCATTTCTTCCAACTTGATGTCCTGGATGAGCATATGAAAGCAGTACACAGAGATGGACACTGGGAGTTTGATAATAAATGCAGTGATCTTCAGAATGTGTTACCACAGGACAGTGGAGATAACATGATTGAAGCAGTGAATAAGATTGAAGATGCCACTTTTACTGATGTAGCAAGAGAAGATAGAATCAACCTGAGACTCACTTGTAATGAAGCATCAGTGAACCTCATCAACAGTCAGGAAAGGACTGTTAAAACGTTTGACAACCTATATAGTAATACATCAGTTTGCAAAAATCAAGTCTGTAACATAAATTGTAGTAAACCATTTTCTGCCAGTGACATAAATGTTCAGCATTCTATGACTGACAGAGGTGTTGCTGCTTGCAGTGATTTAAGCACTCAGTCTCATGAGAATATAGAGGAAGACAAGTCCTACAAGTGTGACATTAATGGTGCATCATTTTTTGTGAAAGATAACCTACAGCAACATAAAAGAATGCATACAATAGAGAAGCCTTACAAGTGTGATTTTTGTGGAGAAGCATTTACTCAGACAGGAAAACTACAAAGTCATAAGAGAATACATACAGGAGAGAAGCCTTACAAGTGTGATGTTTGTGGTGCAGCATTTACTCTGAGCAGTAGTCTACAAAAACATAAAAGAATACATACAGGAGAGAAGCCTTACAAGTGTGATGTTTGTGGTGCAGCATTTACTCTGAGCAGTAGTCTACAAAAACATAAAAGAATACATACAGGAGAGAAGCCTTACAAGTGTGATGTTTGTGGAGCAGCATTTACTGAGAGTGGTAATCTACAAAAACATAAAAGAATACATACAGGAGAAAAGCCTTACAAGTGTGATGTTTGTGGAGCAGCATTTACTCAAAGCAGTTGTCTACAAACACATATAAGAATACATACAGGAGAGAAGCCTTACAAGTGTGATGTTTGTGGTGCAGCATTTACTCTGAGCAGTACTCTACAAAAACATAAAAGAATACATACAGGAGAGAAGCCTTACAAATGTGATGTTTGTGGAGCAGCGTTTACTGAGAGTGTTAGTCTACAAAAACATAAAAGAATACATACAGGAGAGAAGCCTTACAAGTGTGATGTTTGTGGAGTAGCATTTACTGAGAGTGCTAGTCTACAAAAACATAAAAGAATACATACAGGAGAGAAGCCTTACAAATGTGATGTTTGTGAAGCAGCATTTACTGAGAGTGGTAGTCTACAAAGTCATAAAAGAATACATACAGGAGAGAAGCCTTACAAGTGTGATGTTTGCGGAGCAGCATTTACTCTTACAGGTACCCTACAAAGACATAAAAGAATACATACAGGAGAGAAGCCTTACAAGTGTGATGTTTGTGGAGCAGCATTTACTCAGAGTGTTAGTCTACAAAGTCATAAAAGAATACATACAGGAGAGAAGCCTTACAAGTGTTATGTTTGTGGAGCAGCATTTACTGTGAGTAGTAATCTACACAAACATAAAAGAATACATACAGGAGAGAAGCCTGACAAGTGTGATGTCTGTGGAGCAGCATTTACACAGAGCAGCAATCTACAAAAACATAAAAGAATACATACAGAAGAGAAGCCTTACAAGTGATGTTTGTGGAGTAGCATTTACTCAGACAGGTAAACTACACAATTATAAAAGAATATACAGGAGAGAAGCCTTACAAGTTTGGTGTTTTTGGTGCAGCATTTACTCTGAGCAGTAGTCTACAAAAACATAAAAGAAAACATACAGGACAGAAGCCTTACAAATGCAATGTTTGTGGACCAGCATTTACTGAGAGTGGTAGTCTACAAAGTCATAAAAGAATACATACAGGAGAGAAGCCTTACAAGTGTGATGCAGCATTTACTCAGAGCAGTTGTCTATAAAAAACATAAAAGAATACACACAGGAGAGTAGACTTACAAGTGTGATGTTTGTGGAGCAGCATTTACTCAGACAGGTAGCTTACAAAGTCGTAAAAGAATACATACAGAAAATGAACCTTAGTATCTTCCCCTTATCCATGTCCAGTGTCCCCACTATGGGTGCTCTAGAGGCCTGTGTCAGTTCTCTCATTGCCATGTACCCCTGCATAACCAGGACAGTAGATCCACAAAAGTTCTTCAAGACTTGGGTATTCTATTGATGCTTTCCATTCCCGCCGCAGCTATCTATTCTGAACTTTCCGAAGCATGGCTTGAGAGTCTGACAATATAACTGCCCTGGTTGATGGAGTTTCAGACAGCCACCTCAGTGCAGCAGTAACTGCCTCTACCTCTACATTCTTGTTTGCTTAAAAAAATATTTTATTTTGATTATGATTGGGTAATGTCATTGTATGCTGTTATGTTACCTTTATAACGTTGTATGCCTTTAATTTAATGCTTAAAGTAAGATGTGGGAATGACAGGGTATAGTATGCAAGATAAGTGAGAATGGAAGGGCAGAATGTTAGATGGGCTTGCACGCCCAATTCTTAACCCTTTGAAAATAAAGTTTGTTCGTTCCATTCTCATGAAATGTAGAATTTGTTGACAGTCACACCCTTACTTCATTAAAAATATATGTCAAATATAAGAGGACATGCTCTTAGTTCATTAAAAATATATGTCATCAAGTGCAGCTCTCGGCTCTCTACTACTTAACTCATAGTGAATGAGGGATACAATGTGTTTTTGTTTTTTTTCATGTGGCTCTTCAATTGGTTAAAATGGAGACACAATTAAATATTTGGCTCTTTGTCATGGAAAGGTTCCCGACCCTGGCATAGTGGTATGTTTTGGCTTGCAATGGCTGATAATTACAAGTACAACTAAATCTTCATGGAATGTGAATATGAGGAATAATGTATTTTTTTAAATACTGTTCTAATAAAGAAACGCATAGCTACTGAAGGCACACACATAGCCATAATTTTAACATTCAATAACTTTTTTAATTTAATGAGTTAATAGTTCAAATTGCACACTAGAATACCTTAGGGTTCAACAAATCATTTGACAGTTGTTTTGCTTCTGGGTCATGAGAGTTTTTTGGCGTACGGGCTTTCCCGTTAGTATGGTGTGTGGCCTCCTCTTGCATCGATCAGCAACTGGCATCTCCTGGGCATGGATGCAATTAGACGTCTGATGTGGGCCTATGGGATGGCTGCCCACTCTTCCTGGAGTGCCTGGAACAGATCATGATGATTGGCTGGAGCAACGTCTCGGCGTCAAACACGTCTATGCAGCTCATCCCACAGGTGCTCAATTGGACTCATGTCTGGAGACAGGGATGGCCAGGGAAGGGTGAGAATGTTGTTGGCAATCAGGAACTGCGTGGTCAACCGTGCACAGTGGGGTCTGGCGTTGTCCTGTTAAAACACAGACCTTTGGGCAGCCAAAAGTGGAAGGACATGGGGTCGAAGAATTTCATTGAGGTATCGTTGCGCATTCAAGCCTCCTTCAATGTGCACCAGTTGACTCCTTCCATTGTAACTGATCATTCCCCACACCATTGCACCTCCACCACCGTGCGGCAGAGCTTCATCAACGCAATTTTGGGCAAAACGTTCATTTCGCCTACGGTAGACCCTACGCCGTCTATCATGACGCTGCAACAGAAAGAAAGATTCGTCACTAAACCAGACACATCTCCATTGATTGTCAGCTGCCCAGGGACGATGCTTGTTGGCCCAAAGAAGTCAATTTTGGCGATGGCGGCGCATAAGGACAGGTCTTTGGTGAGGTCATTGTGCCCAAAGTCCAGCATCATGCAGTCTATTCCGGACAGTTTGATCAGACACATGACGTCCTGCAGGCAATGTCTGGGCAGTTGAGGAAGCTGTTGTTAACCTGTCTCTGAGGTGACGAAGACAAATAAAGCGATCCTCCGCTGCTGTTGTCACTCTGGGTCGTTGTGACGGGTGTGTGTGCGGTTCCTAGTTCTTCTATTATTGATTGAAGAGTAAAGTCACTCTCTAGACGTAGTTAATGTTTGTTATTGATGGTTAGCTCTGACCATCAGAACATCCCTTCGACGTTCTGATTTGCATATTATATATTAGTTAATTTCCCTTGTGGGAGAGTCATCGTGCTGGAAAACGTAAACATTAACAGCTGTGAACCGAACCCGAACACGTAAGTAAAAGATCAAGCCTTCTGTTCTGAGTCCACATGTATTGAGGTTCATACAAAAAACGATATCCGACATTCACAAAACTTCATGTACAGTTCAGCATAACAATGAATTCCAAATAATATCAGTAAGTATCCGTCCGTGTCAATACAATATGTCAGATGAACATCATGGCTATGTACCTGCGCTGTTGTAGTCAACAGCCAGAAATGAGCGCATGAGTTCTTGACAGCTACAATTTGAATCATAATACGATTCTCCTTCCATCATTTAATTTAATTTAATTAATCTCATACTTAGATTAATATCCGAACTGACCCTGAGTTCTACATTGATTCATATATATACAGGCTATATACTAAGCCTTTCCTTGGAAGAAATACAAGACACGACTTCTTTGCTTGACGGATAGCGTAACAAGGGCCATGTAACCAAGTCACCCAGCGTGACCTTCCCAACGTGAATGCGTCATAATCTCAGCATATATTTCGCGTTCAGTATACCGTAAAATATCGACATATTCTATAAATGTTAATGACCCCTAAACGTTGCGCATGGCTAAACCCCAGCAGACGCCGTCATTTAAAATAACACCGTAACAGATTTCCTGTCAAACGGGGGAAAAAAAATCTATTAGATAGATTTTTTTTTTGAACAATATTAATCAAATTATCAAAAATTTAACAAAACCCGACGTATGGCCTACGATGTTCTATCTAGAACAGTGTCGCGGTCATGTCAGTAATATCTTATAATAAATCAACGTCATATCATACATATAACTTATATTAAATAAAGAAATGTCACTGTCACTAACTAATTAATTTGATGTATGTATCGACTAACTAATAATGTGAGGTGTTATTAAAATCATTCTAACTAATTAAAATTAAAATAATTAATTATAATATGTACGTATGGTACTAACTAATTAATATCTAATTGAAGAAAATGAGAAATAGTATAAGAGAGTAAAAGAAATAAAAATTGAGAAGTACGGACAATTAAAACTAAATATTAAAGTATACATTAAATTAGAATGCGTGTGAAGATGAAGTGTAAGGATAGATACCTAATTAAATTGACGCAATCAGAAAAAAAAAACAGAAAAAATTCATACATTTTAACTATACATATGAAATAATATCTATTACCTTAATAATTACACTATTTAAAAGGTTTAATTGGTGTGATATTATTTTGTTTCATCTTTTCTTAGTATATTTTATTTTTTTATTTCATCACACTTTAACTTTATTTTATTATATATTAACTTAATAACTAGAAAATTTAACAATATCGGACATGAAGATCCAATCGTTGTTACATCCTATTGACTTGTATGAAAGTTCATTAAGACACAAGGTTCATATTATCGAATTATGATATGATTATCCAATCATCGTTAGTTCCTTTATTAAAACTTTGAACGTAATTTGAATAAGTCATCACCGTATCTGTTCCGTCTACATCAGAGATTGTTCCTTTTTACCAGTTTGCAATCGAAATGAGTGATACGCAAAGACCAAGTGAAGTCCAAATTTTCAACCGATCCGTAAAACTTGATATTTTGATCACAATAGTTTATTTCGAAATGTCCTTATTTAAGTAGGAAGTCCAACTGAAGTGTTGTATATTCTGACGTGGCATTAATACCGTTCATTGCAAATGTAATGCTTGATTCGTCAGAAAATTTTCTTGAAATAGTAATATTCATTCAGAATCCGTAGGATGTCTGGACAACGTATCGGCTATGACGTTCTCAGTTCCTGGTATCGACTGTATTTCGAAATCGTATGGTTGCAACGCAATAGCAAATCGTGCAAGCTTTGGACTTTTATGGTTTGAACGACGTAATGCTGCCACAGATTTCTGATCAGTCTGGATCAGAAATGGTGATCCCAGTAAAAAATTTTCTAGTTTGGTAATTGCCCAGATCACGGCGAGCAGTTCTCTGTCAACAGTCGAATATTTAGTCTCCGGAGGTTTCAGCTTGCGTGAGATATATAGTACAGGATGAAGGATATCATCATGATATTGGAGTAGACAAGCCCCGAGTCCGTAATTACTCGCATCTGTACGTAGAACAAACTTTTTAGAGGCATCTGATAATCTTAAAACAGGTGGGCATGGAAAAAATGTTCAAGATAGTGCGAAAAGTTTTGTCACATTCGTCTGTCCAATTTATCCTTAATGGCATGTTCTTCTTTAATAATGATGACAAGACAGCCGTGATGGATGATAAGTGAGGTACAAATCTGCTATAGTATTGGATTAACCCTAACAGACTCCTAACCTGTTTCTTCGTTTGAGGAACAGATAAATTTAATATTTTAGAAACCGTACTGGGAATTGTTTGGATACGTCCTGATCCAATAATGTGCCCCAGGAATGTTATCTCGTTGCACGCTATTTGAATTTTAGTTGGTTTAGCGGTTAAATGGTTATCCCGCAATATTTCCAAAACTGATTTAAGACCCAAAAAATGTTCCTCAAATGATGAACTAAACAAACATATGTCGTCAATGTAGGTAATTATATCTGATCTACCTGCTAAAATTTTTCGCATCATGCGAATAAAGGTAGCTGGAGCATTCATTAGCCCAAAAGGCATCACGTTCCACTGGTAAAGACCTTGTGGAGTTGAGAATGCTGTGTAGTATTTGGCTCTTTCGGTTAGTGGAATCTGCCAATAACCTTTGGTTAAATCAATTTTAGTGAAAAGTGTAGCATTGGATAGACGAGGAAGTAAATCGTCAAGGATAGGATGTGGTTCGCTATCAGGTACTGTCTGCGCATTAAGTTTCCTATAGTCAACACCTAAACGTATGTTGTTGTCCTTTTTCCGGACGATGACTATAGGAGAAGAAAATGGAGATGTACTAGTCTCAATAATACCTAATGATATCATCTGTTCGAGTTCCTGAGATGTCTTACTCAGAAAATGTAGAGGTACAGAATAAGGATGAACACGAATTGGTGTATCATCGTTAAGAATAATATCGTGACTAATTACAGATGTGCAACCCGGTACATCCGTTAACACATCTGGGAAAGATTGTAGAAGATCAGCAATGCGTTGATGCTGTTGCGGTGTAGCCGTAGAAGAAATGGTCACATCACGCCAAGATTCAGTAGATTGGACAATAAGTACAGGTAAAGGCATCTGCACTTCAGGAAAAGAAGATTCTTCCTCCTGTATAACCGATAGATTAGAATAATGACAAGTAGATACCGTATTGTCATCTAGTTCATGAAAAATTGACTGTAAGTGTTCAGGACGTGTATGAAATTGCTTGAGCATGTTAATATGAAATATCTTTTTGTGTCCCTTGATATCTAAGACGTAATCAACATCGGAAATTTTATCAATGACTTTGTAAGGACCATTCCAAGATATCAATAATTTATTGTTATTGTGAGGAAGTAACACATAAGCCTCATCGCCTGGGAATAATTGGCGTAATCGTCTAGATCGATTTTGTATAGATCGAGCCTTAGCTTTTGCAGCCTCAGAAGAAGCTGTTGCCAATTGGCAAGACTCAATAATATTATTCCGAAGATTAATCACATACTCATAAGATGACTGAGTGTCCTGAGTCATCTCTGCATCAATTAATAAATCTTTTATCAGTCCCATAGGACCTCTCGGAGGGGCACCAAAAACTAACTCAAAGGGAGAGAAGCCAGTTTGTTCATGTGGCACCTCTCGGTAAGCAAACAGGACAGCTGGGAGTGCTCTGTCCCAGTCCTGAGGGTGTTTAACAGTAACCTTATGTAAAAGTTGTTTAAGCGTACGGTTAAGTCTTTCAACTGCACCGTTACTCATGGGATGATAAATGCTACTGAAATTCCTATCAATGTTCCAAGTTTTCATTACTTCCTTCATGGTATCGGATATAAACTGCGACCCATGGTCAGATAATAATTTTCTAGGAAACCCTATTCTAGAAAAAATTAGATGTAGTGCATCAGCTACATCTGTGGTAGTGGTGGTCTTCAATGGAATGGCTTCTGGCCATCGTGTGCATAAATCAATGCACGTGAGAACAAATCTATGTCCTCTAGCAGATAGTAGAAGTGGACCAATTATATCTATGGCCATCTTGTCAAAAGGTCGTACTGAGATATCGCAAGCCTGAATAGGCGCCGTGTGAAAAGCTCCACGTGCTTTCACTTCCTGGCACGTAGTACAGGAACGTACATACTGCGAAATATCCCGTGACACTCCTGGCCAAAAGAATGAAGACAATACTCGAGATCGTGTTCGAGTATATCCCATATGTCCTGCACACTGCGAATCATGCGCGTGTTGAAGAATGTACCGTCTAAAAGCAGCCGGTACCATCACTTGTTGTTTTACCTGTGATTTATCACTAAAACATCTAATCAGTATATCATTTTTTTAAATAAACCAATGTTTGTTCTTATTACCTGAAGTTAAATTATCAACCTTATTAACTAGGTTAAAAAATTTATTTAAAGATTTGTCATTTGTTTGTTTGTTTGCAAATGATTCCCTGTCAATAGGTGAATTGACCTCAATATCCTCCTGTTTCTCTGCATCCATCTTATTATCATTGACACTCTCCATGAGCCTAGTCTGAGCTCTAGTCGTCAAGGCGTTTCCAGTGCATAGATTGTGTTTCTCCCATTCAATAATATCTTCTGGTGAACAATCCTTGCTGCCGTGTATGTGACCCACCATAAGATCTGCAATCGGCTTTTTCAGCATGCATACCTTTACGTTCCCTGTGAAAAAAGGTGTTTTAACATGGATAATAGCTGTGGGGTAAAACTCAATAGTTCCCCCAAAAGTCATGCAACGGACATATTCCCCCGTTGCACAGCTAGGATGTACCAGCGACTGTCGCACTTCAATGGTTGTGGACCCCGAATCTCTCAATACAGAAACTATAGAACCGTTAACTATCCCTCTGTTAAAAATCAGAGAGCCTGTTCCATCATTGGCTGCAAGACCTACTTCTGGTGGTATGTGTCCGCAGTTTAGCACTGTCTCCTTTGCCTTCTGAAAAATAAGATTGCATTGTGGGCAACTATTCGCCACGTTATAATTTATAGCAAAACATGCAGCAGAAGAATGTATTGTATTATCGTTAGGTGGAACCTGAACCCTAGGGGTGATATCATTTGTAACTGCCGCCCCGGTATTATGGTTATAATGTGAAGATCCACGAGAATGAGAACGATTACGAGAATAATTAGTTGAATTATCCCGTTGTCCTCTATTGTAATTGTTATCTCGATGTCTCGAGTTATAATTATCGCTATTCTTCCAATTGTTACCATTATTATAACGATATGACCGATTATAACTTGAGTTACGTGGATTACTGTTGTATCTGGACTGAGGTGAATAATTTCTGTTTTGTTGTCTTCCTCTATTAAAGTTATTGTTAAAGCTATTATGTCCCTTATGAAAATTAATGTCATAGTTTCCTTTGAACCTACCTCTGTCTACACTGTGTGTTCTTGGTTTGTTATTACTATGATATTCCATATTGGAGGCTACAGGAAGAGGTTCTCTTATCAACGAGCCAGAAATGTTAGCATTCGGATGAGCGGTGCAGTAATTTAACGAAATTTTTTCTAACTCATCAATAGTTTCTGGTTTCCGTTCTTGCAGATAAGCAAAGAATGGTGGGCTGACAGAAGATAATACTTTATCCCTCAATAACAAATCGACTAACTTGTCGTAAGATTTGTTGACACCTGCCAGTTCAACCCATCTGCTAAAAGTATTGCGTATGTTAGCAATAAACCCTGAAAAGTCTTTATTATTATCTGGCAACAAACTTTTGAAACGTAATCTACATGCCTCTTCGTTCAAGTGGAAACGACGTAATAACAACGTCTTAATGGCCTCATAGTCTGTGGCTAATGTAGGATCAATATTTTGTGCTGCACTTGCAGGTTCGCCATCCAGAAATTCTTTGAGTTTAAGTGCCCATGCTGTTTTGTCAAGGTTATTGACCTTACATATATCCTCAAAGCGCGCCAGCCACGATGATAAATCATCCACGTGTAATTTGAACGGTGGTAGTTTAAAGTAATAATTGCCCTTAAGTCGGTTGGAAGAAGATCCCGATTGAGCATTATCATTTTGGCTTGCTGCAGCACCCTGCGAATTAAGTTTTGCTGTTTCCAATTTAAGCCGTTGCAATTCCATTTCTTGCTGCAGTATGATTTCCTGTCGTTTCAATTTATTCTCTTCTTCAATCCGTAGGATTTCATCTCTTGCCACCTTTCTTTCTTCTTCTTCCTTAACAATCGCTTTCTTTTCAGCCTCTTTTCTTTCAAGTTCTTCCATCTCTGCCTTAGCAATGGCTTTCTTTTCAGCCTCTTTTCTTTCAAGTTCTTCCATCTCTGCCTTAGCAATGGCTTTCTTTTCAGCCTCTTTTCTTTCAAGTTCTTCCATCTCTGCCTTAGCAATGGCTTTCTTTTCAGCCTCTTTTCTTTCAAGTTCTTCCATCTCTGCCTTAGCAATGACTGTCCTTTCAGCCTCTTTTCTTTCATGGTTCGCAAGTTGCTGTTCCGCAAATTCCAAGAGTGCATCTCCCTTTTTGTTACAATCTTTTCCAATTTTAATGAAATGATCCAAGGTAAGCATTCTTGAAGTTAAATTATTTAAGTATTCAATTACTTATGTCTAGTAATCACCACTGGAATATATGTGGATAATTGTAATTACTCAACGAATGAATAATCAATATAAGAAATTGCAATATTCCTGTATTGTTATGTATAAGTTCCACAAATCTATAATATTTTGTAAAAATATTATATATACCCACTAATATCTATCATAAATAGTTATGATAGTTAGTTATATAAGGTGCTGAAATTATATCATGCACTTAATATTAGTATTCAATAATTATGTGTTATATCCCTAAATAATTAGGTTATTTAATCTTAATAGTTATTAAGTTCACAATGTAGTACTGAGAAAATGTACTAATTTACATTTAATATGTCTTAATATGTTATAAAGTTAAAATAATTAATCATGATATATTATGCCATAATCATGAGATATAAAGTGCATTGCCCATTTCTTGGACTACCACTGCAAATTGGTGCAAAGTCCCCAATTCCTCATTAAAACTCATAAAAATTTAATCATATTTATATAAACTCTTATTAATGAATAAATTATAGTATTAATATTAAATTATAACTGGATGAGATGAAGACAAACAATACAATGGGTTAACCAAGGATTACAGAACAGTATTAACATACGACAAAGACATTTTCACAATAAAAATGCATTTACAACTAAGTTGACTAGACCGGAAGTGAGAATCAAAGAATGAACTGAATAGATAATTAACCTGCGTACACAAAAATTAGTGACGTATACATGGACTCAATAATGGTTGTACAACAAAAATATAAACTGAATGATAGTAAGGTCAGAAAAAAACACGATAGATTACAAACATTGTTACAGAACTGAATAAAAATTAGAACTAAATACACTAAAATACGCCAATTATAACTAGACTAGACATCTAACATGCAAGGTCAATTAATTGCAATTACGAACGAACGAAAATCATCGGAAGGTCGTCGATGGGTTCTTCGTTAAAAAGCAATTAACTAACGGCCTTAAGGAACATTCAGAATGAATATCGGCATCCTCAGAACCATGTTATTCATTCCAAATCGCCGCCCATCCATACCCACTACATGTAAAAGGACAGAAACAATATTTAACATGGCTACAAAAAAAAAGAACATGGCGTTGTCGGACAAAAAGGACGAAATATTGTAACGTTAAAAATCAGTTACTTATCTTTTTTTGGCAGTAATTCAGTACATTATCTGCTTCGCCAACAGACTCGAGAGCTTGTTTGAAACATTGAAGACGTTAGCAATACGTTTCATTTGCTGTTTGAGAGCTGCAAACAATTTTTTTGAAGGGCATTGATTGTTGCTGACTTTTGCAACCGTTCATACTGTTGTCAAGGGCATGACGTCACCGGTGTTTTTGCATAATAATGTCCATTTCGGCTCGAAAGGAAAAATGTTTTATTTTTTTGAGGTTCGCTCTTTTGAAAAGTTTCAAGACCACTAATGGCCACCAGTTGTGACGGGTGTAAGTGCGGTTCCTAGTTCTTCTATTATTGATTGAAGAGTAAAGTCACTCTCTAGACGTAGTTAATGTTTGTTATTGATGGTTAGCTCTGACCATCAGAACATCCCTTCGACGTTCTGATTTGCATATTATATATTAGTTGATTTCCCTTGTGGGAGAGTCATCGTGCTGGAAAACGTAAACATTAACAGCTGTGGAACCGAACCCGAACACGTAAGTAAAAGATCAAGCCTTCTGTTCTGAGTCCACATGTATTGAGGTTCATACACAAAACGATATCCGACATTCACAAAACTTCATGTACAGTTCAGCATAACAATGAATTCCAAATAATATCAGTAAGTATCCGTCCGTGTCAATACAATATGTCAGATGAACATCATGGCTATGTACGTGCGCTGTTGTAGTCAACAGTGTAGTGGGTTTGATGGTATTGTATGGTGGTGATGGTACTACGTGTGATGCATGAGGTCAGCTGTGAAGGCTCCTGAGATAATATGTAACTGTGAATTGTCAGAAGGCCCTTCTCGCTACCACTACGACCTCACACTTATCTTTTTTTGTGTTCTAATGAATGTGGCTACGTTAAATGTCTAGGGTAATGATATGTAATGTGGTGTGATAGTTATAGACACACACACAGATATTTACTAAGTCTAATAATATTAACAAATGTTATAATACACTGAACTAACTCAAGTGTGTAAAATTTTTGATAGAAATTTTCTTACATTTATTTTGTTCTGGATCAAGTTTTATTTTGACCAGAACTTATAAAAGATTTAGAAATTATGAAAAAAATGCATGGAATATTACATAATAAATGCAAGAGTGTACATATGTATGTTACTAGACTATTTAGTTTTATTAATGTTTATAGTAGTCATCTAATTTGGGAGACCGTTTAATGGTTGTGCTGTTGGGGTGGCCTCATCACTCCAGTCTATATTGACTACACAGTGTCCAGTAAATTGCAGGAATTTTATGGGATTGTTAGTAACTATATTGAGTTGGTGAATTCTCAGCATACCAGAGGCTCACTCAACTTTGAAGATGTAGCTCTGGTGCTGAGATCTGGTGGCCCCACCTCTCCGTGCTTGGGGGCAATAATAGTGGTCTGGTGGCCCCACCTCTCCGTGCTTAGGGGCAATAATAGGCTGCTCTGACACAAGGTTACTGCACGGATCCACTCGGGTAAAATCAACAACTCGTTTGACACCACCTTGGTGCCAACTGAAACTCACAGCTCAGAAATATGAATATAGTACACAGTAAATAAGTGCTAGCAAAACTCTGCTGAGCTGCTGGCTATAGTATGGTGTCCCACTGAATATTATGTATTATTTCTGGGAAATCACCACTACAATTAATGACTGTGTTACTGGACAGACTTATGTCGAATGGCCAAAATGTGCGTCTCTATCCCGCTAATATAAAATGCGTTGGCCAATCAGATCAGAAGACCAAGCTTTTCAATTCAAAATTTGAAAATAAAGTCAAAATTACATCTTATTTTCTCAAATGTACGTCCGTCACATTTTATCTTTTCCTAAAAAAGTCAAAAGTACATCTCAATTTTTAAAATGTACGTCGGTCACAATTTATCTTTTTCCCACAATTTCACTTGTTTTTTTTAACTAACACATGTAAAACTGCACGAACCTGCCTCCTAAGTTATTTTTAGCCACTACTGTCCGCTACTTCCCCCTCTCTTGCATTCTAACTAGATTTGAACACTTGAGTCTCAAGGTTGCGATTTTTGTGCAAATAGTGGCATGTTTGATTCAATGCAGTCTTTCGCTGATGTGAACAACCCCGTCTTTTGTCATTATCTTTCTTATTATCTGTCCGTCTGTATAAATGAAAGTATATTATTTCACTGCTCAGAATGGGCCATCCGGCCAGCTAATTTTTATATTCCTAACATTAATATTAAGAAAAAGTTACTTTTTGAATTTTGTAATATTTCAAGCATCTGCGTTTAGCCGCTGAATTCAAATAAAAGGCTTTGTATCGCAAAAGCGTCCAATAAATGACTGTGGCGTATCATATCCAAGGTCCCTTCTGTCGAGTTCCTTACTTTCTGTCAACTTGGGGGGGGGGGGGAACGTGACTTTTCCTCCTTGCCCCACCAATTTGCGTCCATTAACCTCGCTAGTTCAAGTACGCGTTCAGTCAGATTTTTGTCTTTTGATCCTCGTTCCGTTTTGCCTTCAAGTCTAACACCTGATGACCCGCGGCGCGGGCGATCATGTATTCCAGCAGCTTACGCATTGGTTTTTTATCCCTACGTTGTATCATTGGAGATATTTTGACGTTGCATCACTGTTAATTTTTACGACACATCTCCCCACCTGAAAACATGCCTACGGCAAGTTCTAAAACCAGTGATACACATAGACAAAATCTCTCCTTACGCCTGCCATTACTCTAATTTTGATCACAGGGGTGCCGACTGAGGAAATCTGCACCGACATTCAATTTACCTGGGATATATTGGATACTAAACTGATAAGGTTGAAGCAATAAAGACCACCTCAGCAATCTTGCGTTTTCATGCTTAGCCTGAGATAAGAATACGAGAGGCTGATGATCCGTCTCGACCACAAAAGTCCTACCATACAGATAGATTTGAAACTTCTTTATTGCCCAGACCAACGCTAAACATTCTTTTTCGCTTGTGGAGTATCCTTGTTCCGCCTTATTCAATTTGCGGCTTGCATAAGCGACTGGTTTCAGTTCCCCATCAGGTGAAGCTGATCTTTGCAACAAAGCCGCCCCGAGTCCTACATTACTGGCATCGGTTCTCAAGACAAAGTCCTGTGTCAAATCAGGTAGTTTGAGAATAGGCTTGCTAGTGAGTTTTTCTTTAAATCCTGGAACGCTAATTCACTTTGTGCAGTCCAATTAATTTTATCTGGAAGTCCCTTGCGAGTCAGATCAGTCAGAGGAGCACAAATAGAGTTAAAATCTTTGATATATTTTTGATAAAATCCGCATAACGACACAAATGATCGCACGTCTTTTTTTGTTTGTGGTCTAGGTGCTCTCTGCAGTTTTTCGAAGTTCTTAGGATCAGGGGTCATGCGACCCTGATATACCGTGTGTCCCAAGAATTCCAACTCTTTGCATCCAATGCAACATTTTGTTGGCCTAGCAGTTAAGTTCGCCTCCCTAAGCCTATTAAATAACATTTCTAGAGCTTCAATGTGTTCTTCAAATGTCTCTGTGGCGACGAGAATATCATCCATGAAATTCGTGATACATGGGTTATTCAGGGGATCCAACAATTTGCGCATCATCCTTGAAAATACACTCGGAGCATTTTTCAGTCCGAATGGTAGCATGTTGAATTCATAATGTCCATCTGAAGTGCTAAAAGCCAAATAAGGTCTCACTTCAGGCTTCACTGGGATCTGGTAATAGCCTTTACTAAGATCCACCTTTGAAAAGTATTTTGCCTTGTTCAGTCTGGCAAATAACTGTTTTGTGTCTGGTAATGGATCCACTTGCCCTTCTGTGACAGCATTCAGTTTCCTGTAATCTATGCACAGTCTGTGTTCCCCAGACGGTTTTCTCAGCAATACGACACTAGAGCTAAAAGATGATTCACTGTGTGAAATGATCCCTTCCTTCAACAAATAATCTATTTCTTCCTTCAATGCCTTCTCCTTCGCGAACGGAATAGAATAGGCTCTCATACAGATTGGGTTTGAGTCTACCAGTTTCATGTCATACTGTAGCAAATTTGTATGTTCTGGTTTATCTGTTAATACATCTGTATGTTCCTCCAGAACCTGTTGAACTCTCTCCCTCTGGTTTTTAGTCAGGTGCTTACTGACTTTTACCTGTGCTGCTGTTTCACAAGGATGTAATGGGTATTCATGTGAGGTGAGTGGTTCCTTTTGCATTTGAGTTGCGATAGCTAAGGTCAGTAAGGGGGTGCTTTCCTGGAGTGGTCTGTCCAGATACTTCTTTAACAGGTTTACATGATAAACTTTCTCCTTCCCCTTTTTGTCAATTTTATAGTTTGTTCTAGACACCTTCTCTAGAACCGTATATGGACCTTGCCATCCAATTTGTAATTTATTCTGGCTACCGGGTAGTAGAAACAGCACCTTCTCTCCGACTGCCAGTTCTCTGTCCTTTGCCTTCCTATTAAAATATGCTGCATGTTTCTTCCTGGCTTGTTTCAAATTATCATTTGCCAGTTTCCATCCAGCTTTCAAACGAGTGGTCAGTTCGTTCATGTATTGATAGGATGAGGTAACAGTCTCTTCCGCCTTCTCATCTGTCCAGGTCCTTAATAGAGCTTCTAATGGACCTTTTATTGGCCTCCCAAATAGCAGAGTTGCGGGAGCCATCCCGGTTGAACTATGTGGTACCTCCCGGTACGCAAACAATGCGGCGGGCAGGAATTGATCCCACAGATCCGGTTTTTCGTGTGCCAGCTTTCTCAGGATAGAAATGGGAGTCCCGTTGAACCTCTCTACCTGGCCGTTCCCTTGCGGATGGTACGGACTACAATGAAAGTGTCTGGCTTGAAATAGCTTAAAAACTTCTTCCGTTAGTTTCCCCTTGAACTGAGAACCATTATCCGTCAAGATTTGATGCGGGAATCCTAATCGGGTAAATATTGTAAGTAGTGCCTCTGCTACATGTTTTGAATCAATTGACGGCAGGGCTACCGCCTCTCCCCACATAGAACAAGTGTCCACCAGAGTAAGGATGTAACTGTTCCTCCTCTTGGTCCGAGTGAGAGGTCCTACAATATCCACTGCAACCCTCTCAAAAGGTGTTCCCACTATGGGCATTTCCCCTAGAGTTGCAGGAGCAGTCCAGTGCTTTGGAGCTACCCTTTGACATTCTGGGCAGGATTTGACATATCTTTTTATATCCTCCGTTATCCCTGGCCAGAAGTAATGACAAGCTATACGCTGTCCTGTGGCGCTGATCCCCATGTGACCACTGAAGGGAATCGCATGCCCGAGTTCCATCACTTTATCTCTATATGAAGTGGGAAGAACCAGCTGGTTGTGACCATTTGTTCCAGTTCCGGCCTTCCTGTATAAGAGTTTGTGCTTCATGAAATATTCCCCCTTGCTCGGAGGTGTGTGGCATTTGGGCAATTTTTTAAAACATGGCTTGAGTGTCCTATCCTCAGCCTGCGCCTTCCTCATCTCCTCTGGATGAGCATTTATAGGTTCACCTTCTTCCTCCTTCTTCTGTGACCTGGTCTGCACTGTCGCCATGATCACAGGTCTCTCGGGATTCCCCAAGAAGACGTATCTACACCCCAATATCAGAGGGTAGATTGGTTCATCTATCACTGCTGCTCTGATTTCTCCTTCCACATAGCGAGTTTTCACCGTTATCCTTGCGATGGGAAGTGTCATGAGTGGTATGTCCTTAGTTGCCCCTTGTATTTCCACTGTTTCTGTGGTATACTGACTTGGGTCCACTAGGCTAGACTTCACAACTGAATCATAATCCAAACCTGTATCATAAAGGCACCTTATGGTGACCCCATTACAAATAACATCCTCACAAACTGGGGGGTGATAAGGTTCCTGTTGTCCATTAGGATTAACCTTTAATCTTTGCGTCCCCGACTTCATTGCAGCAATGTTTGAAGGTTTCCTTCTACAAAATTCGGTGTTATGGTTATCCTTCTTGCACCATTTACACCATCTTTTTCCTTGGTTCAACGGTTTTCTTTCATTGAATTTTTGGTCATTGAACTGTGAGTTTCTGTCTCTGTAGTCATTTCTTGGCCGTTCAAAGTTTGTCCTACCTTTATTTCCCTGCTCCCTATTATCAAATTTATTAAATTGCTGTGGAGCTTTAAAATTATCTATGTGCTTCTTTTTAGCACCACTTACTTCTGCCTGGGCTGCCTGATACCTCTCAGCGACATTTAAAACCTCCCCCAACTTCTCTGCACCTTGTTCCATGAGAAATTTTCTCATGTCTGGAGCCATGGACTCTCTCAATTGCTCAATCATGATCATTTCTTTAAGATCTTGGGTCTTCCCCAGAGCAGTCCATTTCTCCAAATAGGTTTCTAGTCTGGCAGAGAATTGGTGGTATGTCTCCCCAGACAACAATTTGGCATTTCTAAATTTCTTACGATAAAATTCCCCATTTTTTTCGTACCTCAATAACAAAGCCTGCTTTAACATGTCATAATTCTCCTGGTCTTCTCTGTGCATTTTTGCAAAGACTTCGTAAGAAGTACCTCTCAGTCCCTGTGATAGCTTTAAACTCCACCTCTCTCTCTCTAACCCATATGTAGTAGCTAATAACTCAAAACGTCCTAGGTACCCCTCTATGTCATCGTCTTTTTCAACAAAATGGTCTAAATGAAACCCCATAGCTGAGTTTGAGGCTCCCAGACTGGGCGTAGCATCTGAGGCAAAAGGGCTGGCACCATTTTCAGGGGCCTGGCCTTGTAGCTCCAGCTCCCTTAGTCGTAATTCGTGCTCCCTTTGCAACCTTCTATCTTCTGCCTCCCTTTCGGCAGTCAATCTTTTATCTTCTGCCTCCCTTTGCTGTCGTTTTTCTTCGGCCTCCAATGCCTTTGCCTCTTTGTCAGCCTCAATCTGCAACCTCTTAGTCTCAGCCTCAATTTGTAACCTCTTAGTCTCAGCCAACCGTTCGGACTCTAATTTTCTTTCAGCCTCTTTGTCTAATCTCCTTTCTTCCCGTTCAATATATTTATCACATTCAGTCGTTACATGTTGAATTAAAATCTGACCCTCCATTCCCATCTCCTTTGCCGACAGCACAGCAGCTGATCGGAATTTTGCCAGCTCCGCCATACTTTTTAGACAATATAATAATATACAAGATAAATCTCTAACCTCTAAAGAACTTCTAATTACTATAGTCTAACTAATTTTAATTAATTAATTAACTAATTACTGGCTGTGAAGATTCACCAACTTTTATTTGCAGGGACACTTTTAATTTTAAGGGAATTTTACAATATTTCTCCCACCAGGAGATCCTAATATTACTTAATGGGCTAATTATCCCGGGACAAAGAGACCCCAATATATGTAATTAATTTAAATCCCGAGATCGAGCCACCCAATATATGTAGTGGGTTTGATGGTATTGTATGGTGGTGATGGTACTACGTGTGATGCATGAGGTCAGCTGTGAAGGCTCCTGAGATAATATGTAACTGTGAATTGTCAGAAGGCCCTTCTCGCTACGACTACGACCTCACACTTATCTTTTTTTGTGTTCTAATGAATGTGGCTACGTTAAATGTCTAGGGTAATGATATGTAATGTGGTGTGATAGTTATAGACACACACACAGATATTTACTAAGTCTAATAATATTAACAAATGTTATAATACACTGAACTAACTCAAGTGTGTAAAATTTTTGATAGACATTTTCTTACATTTATTTTGTTCTGGATCAAGTTTTATTTTGACCAGAACTTATAAAAGATTTAGAAATTATGAAAAAAATGCATGGAATATTACGTAATAAATGCAAGAGTGTACATATGTATGTTACTAGACTATTTAGTTTTATTAATGTTTATAGTAGTCATCTAATTTGGGAGACCGTTTAATGGTTGTGCTGTTGGGGTGGCCTCATCACTCCAGTCTATATTGACTACACAGTGTCCAGTAAATTGCAGGAATTTTATGGGATTGTTAGTAACTGTATTGAGTTGGTGAATTCTCAGCAGACCAGAGGCTCACTCAACTTTGAAGATGTAGCTCTGGTGCTGAGATCTGGTGGCCCCACCTCTCCGTGCTTGGGGGCAATAATAGTGGTCTGGTGGCCCCACCTCTCCGTGCTTGGGGGCAATAATAGGCTGCTCTGACACAAGGTTACTGCACGGATCCACTCGGGTAAAATCAACAACTCGTTTGACACCACCTTGGTGCCAACTGAAAATCACAGCTCAGAAATATGAATATAGTACACAGTAAATAAGTGCTAGCAAAACTCTGCTGAGCTGCTGGCTATAGTATGGTGTCCCACTGAATATTATGTATTATTTCTGGGAAATCACCACTACAATTAATGACTGTGTTACTGGACAGACTTATGTCGAATGGCCAAAATGTGCGTCTCTATCCCGCTAATATAAAATGCGTTGGCCAATCAGATCAGAAGACCAAGCTTTTCAATTCAAAATTTGAAAATAAAGTCAAAATTACATCTTATTTTCTCAAATGTACGTCCGTCACATTTTATCTTTTCCCAAAAAAGTCAAAAGTACATCTCAATTTTTAAAATGTACGTCGGTCACAATTTATCTTTTTCCCACAATTTCACTTGTTTTTTTGAACTAACACATGTAAAACTGCACGAACCTGCCTCCTAAGTTATTTTTAGCCACTACTGTCCGCTACTCCCCCCTCTCTTGCATTCTAACTAGATTTGAACACTTGAGTCTCAAGGTTGCGATTTTTGTGCAAATAGTGGCATGTTTGATTCAATGCAGTCTTTCGCTGATGTGAACAACCCCGTCTTTTGTCATTATCTTTCTTATTATCTGTCCGTCTGTATAAATGAAAGTATATTATTTCACTGCTCAGAATGGGCCATCCGGCCAGCTAACTTTTATATTCCTAACATTAATATTAAGAAAAAGTTACTTTTTGAATTTTGTAATATTTCAAGCATCTGCGTTTAGCCGCTGAATTCAAATAAAAGGCTTGGTATCGCAAAAGCGTCCAATAAATGACTGTGGTGTATCATATCCAAGGTCCCTTCTGTCGAATTCCTTACTTTCTGTCAACTTGGGGGGAGGGGGGGGGGAAACGTGACTTTTCCTCCTTGCCCACCAATTTGCGTCCATTAACCTCGCTAGTTCAAGTACGCGTTCAGTCAGATTTTTGTCTTTTGATCCTCGTTCCGTTTTGCCTTCAAGTCTAACACCTGATGACCCGCGGCGCAGGCGATCATGTATTCCAGCAGCTTACGCATTGGTTTTTTATCCCTACGTTGTATCATTGGAGATATTTTGACGTTGCATCACTTTTAATTTTTACGACAAACAGCCAGAAATGAGCGCATGAGTTCTTGACAGCTACAATTTGAATCATAATACGATTCTCCTTCCATCATTTAATTTAATTTAATTAATCTCATACTTACCAACGGGCTGATCACCCGTTTGCCAGTCACTTCGATTACGGAAACAACAGCAAATGGATTGATTTGCCATTGCCCTAAAGACGCCAATAGGCGTGATGGGAAACAATGGCAAAGAAAACCTATCTGCTGTTGCCCTAAGACGCCACTAGGCGTAATGGCCACTGACTGCTTTGACGGTCGGTGGCTAAGGACGGAAGAAGAAGAAGAAGAATCTCATACTTAGATTAATATCCGAACTGACCCTGAGTTCTACATTGATTCATATATATACAGGCTATATACTAAGCCTTTCCTTGGAAGAAATACAAGACACGACTTCTTTGCTTGACGGATAGCGGAACAAGGGCCATGTAACCAAGTCACCCAGCGTGACCTTCCCAACGCGAATGCGTCATAATCTCAGCATATATTTCGCGTTCACTATACCGTAAAATATCGACATATTCTATAAATGTTAATGACCCCTAAACGTTGCGCACGGCTAAACCCCAGCAGACGCCGTCATTTAAAATAACACCGTAACAGTCGTCCACTGCGATGCCGGTCTTCAACTGAGCCAGTGGCTTGGAACCAGTGCCAAAGTCGACTGATGGTACTCTGATGCATGTTTAGATGCCTGGCAACCTGACTTTGACTTTCGCCTGCATGCAGTCGGCCAATAGCAATGTTCCTTAAATTTATCGATAGAGACGCCATAAATGTCTGCTTGAAAATTAACTGAATTTTTTTGTGTAGCATTATCCTTTTATAAGGTTTCAGTTGCGTAGTCAGTGAATAGTGTTCACCCCAAAATTTGTTGCTTTCACGTGCGCTCAACATGAGCTTTGGTCAAAAATTGCGTCATAAACACTATTGACCACTGCGTTGTAACAATTACAAAAACGAACGCAATTCAGGTCAACACGTGCATTTGACAATGTAAAGAACATTTGAGGCTGGTTTTTATATACCCTAGCACCAAAGTTTACTTACAAACTCATAAAAACGCGCCCTCGGATAGCTATGCGTTTCATTTTTTGAACAGTATAAATGGTCCTCTCACTTCCATCTATCTTGGCTTTGGTGTGCCTGTTTAGTCCTTTATTTCAAAATTTTCCTCTCTCCTCCCAGGTAAAGGATCATCCCTTCACACCTCTAAGAATACGTTATATTCACTAAAATCGCTCCGTGAATATGTCCTGACCTTGGCCTTTCACGCCAGATTCTACATCTAGGAGATCTTTGACACCCCTGTAGATTTACAAGCAACAGTTTTTATGGGACTTTGAAGACCCGATATCTGTTGTTTGTTGTTGTTGTTGTTACTGTTAACTTCAAACAAAAACTAAAACCAAAATGACTACCATGATACCGAAGCCAGCACTGAAAATTGTAAATAGTAGCAGGGTATGTGTGACATTGTGTGTGTGTAAATAGTAGCAGTAGAATAACTTGTTGTGGGCATGTATGTGTAAATAGTAGCAGTAGAATAATATTTTGTGGGCATGTGTGTGTAAATAGTAGCAGTACAATAACATTTTGTGGGCATGTGTGTGTAAATAGTAGCAGTAGAATAATGTTTTGTGGGCATGTATGTGTGTAAATAAAAGCAATAGAATAACGTTTTGTGGTCATGTATGTGTGTAAATAGTAGCATTAGAATAACATTTTGTGGGCATGTGTGTGTAAATAGTAGCAGTAGAATAATGTTTTGTGGGCATGTATGTGTGTAAATAGTAGCAGGGTATGTGTGTGTGTGTAAATAGTAGCAGTAGAATAACGTTTTGTGGGCATATATGTGTGTAAATAGAAGCAGTAGAATAACGTTTTGATGGCATGTATGTGTGTAAATAGTAGCAGTAGAATAATGTTTTGTGGGCATGTGTGTGTAAATAGTAGCAGTAGAATAACATTTTGTGGGCATGTATGTGTGTAAATAGTAGCAGGGTGTGTGTGTAAATAGTTGCAGAGTATGTTGTGTGTGTAAATAGTAGCAGTAGAATAACATTTTGTGGGCATGTGTGTGTAAATAGTAGCAGTAGAATAACGATTTGTGGGCATGTATGTGTGTAAATAGTAGCAGTCGAATAACGTTTTTTGGGCATGCATGTGTGTAAATAAATTAAAGAATAATTGTCAAATTGCCCAAGAATGGAAATCTTGCAGACTTCAATAATTGGAGAGGAATTCTCTCAGTTCCCGGCAAAATACTAGGCAGGATAATTATACAGAGAATTTCAAAAGCAGTAGACCACAAACTGAGGAAAGAACAAGCAGGATTTAGAAAGAACAGAAAATGTATAGATCATATATTTACCCTCAGGAACATTTTAGAGCAGTGCTCAGAATGGCAAAGACAGCTGTACATTAATTTCGTTGATTTTGAAAAGGCTTTTGACAGTATACATAGGGACAGTTTATGAATAATACTGAGGGCTTATGGAATTCCAAGCTGCATAGTGTCAATCATAAAATGCCTCTATGCCAACTTTACGTATAGTGTTGTGCAGAGCAACCTAACCTTTGAGGTGAAGACAGGAGTACGACAGGGATGTCTCTTATCAACCACACTATTTTTAACAGTCATAGACTGGGTGATGCGCCAGACAACAGAGGGCGGTCTAAGAGGAATAAGATGGACTACATTTTCTACATTGGAAGATCTGGAATATGCAAATGACATTGCACTGCTAGCACATTCACATCAACACATCCAGGAAAAAATGGATAGACTTAATAAGTATAGCTAGCAGGTGGGCTTGAACATCATCCTAAAGAAGACAGAGGTCATTACGCTCAACGTGAGCAACCCTGAGCCCATATCAGTAAGGAATCAGCAACTGGAACAGACAGATGCCTTCACATACCTAGGATGCATAGTAACACCAGATGGTGGAGCAAGCAAAGACATCAACAACAGAATGAACAAAGCAAGAACAGCCTTTTTTAGTCTAAACAACATCTGGAAGTCCTCTCAGTACAGCACAAGCACAAAATTAGGATTATATCAGAGCTGTGTGCTTTCTGTGCTTCTCTATGGCGCGGAGAGCTGGAGAGTTGCAGAGAAGGAAATGTCGAAATTGTCCTCTTTTCACACAACATGCCTAAGAAAAATTCTCCGAATCTTTTGGCCGAATACCATCACCAACCAAGATCTGCTTACTTGGAGCAAGCAAGAGGACATGCACACCATCATAGCTGGCAGACGCTGGAGCTGGGTTGGCCATGTCCTCAGAAGAGACCCCGATGCCATCACAAGAACAGCTATGCTATGGACCCCTGAAGGAAAACGAAAGAGAGGCTGACCAAAAACAACTTGGCGGAGGACTGTGGAGGCTGAGATGCAAAGAATGAATCAGAGTTGGGGCACTGTACGAAGGATGGCCGCCGACCGAGCAAAGTGGAATCAATTTGTTGTTGCCCTACAAGACGCCACCAGGCGTAATGGCTACTGACTGCTTTGACGGTCGGCGGCTAAGGATCAAAGAAGAAGAAGAAGATGTGTGTAAATAGTAGCAGTAGAATAACGTTTTGTGGGCATGTATGTGTGTAAATAGTAGCAGTAGAATAACATTTTGTAGGCATGTATGTGTGTAAATAGTAGCAGTAGAATAACGTTTTGTGGGCATGTGTGTGTGTAAATAGTAGCAGTAGAATAATGTTTTGTGGGCATGTATATGTGTAAATAGTTCTTTGATCCTTAGCCGCTGACCATCAAAGCAGTCAGTGGCCATCACGCCTAGTGGCATCTTGTAGGGCAACAACAAATTGATTCCACTTTGCTCGGTCGGCGGCCATCCTTCGTACAGTGCCCCAACTCTGGTTCATTCTTTGCATCTCAGCCTCCACAGTCCTCCGCCAGGTTGTTTTTGGTCGGCCTCTCTTTCGTTTTCCTTCAGGGGTCCAAAGCATAGCTGGTCTTGTGATGGCATCGGGGTCTCTTCTGAGGACATGGCCAACCCAGCTCCAGCGTCTGCCAGTTATGATGGTGTGCATGTCCTCTTGCTTGCTCCGAGTAAGCAGATCTTGGTTGGTGATGGCATTCGGCCAAAAGATTCCGTGAACTTTTCTTAGGCAATTTCTTTAAATTGATAGTGTAAATAGTAGCAGTAGAATAATGTTCTGTGGGCATGTGTGTGTAAATAGTAGCAGTGTATGTGTGTGTAAATAGTAGCTGTGAATGTAAATAGTAGCAGTAGAATAACGTTTTTTGGGCATGTGTGTGTAAATAGAAGCAGTAGAAAAACGTTTTGTGGGAGTGTGTGTTAAGGCAGGGTTCTCCTATGGAGTTGTCGCCCACAATTTTAGAACCACTGGCTAAGCCACAAACCATGATCTTTGTAAGTGCTGCTTTTAACAGTTTCTGCAAAGCAATGTTGCCAACCATGAAAATTACTAGAGTAGTAAAATTAGATACAGAAACGAAAGGGATGTAGAGTATCCAGGTCATTTACAAAATGATGCAAACTATCAGTTCAACAGAAGTGAACAACTGGTAATATTCAGACTCCACACTGGCCACAACAGATTGAGATATCATCTATTCAACAAGCTAAAGATAGGCCTACTAAAAAGTGTAACTGTGACACTGATAAAATGACTATTGAACATTTGCTTCAAAGTTGCCCAACATATGCGGAACACAAAAAGCGCATATGGCTGACACCATTACCATTCGTGGAAAAAACTCTACAGAGATTCAAATAGCCTCAAGCTGACTACTGCTTTTTATGAGAACATTTACGTGGACGTCTGAGAGTGTATGAAGAAGATAACCACAATGGAGATAATTAAGTTATGAGTCATCTGTATGAGAATAACACTACATTATAGTAATACATTGTGCGTAACACTAATATGCTTTATAAGAGAACTTTTCAGAGTTATACGTATACTCCATACAAATGTACATTATTGCTTTGTTAGTGCAGACCATACCCGAAACTAATGCAGAGCCAGTATTATCCATATGGGAAACCCTGTTAGAAATATAATTCAGTGAGATATTATGTCAACTTTGGAAAGTCTACTTGATTTATTTTTAGCAATTAATGTTTAACATGTGTCATTCTAGTTAAAGGTGTTATTGGGAGAAACATCGAAATCCCTTGCTGAAGACAACATTAACAAC
Organism: Oreohelix idahoensis; assembly: GCA_024509875.1. NCBI lineage: Eukaryota > Metazoa > Mollusca > Gastropoda > Stylommatophora > Oreohelicidae > Oreohelix > Oreohelix idahoensis. Next base: position 132,866 of record JAMPIV010022618.1, read on the forward strand.
TACAGACTAATCAGAGACACAATGTAAGATAAAACAACATTGTTTTTATTATAGATTGCTTGTACACACTGAAGACATGTTTTAGAAATATGACTTAACTTCGTGTCAGTTACTGTAGTATGTCTTACCATCAAGTCAGTTACTGTAGTGTGTCTTGCTATCATGTCAGTTACTGTAGTGTGTCTTACCATCATGTCAATTACTGTAGTATGTCTTACCATTGTGTCAGTTATTGTAGTATGTCTTACCATCATGTCAGTTACTGTAGTATGTCAGTCACACCATCATGTCAGTTACTGTAGTATTTCTTAAAATCATGACAGATTTTGTAGTATGTCTTATGGTCATGTCAGTTACTGTAGTGTGTCTTACTGTCATGTTAGTTACTGTAGTATGTATTACCATCATGTCAGTTACTGTAGTATGTCTTATCATCATGTCATTTACTGTAGTATGTCATATCGTCAAGTCATTTACTGTAGTATATCATAGCATCATGTCAGTTACTATAGTACATATTTCAACTCGTTGGACTTCGTTTTGTGAAATAATCACAAATTTTTTAATATGGCGGTGTGTGTCGTCTGCTGATCTTTGTGGGGTTGTATGAAGATAAATTGCTGTTCAAATTTTCAAGTGTACTGCAGAAGTTCAAGCTATTCAAGGAAAAAGTCTTTTCAAGAAAATCTACATTGATAAATTCAAGTTTTATGCTCGATGATGGCCTACTATCAAGAAGACGACAGACCGAATGGCAGTCCTAGTCAAGTGAGCGAACAAAAGTACCCCATTGTTGAGAGGGAGCTGTTGGCGATATACTTCTGCTTCGCCAAACTACAGCGTTACCTGATGGGAGTGAAATGTACCTTGGAGACAGATCAAAAAGCTCTGTCCTATCTCAAGACAGCGAGATTCCGAAATGAAAGGGCCGCCAGGGCCTCGCTTGCACTTCAGCCCTATGACTATGAGATTAGACATATCAAAAGAAACCCGAATGTCATGGCTGATGTCCTGTTGTGCTGTATAAAGGACCCTATATCACCAATCAACGCTATGAATGCAGGTGTCTTATAATGTCGAAACTAACCTACGAACTGACTTCATGATATGATGATACATGGACTATTGCGGTTAATATGATGTGTTGCTTTGACACTACTACGTTTGCACAAAAAGTCAAACGATAGAGGATACCATAACATACTATAAGCTACCAACGCTAGGGACTACTTAACAATTTTGCATTTTACAGAAAAAATTCTGCAGTGAATTATGTGACAGTATTCATACGATTAATTGGTTCACACGGCACATGATGTTGATGAATACTGAAATGCTCAAGATGATGTTGCATCTCTTTCAGCTCAGCGCATTACTTACATATATTGTGCCTTGATGACAGTGCTCATATACGATATAACAGCTTACGCACGCAAATTATATGGAATGTTGAAAATGCTGTGACTTACGGATATTTCTTACTGACATGTATTGTCATTTTTAATTGGAAAACCAACGTCTACAAATGAAGGGACATAACTCTAGAATAATTCGCATAATCAAGGGAAGTAACAAAAACATTTCCTTTCTGATGGTTTTTCGATTCACAATGTCTTTGGATATTAACATTTGCATTCGCTCTGACATAATATTGTATGGAAGTTGTAGTGGTTTTTGATGTTATTGCGTGGTTGTTATGTTACCTAGTGTACTGGATGAGGTCAGCTGTGAAGGCTCCTGAAGATAACAGTTTATGTGAGTTACAGAATGCCTTTCTGCTACCACTTATGACCTCAAACAGACTTGTTCTACTATTATGTATGTTAGCTACGTTTAATGTCTAGGGTAATGAAATGTGATGTGTAGGTAATTAAATACACAGACACACACATGTAAACACTAAGTCTAATAATAATAATAAGCTCTATGATCAAATCAACTAACACTGGCTTTAGAGTTTAAATTTGACAATTTTTTTAATTTATTTAGTCCTGAACCAAATGTTCTTCTGGTCAGGACGTATGAAACAATATGTATTTATCAATAAAAGTGCATATATATATATTGAATAATCAAATGAAAATTTTGTACATTGATATATTGTTACATTCGTTAATATCAACACTAACTACAGTGTCTTTGGAAAACTAGCACTGGATGTCTAGTCCGGGTGGTGTCATCATGCCCAATCTCTGTATTATAATGTTCATTGTCTTTAAAATATGGAATTGAGGTATAGTTTTTATACAACAGAATTTTGTTTATTTATTTTATTGTGGACAAGTTTGATGAATCCACAGCAGGCCAGGTATTCAACTTATCTGGCCTGTGACGATGCAGTAAAGAATTCCAGTGGCCCACTCCTCACAAGCTGGAGTAAAATGGTAGGCTTCTTAGGCATCCATTCTTGGACCTCTACAAAGCATCTGGCACTAGCGTAGTACCAGACCAGAAACTCTGAAACCAAAATTTGTGCCATGTGTCAACACACTGCTTACTGCACCAATTTTACACACAACAAAGCAAAGCAAAATTTACAAAGATCGGGTCAGATCTCACTGACCAACTCAGCACATCTCACCCAGGCGGTATCAAATAGTACCAGTTTCCCATGACTGTATTGCATCTAAAATATGTTCAATAGTCTCCTCTTCCATCCAATAAGGTGGGTGATATGTTCCCACTGATCTCAAATATAGATCTGTCTTCTATAGTCTTAGATATGTTTTCCTATATTATTGGTTTTCCTCTAGGCCCTTGACTGGTGCTGGGGACCTAGAATAAGCACTCACTTGTCGTAATCATTTTTCATGATATGGCAGTATCAATCACTCAAAATATTAAATGTTAAATAAAAGGGTTAATGAATTTTTCTCCTTATCACAATTCAAAATTGAAAACACAGTTACGTTGTACTAGCAAAACTCAGCTGAGCTGCTGGCTAGATTATGGCGTCCCACTGATAATATATAATATCTTCTGGAAATTACTCTTCTAGCATTAACGAACTGGGTATGTGGACAGTCTTTTAAAAATGGCACTAGCGGGCGTCTTTCTTTCTATAATATGAAAGCTTCTGTCCAATCAGCGGACTTCCCTTCTACCTTTCAAATATTTAAACTACAAAAAAAAACTACTCAAATTTTTCCTCCCCCTACTTCTAAGATCCTATGCTAAGTTATTTTTAGCTTCTACCCTCCTATCCTGCCCCTAGTCCACATGTAATGTTTTTCTGCATTTTTAGTCTCAAGGACGTCAAAATGTAACTTTAGTGAAAATATGCACAAAAAACTGTCTGCTAGTCTGTATTGAACAATACAGTCTTTCGTCAATATCTTCCGTGTTATCTGTCCGTCTGTGTAATTAAAAGTATATTATTTCTCAGATAAAGATGGGCTATCAAACTAGCTATTTTTTATTCTCCTAAACTTATTATTCAAAAAAAACCTACTTTTTTCAAGGTTAGTTTTGAAATTTGTTTTTGGTACCTTCGTTCACGGCGTTTGCCGCTATATTCAAACTAAACGACTAATTACCGTAAAACGTCCAAGATACGTCTGTTTCTGACAAGAGCTAAGGTCGTTTTTTTGTCCATTTCCTTACATTGTGTCAACTAGTGGCGTAATTGTTTCTTTAAAAACTACAATTTGCGTCTTTTAGACTTTAGATTCAAACACGTGTTCAGACCGTCACATTTTTTTTTTTTTTCTCCCCCCCCCCCCCCCCCCCCCCCGTCTAAAAGGATAGGTCGTTAGTCTGCATGTTCTAACTTTAGTTTTCAATGGCGCTAGAAAACGCGGGCATGGGTGAGAATGTATCAGCGTATCTTACCTATATTTTTATCCCTACATGTTATTTTACCTGTTATCTTTATAAATGGAGGAATTTTAACGTTGCATCACTGTAATTTCACCACACATCTCCCCACTTGAGAACATGCACTAATGCAAGTTCCAAAACCAGTGATACTACTACTTAGTCGTTCCCCTTCTACCGTGAGGTGTAGAGATTTGGAAGAGAGAGCGCCAGACTATCCCATCGGCTGTCCTCCTCCCGGCCCGGCCCCACTCCAGTCCCCGATCCCCCAAAGACCGTCCAATGCCGTCCTCCCAGCGGACTCCGGGTCGTCCCTGGGGTCTGGATCCCTGGCTCTCTGTTTCCCACGCCCGTCGTGGCATCCGATACCCTCCCACTCCGCAGACACGGCCAAACCATCTCAACTGGGACCGCTCCACCCGGGCCCGCATTGGGTAGGATTTAAGGCCCTGACGTATCGTCCGGCCGCGCACCATGTCTCCTCACGCCACCTCAACCACCTTCCTTAGACACCCCACCCCCGAGGTCCGGACCTGGCTCCTATGGGCTGTAGTCACCGCCCACGACTCGCATCCGTACGTCAAGACTGGGACACAGGTGGAGCGGTACACAGCCATCTTCGTTTTCTTATCAACCTCTCTCCCGCCGAGGAATCCTCGATCTACGGATTGAAAAAGTCTCCCAGCCGCCGCTTTCCAAGCGGCCAACTCCCCCCCGATGCCCCCCTTTCGGTCCACAACAGCTCCGAGGCATTCAAAGTGGTCGACCTGCTCCAGGACCGGTTCTCCCAACTTAATCTGATGTTTTCTTTCTTCTCGTGATATCACCATGGACTTTGCCCTAGAGCTGCCTATGACCATCCCTCCCCTCTCCAGCTCCCCCCTCCAGACCCGCAGGCCGGACCGGAGACGTGCCTCCGATTTAGCAATCAGGGCAACACCATCAGCAAACGCCAGCTCCGAAACACAGACCTGTCTCATCCTCCAGTACCCCACTGAATACCCTCTCGTTCTCTCCCCACACGCCCCGATGACATCGTCCACAAGGAGTATGAAGAGGTAAGGTGACAGGATATCACCCCGTCCCACACCAGCGGTGGTCCCGAACTCTTCCGACTTATGGCCCGCCGTCCTCACACAATTTCTGCAAGACCTGCAGAAGCTCTGCATAGCATGAACCAGAGGTGCTGGAATACTCTTCCTTGCCAAACAGTCCCAAAGTTTGCTCCAGGGGACCCTGTCAAATGCCCCCTCCAGATCCATGAAACAAAGATGCATCTCACTCCTATACCCAAGGGCCCTCTCACCCAGCCGTCTGAGTGCGAAGATTAGGTTCCGGGCACCTCGGACCGCTCGGAATCCGCACCGGACCTCATCCAACTGTGGCCCAGCTAGACGTCGGAGTCCCCGCTTCAGGATTCTAGAGCAGACTTCACCAGGGACACTGAGAAGGGACATGCCTCTATGGTTTCCACACTGTCGATTGTCACCCTTTTTGAAAATTTGTGTTATGATGGCAATCTCCCAATCCTTTTGCATGGTCCTGTTGTACCACGCTGCCTGTAAAACCCTCAAGAGCAATAGGTCGCCTGATGCTCCCATGAACTTAACCATTTCTGGTGTTATACCATCATGCCCTGCTGCTTTGCCCATCTTGATTTTCTCCAGTGCTGCCTTCAGTTCTTCCATCTTTATGTCATTTTCACCATCATTGGTTTTCTCTTCTGTGCTAGTGTTTATCATTTCTGATGCTTCACCATGCTCACCATCCAGGAGTTCTGAGAAATATTCTTTCCATCTTCCCATTACTTCCTTCGGGGCAGTAAGCAATTTGCCTTGCTTGTCCTTTATAAATTTGAGAGGGCATTGTTTTTCCTTCCTCATGTTCTTTAGGGTCTTATAGAACAATTTCTGGTTTTCTTGTGCATCTTTTTCTAGCTTTTCTCCAAATTCTTCCCAGGACTTCTGTTTTGCCGCTAGCACTTTGTTCTTTGCTTCTGTTCTGAGTGTCACATATTCTCTATATTTTTCCATTTGTCCTGTTGTGTTTTTAGCTCCTAAGTATTGTTTCCATGCCATTTTCTTCTCTCTTATTTTCTCTTTGACTTCCTCTGTCCACCAAGGTGTCCTCTTTCTCTTGTTCCAAAGTCGGACTTCACCACATGCTTCTGCAGCAGCTGTCTTTATCATATCCTTGAATTTAATCCAGAGGGTTTCCAAGTCATCAGGTCGTTCTTCTGTGTTGCTCACCGCTGCAGCAATAAGCCCCTGATATCTGGTCTTAATTTCTGGCTCTCTTAGCTTGTAGGTCCTAATGCTCATTTCTCCTGCTCGTTTACTTGGTTTCTTGCGTGATGTTGGACAGTTCCTAGGCTGAGCAACTCGTTTTTTGTCCATTTCCTTACATTGTGTCAACTAGTGGCGTAATTTTTTTCTTTAAAAACTACAAATTGCGTCTTTTAGACTTTAGATTCAAACACGTGTTCAGACAGTCACATTTTTTTCTTTTATCTCCGTTCCCCCCCCCCCCCGTCTAAAAGGATAGGTCGTTAGTCTGCATGTTCTAACTAGTTAGTTTTCAATGGCGCTAGAAAACGCGGGCATGGGCGAGAATGTATCAGCGTATCTTACCTATACTTTTATCCCTACATGTTATTTTACCTGTTATCTATATAAATTGAGGAATTTTAACGTTGCATCACTGTAATTTCACCACACATCTCCCCACTTGAGAACATGCACTAATGCAAGTTCCAAAACCAGTGATACACATAGATAAAATTAACCCCTCACGCCTGCCAACTACTCTAATTTTGATCACAGGGGTGCCTACTGAGGAAATCTGCACCGACATTCTGTGACCCCGGGATATATTCAATATTAAACTGATATGGTTGCAACAATAAAGACCATCTTAACAATCTTGCATTTTCATGCTTGGCCTGAGATAAGAACACAAGAGGCTGGTGATCTGTCTGGACCACAAAAGTCCAACCATACAGATAGATTTGGAACTTTTTTATTGCCCAGATTAAAGCTAAACATTCTTTTTCGCTTGTGGTATATCCTTGCTCCGCTTTGTTCAACTTGCGGCTTGCATAAGCGACTGGGTTCAGTTCCCCATTGGGTAAAGAGGACCTTTGCAACAGAGTAGCCCCAAGGCCTACATTGCTTGCGTCTGTTCTCACCACAAAGTCCTGAGTCAAATCAGGCAATTTGAGAATAGGCTTGCTAGTGAGTTTCTCCTTTAACTCTTGAAATGCCAATTCACATTGCGCTGACCAAACAATTTTATCTGGATTTTCCTTGCGAGTCAGATCAGTCAGAGGAGCACATATAGAGTTATAATTTTTGATATATTTTTGGTAAAACCCACATAACGACACGAATGATCGCACGTCTTTTTTTGTTTGCGGTCTAGGTGCTCTCTGCAGTTTTTCCAAGTTCTTGGGGTCAGGGGTCATGTTACCCTGAGATACAGTATGTCCCAAGAATTCCAACTCTTTGCATCCAATACAACATTTTGCTGGTCTAGCAGTTAAGTTCGCTTCTCTGAGCCTATCAAATAACATATTCAGAGAGTTAATGTGTTCTTCAAATGTTTCTGTGGCGATAAGAATATCATCCATGAAATTTGTGATACATGGATTATTCAAGGGATCCAATAATTTGCGCATCATCCTAGAAAATACACTCGGAGCATTTTTCAATCCGAATGGTAGCATGTTGAATTCATAATGTCCTTCCGAGGTGCTAAAAGCTAAATAAGGTCTAACTTCAGGCTTCACTGGAATCTGGTAATAGCCTTTGCTAAGATCCACCTTCGAAAAGTATTTTGCCTTGTTCAATCTGGCAAATAACTGTTTTGTGTCCGGTAATGGATCCACCTGACCTTCTGTGACAGCATTCAGTTTCCTGTAATCTATGCACAGTCTATGTTCCCCAGACGGTTTCCTCAACAAAACTACACTGGAGCTAAAAGAAGATTCACTGTGAGAAATAATCCCTTCTTTCAACAAATAATCTATTTCCTCTTTCAATGCCTTCTCCTTAGCGAACGGAGCAGAATAGGCTCTCATACAGATTGGGTTTGAGTCAACCAGCTTCATGTCACACTGTAGCAAATTTGTATGTCCTGGTTTATCTATTAATACATACGTATGTTCCTTCAGAACCTGTTGAACTCTCTCCCTCTGAATTTTAGTCAGGTGCTTACTGACTTTTACCTGTGCGGCTGTCTCACAGGGATGTAATAGGTATTCATGTGAGGTGAGTGGTTCCTTTTGCATTTGAGTTGCGATAGCCAAGGTCAGTAAGTGGGTGTTTTCCTTAATTGATCTGTCCAGATACTTCTTTAAAAGGTTCACATGATATATTTTCTCCTTCCCCTTTTTGTCAATTTTATAGTTTGTTACACCTTCTCTAGAACCGTATATGGACCTTGCCATCCAATTTGCAACTTATTCTGGCTGCCGGGTAGTAGAAGAAGCACTTTCTCTCCCACAGCTAATTCTCTGTCCTTTGCTTTCCTATTAAAATACGCTGCATGTTTCTTCCTGGCTTGTCTCAAATTATCATTTGCCAGTTTCTATCTAGCTTTCAGACGAGTGGTCAGCTCGTTCACATATTGATATGATGAGGTAACAGTCTCTTCTGCTTTCTCATCTGTCCAGGTCCTTAATAATGCTTCTAATGGACCTTTTATTGGCCTCCCAAATAACAGGGTTGCGGGAGCCATCCCGGTTGAACTATGTGGTACTTCCCGATACGCAACCAACGCAGCGGGCAGAAATTGATCCCACATATCAGGTTTCTCATGTGCCAGCTTCCTCAGGATAGAAATGAGAGTCCCATTGAACCTCTCTACCTGGCCGTTCCCTTGTGGATGGTACGGACTACAATGAAAGTGTCTGGCTTGAAATAGCTTAAAGACTTCTTCCGTTAGTTTCCCCTTGAACTGTGAGCCATTATCAGTCAAGATTTGATGCGGGAATCCTAATCTTGTGAATATTGTAAGTAGTGCATCTGCCACATGTTTCGAATCAATTGATGGCAGGGCTACCGCCTCTCCCCACATAGAACAAGTGTCCACCAGAGTAAGGATGTAACTGTTCCTCCTCTTGGTCCGAGAGGTCCCACAATATCCACTGCAACCCTCTCAAAAGGTGTTCCCACTATGGGCATTTCCCCTAGAGTTGCAGGAGCAGTCCAATGCTTTGGAGCTACCCTTTGACATTCTGGACAGGATTTGACATATCTTTTCATATCTTCCGTTATCCCTGGCCAGAAGTAATGACAAGCTATACGCTGTCCTGTGGCGCTGATCCCCATGTGACCACTGAAGGGAATCGCATGCCCTAGTTCCATCACTTTCTCCCTATATGAAGCGGGAAGAACCAGCTGGTTGTGACCATTTGTTCCAGTTCCGGCCTTCCTGTATAGCAATTTGTTCTTCATAAAATACTCTCCCTTGCTTGGAGGTGTGTGGCATTTGGGCAATTTTTTAAAACATGGCTTGAGTGTCCTATCCTCAGCCTGTGCCTTCCTCATCTCTTCTGGGTGAGCATTTATAGGTTCACCTTCTTCCTCCTTTGACTGTGACCTGGTCTGCACTGTCGCCATGATCACAGGTCTCTCGGGATTCCCCAAGAAGACGTATCTACACCCCAATATCAGAGGGTAGATTGGTTCATCTATCACTGCTGCTCTGATTTCCTTTTCCACGTAGCGAGTTTTCACCGTTATCCTTGCGATGGGAAGTGTCATGAGTGGTATGTCCTTAGTCGCCTCTTGTATTTCCACTGTTTCGGTGGTATACTGACTTGGGTCCACTAGGCTAGCCTTCACAACTGAATCATAATCCAAACCTGTATCATATAGGCACCTTATGGTGACCCCATTACAAATAACATCCTCACAAACTGGGGGGGGGGGGGTGATAAGGTTCCTGCTGTCCATTAGGATTAACCTTTAATCTCTGATTCCCCGATTTCATTGCAGCAATGCTTGAAGGTTTCCTTTTACAAAATTCGGTGTTATGGTTGTCCTTCTTACACCATTTGCACCACCTCTTTCCTTGGTTAAAAGATTTTCTTTCATTATATTTTTGGTCATTGAACTGTGAGTTTCTATCACGATAATCATTTCTTGGCCTATCAAAGTTTGTCCTACCTTTATTACCTTGTTCTCTGGTATCAAATTTATTAAAGTGCTGTGGGGCTTTAAAATTTTCTATCTGTTTCTTTTTAGAGCCAACTACCTCTGCCTGGGCTGCTTGATACCTCTCAGCAACATTCAAAACCTCCCCCAACCTCTCTGCACCTTGTTCCATGAGAAATTTTCTCAGGTCTGGAGCCATGGACTCTCTTAATTGCTCTATCATGATCATTTCTTTGAGATCTTGGGTCTTCCCCAGAGCAGTCCATTTCTCCAAATAGGTTTCCAGTCTGGCAGAGAATTGGTGGTATGTCTCCCCAGACAAAAGTTTGGCATTTCTAAACTTCTTACGATAAAATTCACCATACTTTTCATATCTCAATAACAGAGCCTGCTTTAGCATGTCATAATTGTCTTGGTCGTCTCTATTCATTTTAGCAAAAACTTCATAAGAAGTACCTCTAAGCCCCTGAGATAACTTGAGACTCCACCTCTCTCTCTCCAACCCATACGTAGTAGCCAATAGTTCAAATCTACTTAGGTACCCCTCTATGTCATCGTCTTTCTCAACAAAATGGTCTAAATGAAACCCCATAGCTGAGGTTGAGGCTTCCTAACTAGGCGTGGCATCGGAGGGAAAGGGGCTGGCACCATTTTCAGGAGCATGGCCTTGAATTTCCAACTCCCTTAGTCGTAATTCGTGCTCCCTTTGCAATCTTCTATCTTCTGCCTCAGCAGCCTGTCTCCTTTCCTCTCTTTCAGCAGCCTGTCTCTTTTCCTCTCTTTCAGCAGCCTGTCTCTTTTCCTCTCTTTCAGCAGCCTGTCTCTTTTCCTCGACTTCCCTTTCAGCCTTTTTTTCTTCTAATTGGAGCCTCTTTATTTCAGCCTCCCTATCTGCCTCCAATGCCATAGCCTCCCTGTCAGCCTCAATTTGCAGCCTTTTAAGTTCTTTGTCAGCCTCAATTTGTAATCTCTTCTCTTCAGCTAACCTCCTATCTTCCCTTTCAATATACTTGTCACATTCTGAAGTTACATACTGGATTAAAACCTGACCATCCATGTTCATCTCCTTAGCCGTCAGCACAGCAGCCGATCTGAATTTGGCTAGATCTGCCATACTATATCTAACAATTTAACAATGACTAAAGTAAATTACAAATATATAATTACTAAGGTAATATACTAATTAATTAATTACCACTGGCTGTGAAGATTCATCAACTTTTACTTTCCTCTTTTAATTTTAGGGACACTGTTAAATTTATACAACTTATGCCCCCAATAGTTTAATTCCCGGACCAGGAGACCCTAATATTATTGATAAACCTAAATCCCGGACAAGAGCTACCCAATATTTGTAGTGGTTTTTGATGTTATTGCGTGGTTGTTATGTTACCTAGTGTACTGGATGAGGTCAGCTGTGAAGGCTCCTGAAGATAACAGTTTATGTGAGTTACAGAATGCCTTTCTGCTACCACTTATGACCTCAAACAGACTTGTTCTACTATTATGTATGTTAGCTACGTTTAATGTCTAGGGTAATGAAATGTGATGTGTAGGTAATTAAATACACAGACACACACATGTAAACACCAAGTCTAATAATAATAATAAGCTCTATGATCAAATCAACTAACACTGGCTTTAGAGTTTAAATTTGACAATTTTTTAAATTTATTTAGTCCTGAACCAAATGTTCTTCTGGTCAGGACGTATGAAACAATATGTATTTATCAATAAAAGTGCATATATATATATTGAATAATCAAATGAAAATTGCGTCTTTTAGACTTTAGATTCAAACACGTGTTCAGACACATTTTTTTCTTTTATCTCCGTTCCCCCCCCCCCCTTCTAAAAGGATAGGTCGTTAGTCTGCATGTTCTAACTAGTTAGTTTTCAATGGCGCTAGAAAACGCGGGCATGGGCGAGAATGTATCAGCGTATCTTACCTATATTTTTATCCCTACATGTTATTTTACCTGTTATCTTTATAAATGGAGGAATTTTAACGTTGCATCACTGTAATTTCACCACAGAATTCAATCATGGATTGTAACATTAATTTATTTGAACGTACTTCAAGAGACTGTGTCGGATATTTGATTAATGACTATATTACCATTACACTACACGTGTAAAGTACTGTGCTTAAAATTGAGTGTTATTTAATGTTAATTCGCCAGACTTGGTTTGATCTTTGATACAAATCATTTTCACACTATATTTGACTCTATATAAGGCTAATATGCCATACTGTTATCAATTCGTACAACACACATAGTATTAACTGTTGCTCACACAAGTGTGTTAGATACAAGATTACATTTGTTCTCTTAACATCGCTATGTTATATTGATGACTTGTACTTTACAGTACACATACTTTTAGTCTTTTAACGGATAAGATTGCAGTCATTCACTTTCTTAGTTGATTGTCTGCCTCATTACATCTATTATTTTCTATTACACATTTGTATTAATTTTAATGCTTTGCATTATGACTGGTAATTAATATGAGATTAATTGACTACTGATACTTGACTGGGCATATAGGTGTTCTTGGATGGTGTGAAGTATGAAAGTGCATGGGTTGCTAACATCAGTTTTTAATATGTTGGGTGGGAGCCGCGCTAGCGTAGTGGTTACCACACCACTGTGGCGACGGGTGATCCGGGATCAAACCCGGGTGACGGCATTTGAGGATTTTTCGTCGACCGGGATTAGGACTGGATTAACTCGAGACCTGGCTAGGACATTTGAAGGAGTGTCGTCGACCAGGGTTTGGCGGCTCCTGAGCCGACCCAGCTGTAATGGGTACCTGCGAAATCGGAGAGTATTTGCCTGAATGGCGAGGGACACCTGTCTCTGTACAAGAAAAAAAGGGATACTCACGTAAAATCAATGTCAGGTTAGACATAAATAATAACCTGAGATTTCGCCTCGAGTATTAGCGGGCGTACGAAAAAAAAAAAATATGTTGGGTATTATTAGTATGGTCACCTCACATTGATGTTAAACGATTTATGTCCTTTGTAGTCAATGTCTTTAATGTTTTTTGCTAATGTCCACACATTGGGTGTTGATTTCCTTACTTTGTGGCACAAACCTGGGTGTTATGCTAGTTCATACTAACAATGAAATTTGATGATACCATCTTTCACTCTGGTGATGTTATACTCACACCACGGAAATAATGAAAACTTCGTTTCCATTATTTTATGGGGGAGGGAGTAATGTTATGATTAAAATTCGTAACATGTCTGTCGATATCAAAATGGTTCGACAAAGTATTCATATTTTTTTATTATTGGTAGTCCGTGGTAACAGGAAATTATGTCACTATCTCGATGTTCAGGTAGCGGAAGATATGGTCGGTATTGCCAAAAGTGTACGATCGTCTGCTAGGGTCTTCTGTGTGTTTCATTGTGGAAGGTGGATGTGTGTCTCTGAGCTCCTGAGAATTATAGTATTTCATTGACATATTCCTATGTATTCCACCACTGAATCATCCATATACCTCCGTGTGATGATGCATGTATATTTGTAAAAGGATTTATGAATGCTGGAAAGAACGTGAGTTGAACAATATTAAAATGTATAAATCTGTCGAGGACAGTGTTCTAGCTACAGATGGTACAGAGCTAGACTGAAGACGATATATGTAATGGCATAATATATATATATGCATTTCAAGATGATCTTTTGGAGCAATGTCCAGTACAATAAACTATGTTGCATATTGTCCACACTGCTTTTGTGGTGACATTTACGAGTTTGTGTTGCAGGGCTGTGTGCGTGATCTACTAACTTTACCCCTAGTTGAACATTGGCCAGAGTAGCGAAGGATCTACTCCGAATATACAAAGAATCATATAAAGACATGCAACAGTAGGTAAGGAGTGACTGAGTGGCCACGTATGACAGAGAGAGTGAATATTTTTCTTTGTTACAGGAATGGTATCATCCTTGATTTTGCTTTAACATTGTTTACTTTACTAAGTAGTATTTATTTGGAGTTTAGTTTACCTTGCTGTCTATTCTGTAACATAGTGCTAACCTTTGACCTATGGGTTATTTACTTTTTGGGTTCTTTTCTCAAGACGGGTAGGGCATATTTATTCTCTTATTTTCATATGTGTGTAAATCTGATTTTATTTGATCTTTCTTTAGATATTTGATGTTGTCAACAAAGAAAACTTAACTTTGTTGGTCATACCCATACCCAATTAACTGTAGTTTTTCACGTTTGTGTGTGTTTTGTCACATAGCAGTGTGTGTAGTTAAACTTATATTTCTATGTATAGGGAGGGAAAGATTGTCTTGTACTAAATTATAGTCGCATAGATAGGATGGAATAGAGAAACTTACTCATTCCATAGACATATTTTCTCCTTAAACTATCATCTGTGAAAATCTATTTCTCACACCTTTCTTTCTCACATACTTATTAACATCCACTCTACTCAGACAGGCCAAACATAACTCTCAAACCTATCCGAACGACATTCCTCTATAATTTGTGCACTCTTGTAAATTCCCTTCTTGGGTAACTTAACCAGATATCCTTCCTTTCATTCTGCTGTTGTTTCTTCCTTTTCCCAGACTTTACCAAGTAATTTATATAACATCTCTGTAGCTGTGTCGATATCTGCTTTGATGGCCTCTGCTGGAATGCCGTCTGGTCCAGCCGCTTTTCCATCTCTTAGAAGCTTTATGGCTTTCTTTATTTCTTCCTTCGTTTGTCTTACACAGTTAATTTGTAGCTCTTCTTCTGTTGGCTGGATGTCCGGGGGGTTTTGTGGAGCTGGTCTATTGAGAAGGTCCTCAAAATATTCCGTCCACCTCTTCATTTGCTCTTGTATATTGCTGAGCAGTTTTCCACTCTTGTCTTTTATGAGGCAACTTGTTTGATTGTATTTCCCTGTTAGCTTCTTTGTGCTGTTACATAGTTCTCTAATTTTTCCTTTGGTTGCAGTACCTTCTGCCTCCCTTGCCAACTCCTCAGTATACTTCCTCTTGTCTCTTTTGATTTCTTTTTACTTCTTTGTTTGCTTCTGTGTACACTTCTTGAGCCTTGGCTTTGGAACTTCTGGTTTTACTTGTGTTTAAATCTGCTTTCTTGTTTTTTCTGTCTTTTATCTTATTGATGGTTTCTGTTGTTATCCATGCTTTTTGTTGTCGGTTTCATTTTCCTCAGTATTTCTTCACATGTCTAAATCCATACAGTGTTCATTTGCTGCCAGTAGTCTTCTGTATTCACTACATCTTCCAGCTGTTGGAGCACTTGGAATTTGTTGGATATTGTAACCGCAAATTTGTCTCTTGTTTCTTGATTTCTTAGATGTCCTGTATTAAATTGTTGTCTATTGCTTTTCTATTATTCTATGTTAAACTTACTTACTTAGTCGTTCCCCTTCTACCGTGAGGTGTAGAGGTTCGGAAGAGAGAGCGCCAGACTATCCTATCGGCTGTCTTCCTCCCGGCCTGGTTTCATTCTAGTCCTCGGTCCTTCAAAGATTGTCTAATGTTGTCCTTCCAGCTGACTCTGGGTCGTCCTGGGGGTCTGGATCCCTGGCTCTTTGTTTCCCATGCTTGTCGTGGTAGCCGATCTTCTCCCATTCTTCAGACATGGCCAAACCATCTTAGTTGGGACAAGACTGGATAACACCAGAAACTTTAAACACCATAACGATGAGAAAGGAAATGAAAAGAAAGAAAACAGAAGCGAAGTCCCCCAGGTTAAAGAAACTACGAGGGAAGGTCAAAAAGTAATGCCTCCTATTTTTTAAGTATGTAAATACTGCATCGGTGTGCAATTTGTAAATTTAGCAGGATTCCTCAAACACTCTTCTGCACTGTATAGCATTACCAACCTGTTTCAGTAACAGGTGGCACCACTGTAACAGTTTAAAAATGGCTGCCAAAGACGTTCGGTTAAAACAACGTTATGTCATAGAATTCCTCAATGCTGAAGGCGAGACCATAGCCATCAACCTCCTGCACCGTTAAGAAACTAAAGGAGAAGAGTTTTTATCGAATATTGTGACAGGAGATGAGACTTGGTTTCACTTTTTTGAACCAGAATCCAAGAGGCAGTCAATGGAATGGCATCACACAACATCGCCGACAAGAAAGAAGTTCAAAAGTTCACCATCTGTAGGGAAAGTTATGGCCTACGTGTTTTGGGATGAGAAGGGTGTGATTCTTCTCAACTTCTTGGAACAGGGAAACACGGTGAATGCAGACCGCTACATTGAAACTTTGAAGAAGCTTAGAGGTCGTCTTCGGCGACTTTACTCATTAAAAGATCAGAGAACTGCACTACTGTTGCACGATAATGCCACGCCACATACCGCTAAACGCATCATTGATGCGATTGCAGAATTTTCAGGGGCATTATTACCACATCCCCCTTATAGTCCCGATTTAGCACCTTCTGACTTCCATCTGTTTGGACCACTGAAAGATCTTCGCGGACATCACTTTGAGGACACCGAGACCCTTAAACGGCGCCGTACGCAAGTGGTTTAGGAAAAAGGACACAAATTTTTACCGTGCTGGGATACATGCCCTTGTGAGAAGATGGACAAAAACTGTAACAAATAACGGAGACTACACTGAGAAATACATTTTTGAAGTTCAGACTTGGGGCTACAGTTCCATGTGAATTTTATTTGTTTTCTTGCCTATTGAATGAAATTAAAAATCACGAGGCATTACTTTTTGACCGTCCCTCGTATATAGCGAACAGTACAGCTGGGCAAGGAAGTTAAACGCCAAACCCGAGCCAACAAAAGGAATTTTCTAATCTATCTTGCAAGACAGGCAGAAGAGGCAGCACTGAGAAATGAACAAAGTACAGTATACAAAATAACTAAATTCATCAGCGGAAAAAGAGGTGCAAACAATATTACATTAGTAAGAGATACGCAAGGAAATCTCATCACGAAAGCAGAGGGACAGGAAACAAGATGGGCAGAGCATTTCAGTGAAACTCTGAACAAGGAACCACCACAAACACAATTGAAAGTTTCTGAGGCTGAAAACGATCTAGATTTTAATACAGACATTTCACGAAAAGAAGAAATCATCACATCAATCAACGGGTTACAGAATGGAAAAGCTCCTGGCCATGATAACTTAAATGCAGAACTATTTAAGACAGACCCTGAGCTAGCAGCAGTTCTATTAGAACCACTATTTGCACAAGTCTGGAAAACAGGGACAACACCACCAGAGTGGGACAAAGGAATAATTGTCAAATTGCCCAAGAAGGGAGATCTTGCAGACTTCAATAATTGGAGAGGAATTCTCTCAGTTCCCGGCAAAATACTAGGCAGGATAATTAAAGAGAGAATTTCAAAAGCAGTAGATCACAAACTGAGGAAAGAACAAGCAGGATTTAGAAAGAACAGAAGATGTATAGATCATATATTTACCCTCAGGAACATTTTAGAGCAGTGCTCAGAATGGCAAAGACAGCTGTACATTAATTTCGTTGATTTTGAAAAAGCTTTTGACAGTATACATAGGGACAGTTTATGGATAATACTGAGGGCTTATGGAATTCCAAGCTGCATAGTGTCAATCATAAAATGCCTCTATGCCAACTTTACGTGTAGCGTTGTGCAGAGCAACCTAACCTTTGAGGTGAAGACAGGAGTACGACAGGGATGTCTCTTATCAACCACACTATTTTTAACAGTCATATACTGGGTGATGCGCCAGACAACAGAGGGCGGTCCAAGAGGAATAAGATGGACTACATTTTCTACATTGGAAGATCTAGAATATGCAGATGACATTGCACTACTAGGACATTCACATCAGCACATCCAGGAAAAAAACGGATAGACTTAATAAGTATAGCCAGCAGGTGTGCTTGAACATCAATCTAAAGAAGTCAGAAGTCATGACGCTCAATGTGAGCAACCCTGAGTCCATATCAGTAAGGAATGAGCAACTGGAACAGACAGACACCTTCACATACCTAGGATGCATAGTAACACCAGACGGCGGAACAAGCAAAGACATCAACAACAGAATGAACAAAGCAAGAACAGCCTTTTAAGTCTAAACAACGTCTGGAAGTCCTCTCGGTACAGCACAAAATTAAGATTATATCAGGGCTGTGTGCTTTCTGTGCTTCTCTATGGTGCGGAATGCTGGAGAGTTACAGAGAAGGAAATGTCGAAATTGTCCTCTTTTCACACAACTATGCCTAAGACACATTCACCGAATCTTTTGGCCGAATACCATCACCAACCAATATCTGCTTACTCGGAGCAAGCAAGAGGACATGCAAACCATCATAGCTGGCAGACGCTGGAGTTGGGTTGGCCTTGTCCTCAGAAGAGACCCCGATGCCATCACAAGAACAGCTATGCTATGGACCCCTGACAGAAAACGAAAGAGAGGCCGACCAAAAACAACTTGGCGGAGGACTGTGGAGGCTGAGATGCAAAGAATGAACCAGAGTTGGGGCACTGTACGAAGGATGGTCACGACCGAGCAAAGTGGAATCAATTATAGTTATTTTTAGCAATGTTCACACGTTACATTTTGTTCATTTTCTAATAATGTGGCGTGTGAGTGAACTATAATATGTAGATGTCACGAAAAGATAAAGCAGAAACTGAAGGAACAGTTGAGAAGAACTGGGTTTGATGCGGCCTTAAAAAAAGAATGCAGTAGGCTAGACCTAGTTAGGATTCCTACTTAATTGGGTGGAGGTGAAATGAATATAAGTTGTCCGTCTGTTCGATACGGCCTTAAAAAAGAATTCAAAGACGCAGCAAAAAGGGTTAGGTTTAGGAACCATAATCCTAACCTTAGCAACGTTGATGACTTAGGCCTATTTGGG
The DNA here is from genome assembly GCA_024509875.1 of Oreohelix idahoensis. Taxonomy (NCBI): domain Eukaryota; kingdom Metazoa; phylum Mollusca; class Gastropoda; order Stylommatophora; family Oreohelicidae; genus Oreohelix; species Oreohelix idahoensis. Next base: position 151,702 of record JAMPIV010022618.1, read on the forward strand.
TGACTTTGACTTTCTTGTGCTTTATTTCAACCATTGGGTGGCTTTGAAGAACACGCCCTGCTATTATTTTATTTTAACCCAATTTTCTAGTGTTATTTTATAACCATTTTCACAGCGAAATCAGTTTACAGTTAAGATGGTGACATAATAAACATTCTAAACCTACTAGGCCTAATGCGTGAGGTATTTCAAACGGCTATTCCAGTTGATATAAATGAGCAGTGGGCTGTCAATTTGAAACGGCTATTAAAAAAAAATATTCAGAGACACAGTAAAGGGGGGCAAGTGTTTGGTTTAAGAATTTAAACCATAATCTTAACCCTTATGACGTTGGTAACTTATTTAAATGTCATTGAAGAACACGTACCACATTTCACCTGGATATTCCCACCTGCACAAAAACAAAAACACGTGTTACAAAATATACATCTGATTCTTTTGTCATTCTTTCAATCTGGTAGCATGGCTTGCAGTTTTTGTCTTTGGCAACTGTAAATAGGGCCTACATGGAATTCCCAGACAACACTAATGGCTTCCAGACAAGAATCATGTCATCACACATACCTTATGTTCCCTAAGTCCCTGATTAGTTCTTCAGTAAAGTGTTGCTGGCCTGTTAAGTTAGTCTTTTTTCAGCACATCTATATCTGGGTGGTTTTTTTTCTGTCAGTCTTGAAATAAAATATATTGGCCTACATTTAAGTTAGCATTGTTTAGACAGTGAAGACAAGTTTTCCAAAGTTGTCATGAGCCTGTTGCTAAACACGAATACTGTGATCCACAGACCCACATTCTTGATCAGAGATGTTGCTAAACATGAATATTGTGATCCACAGACCCACATTCTTGATCAGAGATGTTGCTAAACATGAATACTGTGATCCACAGACCCACATTCTTGATCAGAGATGTTGCTAAACATGAATACTGTGATCCACAGACCCACATTCTTGATCAGAGATGTTGCTAAACATGAATACTGTGATCCACAGACCCACATTCTTGATCAGAGATGTTGCTAAACATGAATACTGTGATCCACAGACCCACATTCTTGATCAGAGATGTTGCTAAACATGAATACTGTGATCCACAGACCCACATTCTTGATCAGAGATGTTGCTAAACATGAATATTGTGATCCACAGACCCACATTCTTGATCAGAGATGTTGCTAAACATGAATACTGTGATCCACAGACCCACATTCTTGATCAGAGATGTTGCTAAACATGAATACTGTGATCCACAGACCCACATTCTTGATCAGAGATGTTGCTAAACATGAATACTGTGATCCACAGACCCACATTCTTGATCAGAGATGTTGCTAAACATGAATACTGTGATCCACAGACCCACATTCTTGATCAGAGATGTTGCTAAACATGAATATTGTGATCCACAGACCCACATTCTTGATCAGAGATGTTGCTAAACATGAATACTGTGATCCACAGACCCACATTCTTGATCAGAGATGTTGCTAAACATGAATACTGTGATCCACAGACCCACATTCTTGATCAGAGATGTTGCTAAACATGAATACTGTGATCCACAGACCCACATTCTTGATCAGAGATGTTGCTAAACATGAATATTGTGATCCACAGACCCACATTCTTGATCAGAGATGTTGCTAAACATGAATATTGTGATCCACAGACCCACATTCTTGATCAGAGATGTTGCTAAACATGAATACTGTGATCCACAGACCCACATTCTTGATCAGAGATGTTGCTAAACATGAATATTGTGATCCACAGACCCACATTCTTGATCAGAGATGTTGCTAAACATGAATATTGTGATCCACAGACCCACATTCTTGATCAGAGATGTTGCTAAACATGAATACTGTGATCCACAGACCCACATTCTTGATCAGAGATGTTGCTAAACATGAATACTGTGATCCACAGACCCACATTCTTGATCAGAGATGTTGCTAAACATGAATATTGTGATCCACAGACCCACATTCTTGATCAGAGATGTTGCTAAACATGAATACTGTGATCCACAGACCCACATTCTTGATCAGAGATGTTGCTAAACATGAATATTGTGATCCACAGACCCACATTCTTGAACAGAGATGTTGCTAAACATGAATACTGTGATCCACAGACCCACATTCTTGATCAGAGATGTTGCTAAACATGAATACTGTGATCCACAGACCCACATTCTTGATCAGAGATGTTGCTAAACATGAATACTGTGATCCACAGACCCACATTCTTGATCAGAGATGTTGCTAAACATGAATACTGTGATCCACAGACCCACATTCTTGATCAGAGATGGTCAGTTTTGGAGCTGGCAGTCGTTGACCTCAAATCCTCAGGGTATGAGAGGAAGATGGAGAACAACAAACAAATAGAGAAGAAAGCTGGAGACAGAAATGAACAAAATAAAAAAGTTGTGGAGGATGTGCCATGAGTTTATTGAAGGCCTATGCTCCTTGGGGAACTAAAGGATAAAGATTGAATGAGTGACAGATAGCAGTAGTAGTGACAGATAGCAGGAGTAGTGACAGATAGCAGCAGCAGTAGTGACAGATAGCAGCAGTAGTAGTGACAGCAGCAGTAGTAGTGACAGATAGCAGCAGTAGTAGTGACATATAGCAGCAGTAGTAGTGACAGATAGCAGCAGTAGTAGTGACAGATAGCAGCAGTAGTAGTGACAGATAGTAGCAGTAGTAGTGACAGATAGCAGTAGTAGTGACAGATAGCAGCAGCAGTAGTGAGAGACATCAACACATTCTCACATAATTCAATACGTTATTATAATCATAATAATAAAAGCCCTTTCAATCATAACTGACTATGGGAATGCGCACCAGAGGTGACAACCCTCAGCTGCTTTTTTTCCTGTTGTTCCTTTTGACGTTTTCTCTTCTCATCTGCAGTGAGGGCTTCTTTTCGCCCAATTTGCATGCTTGGGTGAAGCGATTCATCAATCCGTGAAGCTCCTGTTGACTTTGAGTGACGATTGCAGCGTCATCAGTGAATAACAAGTCTCATATACTGACCCTTCTAATTTTTGTTTTTGCCTTCAGCCCTGCCAGGTTAAACAGTTGGCCGTCTGAGCTAGTGTGAAGGCATAATCCTTCAGTTGTATCTCTGAATGCATATTTCAGGAGCAAGGCAAAGAAGATTATCAGAGAGAGGCAGAGCCAGGACACAGCCTTGTTTAATGCCACTGCAAATGTCAAAGGGCTGATATGTGCTTCCAGGAAATAGGACTGTTCCCTTCATTTCTTCATGGAATGACTTTATCATTTCGAGCAATTTAGTGGAGCAGCCTATTTTCAGGAGAATTTTGAAGAGTCCATCCCTGCTAACCAGGTCAAATGCCTTTGTGAGGTCTATGAAGGTGATATATAAAGGCCTTTTATGCTCTCTTGATTTTTCCAGCACCATAATCAAGGTATGTAATAGTGAGCTCTTACAGCATTTGATTAAATCGAGAGGGATCCCATCTCTGCCTGTTGCTTTGCCAGAGGCCATACTATCAATGGCCATGCTGAGTTCTTCCAATGTTGGTTCAGCATCCGTCTCCTCCATCATGCCAATACCAAACCTGTCCAGACATGAAGGCCATGAAACATTATCTACACCCACTCTAGCAATGAAGTCACCAAGGAGAACAAGTTGTTCTTGCCTAGGTATGCTTTTGATGACTGATGCTAGATTCTCGTAGAACTTGTCTTTAGCTTCTGAGGCATACAGAGTAGGAGCATACAGACTGATAAGGATGATGGGACCTGTGCTAGTTTGCAGGTGGAGCGTTAACAGGCACTCTGATCCATTCTCACCTGGTTCAGCCATTTTAGTTAGCAATTTTTTTTACTGCAAAACCTACTTCGTGTTCTCTAGTTTTATTAAGGTCTTTCTATTGCCATTAAAATGTGTAGTCCTTCTTGCTGACAATTCTAGAGCCGTCCATTTGCATTTCCTGAAGTGCAGCTATATCCACCTGAAGTTGTTTAAGTTCGTCGTTGATTATGACTGTCTTCCTTACATCATTTAAGTCCAGCAGGTTTTCAGATAGTCTAGTCAACATAGTCCTGACGTTCCAACATCCTAATCTTCTTCTTCTTCGTTCGCCCTGAAAAGGACGGTGGTTGCGTTGTGTCTGTTTATGCCTAAGCTGTGATATCTGCACCTTTCGCTCGACACATCCGACTTCTGCACGGCATTTTTTAGGACCGGGTTTGCCTTCCCATTTCGATCCACACTCGCTCAGCCAGACTGCACTGCTGCAGACTGTTTCCAGGACCACCACGTGGAGGTGGAGTGCGGTCTTGACCAGCTCTGATTCGCTGGTCCTGACGCAGGCAGTCAAGCTATGAGCCGCTGACTGCGTTCTCTATTGCTGCGTCTTTGGGTCCCAACTCTAATCTGATGGATGGTTTCTTTCTATTATTTCTTGTTTTGTGGTTATTGCTTGTGCAAAATTTTCTGTCCACATTTTTGGGTTTGACTAATCCCCATGCTCCCAGTGGGGAAAGCAAACAGTGGTGGGACAACACCTAAGTGGCTGGAGATTGCCCAACTTGAAGCGGGTGATAGCTATCCAGTGAGATCCTAGATCCTCTCCCACTGTCGGAAGTAGCCCCTGGTGCCATGCCCTACGCCAGTATGGCAAGAAGCTTATAACTGGTAACTGCTACTTCCAGTGTTGTGCTGACACCATAGGGTGAAGCTGGAGTGTTCTCTCCAGGGCGGGAGCTTGGACACAGTTATATGTAGATCAAATTGTTGCCCATGTAGCATGTTTTCCTTCTCCACGCAGCCAGTGGATCCAAAGAACGGCTGTAGTCGATACAGTTTGGTACCAGCCACGTCGCAGGAGTTGCCAGAATAATGTTGAATCAATATTAGACTGCCTTAGGGACTCCAGATTTATCCTCAGGGTTCACTCCTGAAGCCTTTCTCGTAAATGGATATTCCGGCATGACAGCGGTGGTTTGAATTCAGAGTAATACACTATTACCCACTATAATATATCTGGAAATGAGAAGGCAGATAAACTTGTCAAAGAACGAGGAAAGAAAATCCAAACAGAAGACATGGCTACATATGAAGAGATAAAAGCAATAATCAGAAATCACTTTAGAGAAAAAATATCATAAGGAACACCCAGACTCCAATACTGCAGAACCATGCTATACATTACCAAGAAGAGATCAAGTAATAATTTTAAGTAAGAACCTGTCATTGCAGACTCAAATAACATCTGTACAACAAATAGACAATTGGTCAGTGCAGACTCAAATACCATCTGTACAACAAATAGAAAATTGGTCAGTGCAGACTCAAATAACATCTGTACAACACATAGAAAATTGGTCAGTGCAGACTCAAATACCATCTGTACAACAAATAGAAAATTGGTCAGTGCAGACTCAAATACCATCTGTACAACAAACAGACAATTGGTCAGTGCAGACTCAAAAGAACATCTGTACAACAAATAGACAATTGGTCAGTGCAGACTCAAATACCATCTGTACAACAAATAGAAAATTGGTCAGTGCAGACTCAAATACCATCGGTACAACAAATAGAAAATTGGTCAGTGCAGACTCAAATAACATATGTACAACAAATAGACAATTAGTCAGTGCAGACTCAAATACCATCTGTACAACAAATAGAAAATTGGTCAGAAAGACTCAGATACCATTTGTATAACAAATAGAAAATTAGTCAGAGAGACTCAAATACCATCTGTACAACAAATAGAAAATTGGTCAGACAGACTCAGATACCATCTGTACAACAAATAGAACATTGGTCAGACCAACTCCAATACCATCTGTACAACAAATAGAAAATTGGTCAGATAGATTCAAATACCATCTGTACAACAAATAGACAATTGGTCAGATAGACTCAAATACCATCTGTACAACAAATAGAAAATTGGTCAGATGGACTCAAATACCATCTGTACAACAAATAGAAAATTGGTCAGACAGACTCAAATACCATCTGTACAACAAATAGACAATTGGTCAGACAGACTCAAATACCATCTGTACAACAAATAGACAATTGGTCAGACAGACTCAAATACCATCTGTACAACAAATAGAAAATTGGTCAGAGAGACTCAAATACCATCTGTACAACAAATAGACAATTGGTCAGACAGACTCAAATACCATCTGTACAACAAATAGAAAATTGGTCAGACGGAGTCAAATACCATCTGTACAACAAATAGAAAATTGGTCAGTGTCATGAAATATTCTAATCCACATATATAAATTATCAAGTAAATATAAAGCCTAATAAATACATATAATAATAAAGGAAGAAGAATGGTAAATAACAGTGCTGTCACAATGACAGTACTCGAAATCCCCTTTGTTTTATGCTTCGTCTGCAAATACAAGCGTTTCCACAACACATTAAAACGGGTATTGCATTTCTAAGAAAAACATTGAGAGGCACTGCGTAATGACCTAAATTAATCCTAACATTAATTATACTACGTTACCAAAACGAACGAACAGATGGACTCAAATAGAAAGAGAGAGAGGGGCGAAGGAAATCGGGAACGCATGCAAAATTAAACACGCGTCGCGCGATACACAATTGCTGCCATCACGCGTGTAGGCCACATGCACTAACTTTTTTTCAGACGGACAGTGATAAAATACATTACCCATCCCAGAGTTAGGTTTATAAAACCCGGAAAACGCTTATTAGGAAAGATGAAAATAGATGGGTTTACGTTTGAAAACATTACAGTACCCAGACAGCACATCTTCGAAACAGGAGGTAGAAGGAAATACATATTTTGAACGCAGCCACGTAGCTCTTTTAAATTTGTATATTTGGGTTCCTTAGGGCTTGCTGACAAAGTATATGTAAAACGTTACGCAAATAGTCCAGGAATTAATAAATTATAACCAAAATAAAATAGTGGGGATGCCTGACAGCATGAAATCATTTCTGCTCATAAAATTTTTTTATAACGTGTTTGAAAAAAAAACCTTACGCTACAGAAATAGCCTACCATGTAACCTCCAAATTGATTGGAGCGCAACAAATATAAGACCAAATACGATTGGTCGGACTATAAATACTATCTTTCGTTGTTAGGAGAGACGTAGAAAGGTAACATTTTTTCAAACACTTGTCGGAACGTGGCTCATTGGCCAGACTCGCTGATATAATCACTTAGAAGCGTTAGTTCGAGACCACTATTTTAAATAAGCTTGATAAAGCAACAGTGCGTTGAAGCCAGCTCATATTTTTGCTAAATAAAAGCCTGGAATATAAGCAGATGGGAATTTGTGCTAGTATTTGTGCCAGAATTCATTGCTAATCAACGTATCTGTGTTTATTCCTATGAATTGTGGTAAGCTTGAAACATTCAGTATCTTTTAATGAAAATTGAATGTGAATTGTTAATATATGCCTGTATATATGTGTAGTTCAGTAGCAAACATGATGTAAAGCCTATAATGCTCCAGCCTGAACAGAAGGTGTCGGAGGAAAGTAAAACGGCATGGAATGACCAAACAGTACACTGACACCTAGATGATTGATTAGACAGAAATAATGCTGGAAGTGCAGAGGCGTGGTAACCATTAAGGAGGTTAATACTGGTATAAAGTATTTCAAATGAAGCTGACAGTTGGCCAAACGCTCTGAACTCCATGTTTGTGATGTATTGTGCTCAGTGTAAAAAGAGAGTATAAATTAGTTATGAAGTAGAAGGTACATCCTTCTTGTTTTCAGGGACCGTGGTCTTGATGGTATTGAGCAGCACCTGGTCAGAGCTTTGCTGAATCCAGAGTCGGACAGCATACTCCTTGGTCTTTTTAGCTATCAGTGAGGTGTCTCCAGCGCCCAGGGGAGAATTCGAGCAGAGGAGTCCTTTCCTGCCGCCATCACGCAAGATAAGCTGATTTGGCCAGCTGAGCTCAACATTATGTCCCCTCATCTTGAAATGACTTTGTAAAAATAACATTCAGAGGGGAATTTAATTGTCTTAATATCAGGGACTGAGAACATCTCCAATACTAGTCCCAAAAGACAAACTATTGAAGTCATGATGACAAATACCAACAGAGCTTGAACAAAACAAAACCAGTATTACCTCATATTACTACTACACAACTGACACACATAGGATATTTTTAATAATATATGTCACTACAATATTCATATTAAATACATTCTGTAAATAACTTGTAATTAAAATTGATTGTGATTCCTGGTTCCCTTTGTATTTGAATCAGGACACATATACATTCATGACAGCACTGAATACATATTGTTATTTGAAAAGTTATCAGTGACTCCTTTAAGATATTCTCATAGAGTGTTATATGTATGTGAGTGTCACAGTGTTGTCAAGTGTGGTGGAATAAATTAAATTGTTTATCTGTCTGTTGTTGTGACTTACACTTCATCATACACATACCCTAGACACATAACGTAGTCATCACACTATTCCAGAATAATTCTGACTGAGATATATATATATATGTGGCAGCAAGTAAGGTTATCTATAATACACTACTCTTATTAGATATAGATACCTTCACAGCTGATCTCAGTCAGTACACTAAGTCCCCTATAAATATTTATAACATCCCACTTCACCACATATATTGGGGTCTCGCTCTTGGGATTTTGAATCTTTCCTTATTAAAAATATTGGGGGTAATTCACTTCAGGGAATATAAGAATTAAAAGGTATCCTTGGGTGGAATTAAATAAGGTTGAGCTCACGGTGCCTGTGTTGTCCATTAGATATATATTTAGAGATTTAATTGTTGGTTAGACATTGTATAAATTTACCTGATAGACAATGGCGGACCTGGCCAAATTTCGATCTGCTGCTGTTCAGACTGCAAAAGAGTTAGGATTAGATGGGCAAGTTATGGTTGCCTATGTCACTACGGAATGTGACAAATTTATTGAACGCGAAGAAAGAAGATTAGAAAAAGAGGCCGAAAGAAAGTTAGAGGCTGAAAGGGAAATTAAGAAGTTACAATTTGAGGCTGAGGCTGAGACTAAGAGGTTGCAGATTGAGGCTGAGGCTAAGAAATTGGAGGCAGAAAGAGAAGACAAAAGATTAGCTGCAGAAAGAGAAGAAAGAAGATTAGCTGCAGAAAGGGAAGAGAAGAAATTAGCTGCAGAGAGGGAAGCAGAAAAGGAGGAGAAAAGATTACAAAGGGAACATGAGTTACGACTAAGGGAGTTTGAGTTTCAAGGCCATGCTCCTGAAAATGGTGCCAGTCCCTTTGCCTCTGATGCTACGGTTACTCAGGGAGCCTCAACCTCAGCTATGAATTTTCATTTAGATCATTTTGTTGAGAAAGACGATGATATTGAGAGCTATATAAATAGGTATGAACTATTAGCTACCACATATGGGTTAGAGAGAGAAAGGTGGAGCTTAAAGTTATCTCAGGGACTTCGTGGGGCAGCTTATGAAGTTTTTGCAAAAATGAGCAGAGGTGATCAGGAAAATTATGACATGCTAAAGCAGGCTCTTTTGTTAAGATATGAAAAGAATGCAGAATTTTATAGGAAAAAATTTAGGAATGCTAAACTACTGTCAGGTGAAACCTATCACCAGTTCTCTGCACGAATAGAGACATACTTGGAGAAATGGACTTCTCTGGGGAAAACCCAAGATCTTAAGGAAATGGTCCTTATAGAGCAATTAAGAGAGTCCATGGCTCCAGACCTGAGAAAGTTTCTCATGGAACAAGGTGCAGAGAGGCTGGGTGAGTTGCTAAATGTTGCTGAAAGGTATCAAGCAGCTCAAGCAGAGGTAACAGGTAATAAAAAGAAACAAGTGGATAACTTTAGGGCACCACAGAACTTTAATAAATTTGATCCTAGGGATCAAAATAAAGGTAAGCACCAATTTGATAGGCCACGGTATGAAAATAAAAATAAATTCCCACAATTCGATGAAAGGAAATATGATGAAAGAAAATCTTTCAACCAAGGAAAAAGGTGGTGTAAGAATTGTCAGATGGACAATCATGACACTGACCGTTGCAGAAGGAAACCTGTGTATATGGCAACCCTTCAGGTCAGGTCGACCTCAAGACAGGAGGAGGATATTATGTTAGATACCACTCCAGAAGAGATGAGGAAGGCACAGGCTGGGGATAAAACACTCAAGCCTTGTTTCAGAAAATTGTCAACTTGTCATACAACTCCAGGCAAGGGAGATTTTTACATGAAAAACAAGTTGATGTATAGGAAGACTGGAGCTAGATCCAATGGTCACGGACAGCTGGTACTTCCTAAAAGATATAGGGCAGACTTAATAAGGAGCCTACATGTGAAACCAGATGGGGACCATGAGAAGATAGGTACCATCATTCAAAAGGTGGCTCACAATTATTATTGGCCCAAAGCAAGATGGGACATTGAGAATTTTGTAGAAAGGTGTAGCATAGCACATGAGGGAACACCCACAAGTGGGAACATGGATCAGGACCTGGACACGCCACGGGGCAAAATTAGGCCTGATAATAAAAAGAAAAATAGATTTGATAAAGTGGACCAAATGGAATGGGAAGCCCCTTTTCACGGACAAGCTTCACTTAACTGTTTTACAATGGCCACTATGCGGAGAGTGCAAAAAGATGTCTTACCCCAGGATAAGCCGAAAATCCCTCAATCGGACTTAAACAAACTGGAGGAAGAGGATGTAGAGAGGAAATCTCTCATCAAGAATTTTAAGTGGGGAGAAAGCCCCAAAAGAAAAATTGGTAGCGGTCGTTTTGTGAATGATAATTCTGGGAGGAAAAATCATCACTATAAAGCTTCGAGTGGAAGAGACCATACCGGTGCATGGACAAATAGGTCCACACAATTAAAGGTCCATATGTAGCTTTGTTAAGAACGTGGACTGATGAAAAGGCAGAGGAAAACATTACATCTTCATACCAATATGTGAATGAGCTGACCACTCGGTTAAAAACTGGCTGGAAACTTGCCAATGAAAATTTGAAACAAGCCAGGAAGAAACATGCTGCCTATTATAACAGGAAGGCGAAAGACAGAAATTTGGCTGTGGGAGAGAAAGTACTGCTTCTTTTGCCCGGGAGTCAGAATAAGTTACAAATTGGATGGCAGGGTCCATATACAGTTCTAGAGAAGGTGTCTAGAACAAATTATAAGATAGATAAGAAGGGGAAAGAAAAAATCTATCATGTGAATCTCCTGAAGAAATATTTGGAAAGAGAACATCAGGAAGAGACACACTTGTTGACCTTGTCCATCGCCATGGAGATGAAAAAGGAACCACTTTCATCATTTGAATATCCATTACACCCCTGTGAGACAGCAGCACAGGTGAAAATCAGTACACATTTAACGAAAACTCAGAAAGAGAGAGTGCAACAGGTTCTAAATAATCATGCAGAGGTGTTAACAGACCGACCAGGGCATACAAACCTATTGGAATATGATATGAAACTGATAGACCCCACACCTGTCTGTATGAAACCATATTCGATTCCGTTTGCTAAGGAGAAAGCTTTGAAGGAAGAGATAGACTATCTGTTGAAGGAAGGAATTATTTCGCACAGTGAGTCTTCGTATAGTTCCGGTGTTGTACTCTTAAGGAAGCCCTCTGGAGAACATAGACTCTGTATAGATTACAGGAGACTGAATGCTATTACAGAAGGACAGGTGGATCCATTGCCGGATACAAATCAGCTGTTTGCCAGACTAAATAAAGCTAAATATTTCTCAAAAGTGGATCTGAGTAAAGGATACTATCAGATTCCAGTAAAGCCTGAGGTTAGACCATACCGAGCTTTTAGTACCTCAGAAGGACACTATGAGTTTAATAGATTGCCATTTGGATTGAAGAATGCGCCTAGTGTCTTCTCTAGAATGATGAGAAAATTATTGGATCCTCTGAATAATCCCTGTATAACAAATTTTATGGAGGATATCCTTATAGCAACAGAAACATTTGAGGAACACATTGACTCTCTGAACATGCTGTTTAATCGACTTAGGGAGGCAAATTTAACAGCCCGACCAACCAAATGTTGCGTTGGATGTAAAGAATTGGAATTTTTGGGACACACAGTTTATCAGGGAAACATGACCCCTGACCCAAAGAACTTAGAGAAACTACAGAAAGCCCCGAGACCACAAACCAAGAAGGACGTGAGATCCTTTGTCTCATTATGTGGTTTCTACCAGAAGTATATCAAAAACTTTAATTCCATATGTGCACCGTTAACTGAATTGACACGTAAAGGACATCCAGATCGCATTACATGGACACCACAATGTGAAATGACTTACCAAGAATTGAAGGAAAAGCTCACAAGTAAACCCATTTTGAAATTACCTGACTTAAGTCAAGAATTCATAGTAAGGACGGATGCAAGTAATATTGGGTTAGGTGCAACTCTACTACAGAAATCAGATGCATTGGATGGGGAATTAAGCCCAGTGGCATATGCTAGCAGAAAGTTGAATAAAGCTGAAATCAACTACTCAACTAGCGAAAAAGAATGTCTTGCAGTAATATGGGCGATAAAGAAATTCAATATTTATCTATATGGGAAGGCATTTAAGTTGCAAACAGACCACAAACCTTTATCGTTTCTAGCACAGGCTAAGCATGAGAACTCTAGGTTACTCCGATGGTCTTTACTTCTGGCTCCATATAATTTTAGCATTGAGTATATATCTGGAAAAACCAATTTGGGAGCGGATTTTTTAAGCCGCCATCCGTGTGATGAGAATCACCGTAAACCCCAGAAATAATAATAAATTTCTCTATGTGTATATAGAATAAAGGACTGACATATAATATCTGTTTTAAGAGGGGAGGTGTCATGAAATATTCTAATCCACATATATAAATTATCAAGTAAATATAAAGCCTAATAAATACATATAATAATAAAGGAAGAAGAATGGTAAATAACAGTGCTGTCACAATGACAGTACTCGAAATCCCCTTTGTTTTATGCTTCGTCTGCAAATACAAGCGTTTCCACAACACATTAAAACGGGTATTGCATTTCTAAGAAAAACATTGAGAGGCACTGCGTAATGACCTAAATTAATCCTAACATTAATTATACTACGTTACCAAAACGAACGAACAGATGGACTCAAATAGAAAGAGAGAGAGGGGCGAAGGAAATCGGGAACGCATGCAAAATTAAACACGCGTCGCGCGATACACAATTGCTGCCATCACGCGTGTAGGCCACATGCACTAACTTTTTTTCAGACGGACAGTGATAAAATACATTACCCATCCCAGAGTTAGGTTTATAAAACCCGGAAAACGCTTATTAGGAAAGATGAAAATAGATGGGTTTACGTTTGAAAACATTACAGTACCCAGACAGCACATCTTCGAAACAGGAGGTAGAAGGAAATACATATTTTGAACGCAGCCACGTAGCTCTTTTAAATTTGTATATTTGGGTTCCTTAGGGCTTGCTGACAAAGTATATGTAAAACGTTACGCAAATAGTCCAGGAATTAATAAATTATAACCAAAATAAAATAGTGGGGATGCCTGACAGCATGAAATCATTTCTGCTCATAAAATTTTTTTATAACGTGTTTGAAAAAAAAACCTTACGCTACAGAAATAGCCTACCATGTAACCTCCAAATTGATTGGAGCGCAACAAATATAAGACCAAATACGATTGGTCGGACTATAAATACTATCTTTCGTTGTTAGGAGAGACGTAGAAAGGTAACATTTTTTCAAACACTTGTCGGAACGTGGCTCATTGGCCAGACTCGCTGATATAATCACTTAGAAGCGTTAGTTCGAGACCACTATTTTAAATAAGCTTGATAAAGCAACAGTGCGTTGAAGCCAGCTCATATTTTTGCTAAATAAAAGCCTGGAATATAAGCAGATGGGAATTTGTGCTAGTATTTGTGCCAGAATTCATTGCTAATCAACGTATCTGTGTTTATTCCTATGAATTGTGGTAAGCTTGAACCATTCAGTATCTTTGATGAAAATTGAATGTGAATTGTTAATATATGCCTGTATATATGTGTAGTTCAGTAGCAAACATGATGTAAAGCCTATAATGCTCCAGCCTGAACAGAAGGTGTCGGAGGAAAGTAAAACGGCATGGAATGACCAAACAGTACACTGACACCTAGATGATTGATTAGACAGAAATAATGCTGGAATTGCAGAGGCGTAGTAACCATTAAGGAGTTAATACTGGTGTAAAGTATTTCAAATGAAGCTGACAGTTGGCCTAACGCTCTGAACTCAATGTGTGTGATGTATTGTGCTCAGTGTAAAAAGAGAGTATAAATTAGTTATGAAGTAGAAGGTACATCCTTCTTGTTTTCAGGGACCGTGGTCTTGATGGTATTGAGCAGCACCTGGTCAGAGCTTTGCTGAATCCAGAGTCGGACAGCATACTCCTTGGTCCATTTAGCTATCAGTGAGGGGTCTCCAGAGCCCAGGGGAGAATTCGAGCAGAGGAGTCTTTTCCTGCCGCCATCACGCAAGATAAGCTGACTGGCCAGCTGAGCTCAACATTACGTACACCCCATCTTAAAATAACCTTGTAAAATTAACATTAAGAGGGGAATTTAATTGTCTTAATATCAGGAACTGAGAACATCTCCAATACTAGTCCCTAAAGACAAACTATGGAAGTCATGATGACAAATACCAACAGAGCTTGAACAAAACAAAACCAGTATTACCTCATATTACTACTACACAACTGACACACATAGGATATTTTTAATAATATATGTCATTACAATATTCATATTAATACATTCTGTACATAACTTGTAATTAAAATTGATTGTGATTCCTGGTTCCTTTGTATTTGAATCAGGACACATATATATTCATGACAGCAATGAATACATACTGTTATTTGAAAAGTTATCAGTGACTCCTTTAAGATATTCTCATAGAGTGTTATATGTATGTGAGTGTCACAGTGTTGTCAAGTGTGGTAGAATCAAATTAAATTGTTTATCTGTCTGTTGTTGTTTTGACTTACACTTCATCATACACATACCCTAGACACATAACGTAGTCATCACACTATTCCAGAATAATTCTGACTGAGATATATATATATATGTGGCAGCAAGTAAGGTTATCTATAATACACTACTCTTATTAGATATAGATACCTTCACAGCTGATCTCAGTCAGTACACTAAGTCCCCCTATAAATATTTATAACATCCCACTTCACCACAGTCAGACAGACTCAAATACCATCTGTACAACAAATAGAAAATTGGTCAGACAGACTCAAATACCATCTGTACAACAAATAGAAAATTGGTCAGACAGACTCAAATACCATCTGTACAACAAATAGAAAATTGGTCAGATGGACTCAAATACCATCTGTACAACAAATAGACAATTGGTCAGATGGACTCAAATACCATCTGTACAACAAATAGACAATTGGTCAGACAGAATCAAATACCATCTGTACAACAAATAGAAAATTGGTCAGACAGACTCAAATACCATCTGTACAGGACCCAAAGATGCAGCAATAGAGAATGCAGTCAGCGACCCATAGCTTGACTGCTTGTATCAGAGTCAGCAAACCAGAGCTGACTAAGACCCTACTCCACCTCCACGTGGTGGTCCTGGAAGCAGTCTGCATCACTGCAGGCTGGCTGAGCGAGTAGGGATCGCAGAGGGAACGCAAACCCGGTCCCAAAAACTGCCATGCTGAAGTCAGATGTGTCGACCGAAAGGTGCTAATATCACAGCTCCGGCGTAAACAGATACAACGCAACCAATGTCCTTTTCAGGACGAACGAGGAAGAAGACGAAGAAATACCATCTGTACAACAAATAGAAAATTGGTCAGATTCAAATACCATCTGTACAACAAATAGACAATTGGTCAGACAGACTCAAATACCATCTGTACAACAAATAGAAAATTGGTCAGACAGACTCAAATACCATCTGTACAACAAATAGAAAATTGGTCAGACAGATATGTGTCCACTGGGGGAGGACAAAACAACAAGTGTAGTGAAGCACGTACTCCTAAACTTTCAGCTCCACAAGAGGAAACAGGGTGGCAGCATTACCTTCTCATACCCAGTTGTGGGAGAAACTGTAAGTGACGAGAGAAATCTGAGACCAAGACTGCCAACATTATAAGAGAGATAGATGTGGTTATTTGAGAGTGAACTATGAAGTAGTGTGTACATTATGACAACATTTTTTGTTGACACTACTTCTGTAGCAGACAATTGGAGCATATTAAAACAACATCAAATTCATCATCATTATTATCATTATATTTCAGCTCCCAAGGGAGTATAGGCCATCAACAAATGTATGCCAAGTCTCCCTGTCCTGAGCAATTTGCTTATTACAAGTTTTCCCCATTTATTGCTATCTGTTACACTGCATTATCATCTGCTTTGCTAAATATCATAGTTTTTGTTTTCTATATGTTAATGTCCATTCTATATTGTGCTGTTCACTTGTTTCACTAGCTCTTGCAACTCCTGTTCACTTTCAGCTAACAAAACTGTATCATCCGCATATCTAAGGTTGTTTATTATTCTGAGTAATTCTTGCCAGATCTTACTGTCGCAGTTTGTTCCTAATAAAGGTTACTGAGTATTCTTGTGTCTTTTCCATCAATACTTATGTGTTTGATTCATTCAATTATTTTCTCATGTTGAACTCTATCAAAAACCTTCTTATAGTCAATAAAACACATGTAAATACATTTTTGAACTTCTATTAGGTACCACAAACTGATTTTTCATTTTGTTTTTACAGTGTCTTTGTTTATAGATCTTAATTGATCTCCTTAAGCCATGAAATTTCCTTGTAAAATTTTAAAAATCGGACATCAAACAACCGAGTTACAGCATTTCAAAATTGTCTGGAATTACAAAATTTTTCAAACATCTTCGCACCGAACAAATTGCCCGACTTTGTACAATCATAACTACAGTCAACAAACACTTACCAAGTCAGTAATGCTTTTTGTACAAAGTCATACAAGTCCTTATTGCAGAAAAGAAACATGAGAATTACAACAAATCAATTAAATGAATTATAGTCCATCAAAATTGACAAAAAATACAATTTCAAGTCTCATTGTTGTGTTCGCAAAGTGCAAATATGCATTTTCATGCACTCATAAATTAAAAAATACACACAGGAAAGCTATAAGATTTATTGAGCTTAAAGAGAGCCTTATATCCTTGATGCCTAATTTTTTTGAGCCACATGAAATACTGAATACTATAAAACTGCATTATGTGAAAATGGATCAAAGGCTAAATTTGCAGATCGGAAGAAAAATCTCATGAAATTCCAAATGTTGTCATAAAATCATGAATATTGCAGCTATAGAGCTGAAAACTTCCATATTTATGTAATTTGAGTTGTACAATTCAAATTGATGGTTATTTTCTTGATTGAAACAACCTTTACTGCTTAAAATTGGATTTTTATAAACAAAGAAACTTTACATATTAGTCCGTGTCCAACTCACTGTCACTTGAGGTCAGCTGCATCAAAAGATAATTGTGTGTTCAGAAAGTTTTCAAGTGAATCTCCTCTCATGGCACTGGCTTGTTGTACTGACATCTGGCACCTGTACTGTAGCTGTCCTTTACTCACATTCTGTTCGGATAGCACAGAGAAACCAAGAGGTCACCTGAGAGAAATTCGTTGGGAGGGACGGAAAGAGGACAAATTGCATGATTGTGTTATTTTATTAATACAAAAAATGTTGTCCAAATTATTTTTTTCTTTCCCTTTGTTAATCATTAAGCATTTATTGCGGCATTAATTTTTACTGCATTTACCATTTAAATCATTATATTAATTATACAGCAGATTGTAAGTCTCTCTTTTACATGGATTATGTCATTTGTCTTTTATATTTGTAATTGTAAAATAAACTCAAAACCTGTAGAGGCTTCTAGGAAAGCTTCAACTACATTATAGCCTAATGATTTTTAACATCAGAGAATGAGAGGAAATAATATGATATATAAACTTTACACAACAAGACGTACTAGCTCCCATGTTGCATTTTCCTAGTCCCCCAGAAGACAGAACTGTGCCAATAGTCTGTTTGTCACAGTAGAAATCGGTGGCAGAGCCCGACGTCTGCCTCTTCCCGTCACTGAAAAATGTGCATCATAACGATCGACCCCTGAAATAATTGAGAAAAAAAGGTCAATTAAGCGAGAGAGGCAATTTAAAAAAAAAAATTAACGATCACAAATGTGTAGCAAGCTAAATTCTAAACATGACCTTTGACATCCATCACGTTATCGAAACGAGGTCAGCGGTTTTACAAACTGTTACTAAGCGTTAGACCTTAATTCTGATACCGAATGTTTAGAAAATGGTGATGGTCCGATAAAACAACCAAATAGCTACATAAACAACAATACCCCACCCCCAAAATTGCTTAAAAAACGAAGAACGTTCTGTCTAAATGTGTGAATCGAGCTGCCACATTTGGCTGTTCTTTTACTAATACATACACCCTCCGTCACTTGCTGTTGCTATATTGCAAATAAACAAAATAGGTCTGAAATGAATAGAAATAAAACAAAGTTCAAAACTTACTAAGAACACATATTGGGTCGACTTCCATTGGTGAAACTTTCAATTCAGCGCCTGAGTCATTTCGTGCTGTGTCCCCTACAGCCGGCCCATCGTTATCGGGATTGTCAATTGGAACAGCCGCCATTGCGCGTTTCCGTGCCGAGAAAGATCGGAGGTGTACTCTTTTAACGTTCGTTCGCTCTTTGCTCAAATAATGATGGTGTTTAAAATTTTGATACGATTTTAGCAGAATGGTTGCTCGTTTGTTTGATGTAACACGAGTGTAGGTAGGCCTCCCAGATGTGTATTAAAATCCAAAATTTCTCATTCACTTCAAATTTTTGATGTCTTCCTTTAAAAAATCTGTGCCTCGTGTTACATGTGCGTAAACTTCAGTTTCTGCTCTTCTCATTGGTGAAAACCGTATTAGTGTAGCATTTTTGAGGACATAGCGCGGACGCTTTGAAGGAAGTGGGGGTCATTTCAGGGAAATTCGCTTTCTTGAGCGCCAGTCAGCTAGCGCACGGCAAGAGCAGTTTTAATGGTGTTTTTGTTTTTTGTCTCACTCAATTTCAATGACACGCAGAAAGTTATAATTGACATATTATGAAAGAAGAAAGATCAAGGAACCAGAAGATATAATTTTTATTTAGAAAAGGCAAATTAATTACTAGGCAGAGTGAGGTTGGAAAGGGCCCAAATTGGGCCTCGCTTGCGCGTCACAGAATTTTTCGACCGCCGCGCAAGAGGCAGTTTGTGGTACCTACTTCTATATATATTATTCTGCTAATAATGTTATAAAAAATACTGCCTTCTCTTGTACCGCTGTTTCTTCTAAAGCTAAACTGTTGTTCGTAGACTTCATTGTCTACTTTAATTTTTATTCTTTCTTGTATGATCTTGAACAATATTTTAATTGTGCAGAGTTATTTTAATTGTGTAATTGTGCAGCATTGGTGCAAAACAGGAATTCCCTGCAAATACAGGCAGTATTTTGTATATTAACGTTTTTTTTTAACATTTTGTAAAAAAAAAATGTTGTTGCAGGGAAGTGTTCAAGGCTAGAGACAATAAAACAAAGTTGGTTGTTGCTATGAAAAAAGTTTTAATGGAGAATGAGAAAGAAGGAGTGAGTACACTTTGGTTTTTCAAGTCAGTTAAATTGGAAGATTAATGAGGTCTTATTTTCTCTGAATTGTTGTTTTGAGTGTAGTAACCATTAAATTGATACTTTAAAAAAATTACATTGCAAATTTGATTTAAACACATGGAGATTGGAATTGGAGACAGATCTGAGAGGGGTACAAAAGACATGGGGAGATATTGACTGGATGGCACAGGAAAGGAAGACTTGGCATTAAGGGGTTGATGACTTTTGCTCTGCAGGCAGCTGAAGGTGTAATTTTAAAGACAAGTGAAATAAATTAGATCTTTCATGATCTTCTGATTTGTTTCTTTTAATCTGGCATGTGTGTATTTGCTTTGTTTGTTTGCCATTTTAAAAAGAATGTTATGAAGAGGCCAAGAGTTTTATGAAGAGCAAATACAGGAGCGAGTTGGAAGCATAACATCCAGGTCATCAAACAAATGATGCATATTACCAGCTCAGCAGAAGCGAACAAGTGGTAATCTTCAGATTCGCACAGGCCACAACATATTAACATGCCATCTGTTCAACAAACTGAAGATAGGAACTACTGATGAGTGTAACTGTGGTATCGATAAAATGACTGCTGAACATCTTCAAAGATGCCCAACATATGAGGAACAGGGAAAGCACTTATGGCCATCACCAGTACTATTCCTGAAAAAAGTGTATAAAGATACAAACAACCTCAGGCTGACTACTGCTTTCTTTTAATATATACAAGTTGACGTCTGAGAGTGAATGTAGAAGGAAAGAATATCAAAAGGATATAAATGATAAAGAATCTCAGAATAATGGAAATGACATAATGAGACTTTAAGCAGATAGAACTGATACAGAATCTAAGGAATCAGCGAAGGATAAACATGACAGATTTACAAAAGATGGAAATGATAGTGTGCAAGGAAGGAAATCTATAAAATTGTACAGAAATCCAGATTAGATTCACAGAAAGCTAAAAATGTTTGTGGTGAGAATTTGCAGTATATTTACCTTGTAAATTGTGCAAACTACAACCTCTGTCATTGTTCATAGTTGTGTTATTAAACATTGAAGGATTGTGCTATTATATTCTCATTTGCTATAGCAGCTCTTTGTGAATCTAGCCACAGTTCCCAGTAACAGCTCTTAGGGAATGTTTTATCCACAGTTCCCAGTAACAGCTCTTTGTGAATGTTGAATCCAATAACAGCTCTTTGTGAATGTTGAACCCTATAACAGCTCTTTGTGAATGTTAAATCCAGTGACAGCTCTTTGTGAATGTTGAATCCAGTAACATCTCTTTGTCATTATGCTATATCCACAGTTCCCAATAACAGCTCTGAGGGAGATCAAGATTCTACAGGTTCTCAAAAATGATAACATCGTGAACTTGCTGGAAATTTGTCGGGCAAAAGGTAACTGGGTCAGGTGCTATTATTGCAGCTTGGAATATTTTGTTTCATATTTCTGCTATGAATATTACAAGATCTTTGCTATAAACACAGTCTTTGCTTTGTGAATATTAAATGATCTTTGATATGCATGCAGTTGTTACTCTCTGAATCTTTCAGGATCTTTTCTATGAACACAGTCTTTGCTGCATGAACCTTACAGCATCTTTGCTGTGACCATGGTCTTTATCTTATAAATCTTAAAGGACCATTGCTATGAACACAAATTTTATCTTACGAATCTTAAAGGATCTGTGCTGTGAACACAATTGTTATCTTATGAATCTGAATTTTTGCTATAAACGCAATCATTATTTTGTAAATCTTAAAGGATCTTTGCTATGTGCACTGTCTTTATCCAATATATCTTAAAGAATCTTTGCCATTAACAGTCTTTGTTATATTTTTCCTTGATGACTTCTCTCCCTGCTTTCTCTGCTCTATTTTCTTACATTGATATTACCACAACTCCATATAACCATTTCAATATATATATATATATATATATATATATATATATATATATATATATATATATATATATTTTCATATCTTACCTTAGCAACCCCATACAACCGTTTCAAGTCAACTGTCTACCTGGTCTTTGAATTCTGTGAGCATGATCTTGCTGGATTGCTCAGCAACTCTCAAGTCAAGTTCAGTCTTGCTGAGATTAAGAAAGTCATGCAGCAGCTGTTAAATGGCCTCTACTACATTCACAAGTTGGTTTTAAAATATTCTGTGTAGCATTCAGATGTAGACAAAGTGGGATTTGTACAGTATTCACATGTAGACAAAGCAGGATTTGTACAGTTCACATGTAGAAAAAAAAAGCCGTGATCTGTTCATTTACATGGAGACCAAATGTGATCTTTACAACATTCACATACAGACAAAACATGATCTGCATAACATTCACATGTAGATGAAACATGATCAGTACAACATTCACATGTAGACACAATAAAATTTGTACAACGTTCACAGTTCAACTCAACATGATCTTTCCATTTACATGTAGGCAAAATGTGATCTGTACATGGTCTATATAATATTCACGTGCAGATTAATGGTGATTTGTACAACATCCACATGTAGACAAAATGTGATTTGTACAATATTTGCATGTGGAAAAAAAAAGTATCTGTACAACATTCACGTGTAAACAAAACTTGGTGGAATACTGTATTCTGTAATGAGTAATTTTAACAATAATGTTGAGATGCTGTTGTCAGTAAGAGCTTCATTTCAGTTTTCCCCATAGTTCTACTACATGACTCATCTCTTATTGGTTGGAATCAGTGACGTAGACAAGACACCCACACACCCTGCTCTGTGTTTGTAATGCCTGTAAACAGTTATAAGGGGAAGGGGTCCCCAATTGACAGGTCATGGGAGGGTCCCAACAGGTTTCATCATCAGTGCCCCTGCTTTGAAAATAAATATCTGTATTGTTGAATAATCCTGTTCTTAACTACTCTTATATGCATTTGAGGTGCATCTTTGATGCCCCATGGTAGTGCCTCTGTCAGTGAGTCCTCTAACCAGAGAGGAGAACAGAGTATTAGGAGTAAAACCTCTGGACTTGTATTAAATGCCTAGTCACACAGTCTATTTCATCACTAACACGTACAACAGTAAAGAACACATGAATGCTTTATAATCTGTCATATATAATAGTAGTATTTCAAATACAATGCTATGAAATAATGAGACAAGCTATATGTAAATCTATACATACAACGATCAAGAAATATTTTATTTACTTACTACATATATATATGTGTATGCGTGCGTGTGCTCCCCTTAAAGCATAGGTACTCCACAGCCATAAAATGATCTGCAACAATATGTGTATGTGTGAGAGAGAGAGATCATCTCAGCTTATCCAATCCAAATCTGGCAGATTTTGTAAGTAAAAATAAGATTCTGACAGATCAGATTTTGTTCTTGGCTCTGTGGCATTGCTGGAGGAATTATTCTGTTATTGCTTTGTATTTCTTCCATTTTCCAGCAACTAGATTCTTCACCGGGACATGAAGGCAGCAAACATTCTCATCACCAAAACTGGAAAACTGAAATTGGCAGACTTTGGACTTGCAAGGGCTTTCAGGTAAAAATGCTGCAGTTTTTAAGCATCCTTGTATCAATTGTTTTGGCCCGTGTGTTGCTGGGACCCAATAGGGGTGCAGAGAATAGTAATTGTGTTACCTGATAGTAATAAAATAAGTAAAGCTTGTACTGATTCTCCAGCAAATAAAACAACAAATAAAGTTTGTACTGGTATTCCAACAAATAAAATAACAAATAAAACATGATAAACTGCAAAGCAACATCTTTATTTAATGTTTTTTTAAAATTTCACACATGTCTATATGGCAAGAAACATGGACAACCTATGCTAAGCAAGAAATAAGGCTCAATACCTTTCATCTGCAGTGTCTATGTCATATCCTCGGTATTTCATGGAAGGACAAAGTGACAGATGTCGAGGTTCTGTCATGTGCTGACCTTCAGAGCATGTATACACTGCTTAGACACCACAGATTATGCTGGCTTGGCCATGTCCACCTCATTAAAGATGGTTGCATCCCAAAAGGTACCTTCTACAGACAACTGGCAGATGGCAAAAGAATAGTTCGTTGACCTCAGCCATGTACAATGAGAGACATTAGGGCACTGGACATAATCCAGCAACCTGGGAGGATGAAGCTGCCTTTCGCACCAAGTGGCTGTGCTCTCTACAGCACCTCCTCAGATTGGGTGAAAAGAAGCTCTCACTGCAAGCAGAAGAGAGAAAAACGTTGAAAGGAGGAACACCAGGAAAATAAGCAGCTGAGGGCTGTCACCTCATGGACGCATTCCCATAGTAAGTTATGGCTGAAGGGGCTATTATTATTATGGTACATCACAGAATTGCTGGTACAATGTAGTGGGGTGGAAAAGTCTATAAGATGCAACTGTATATCCAACAATAATAAAAATGTTTTCCACGTATGATTACAGCGTGAGAAGAAGAGCTTTATTTTTATAGCCACCTACAAATTATTTTATTTACTAGCCAGTAAGTAGAACTCTTTTTTGAAGCCAGTAAGAAGAGCTTTATTTTTTTAGCCAATAAAAACAGCTTTATTTACTAGCCAATAAGACAAGCTTTATTTTTAACTTTATTCAATTCTTGGCTTTTAAAAATCCCTAGCACTAGGGTTTGAGATTCATTCTTGCTAAGTACCTTCCCATGCCTGTTTTATAAATTGGGTCAGCAGGGACATTATGGTCAATATCCATGTCTGAATCCAATGCTTCAGTCTCCCAGACATAATCATCAGCAGAATCAGTGATGAATTCATCACTAAAGTCGTCGCTGAAGTTCATTATTTTAATTTTTTCCAGCGACAGTTGACTTTTATCGAAAAATTCAAAAATGGTGGCGAGTGCTTTAGATGGTCAGCCATGACTTTAAAAGTGATAATTTTCTTATAAAACTTGTTTTAAAAGAAATTTTTTACGTTTGAAATCAATTTTATGTAGTTTTTTTTTATAAAATAATGATGTTAAATGGAAACGTGTTTTAAACTATCGATTTCTAAGGATAAAAATGAAGAGCTTTAAGCCTATAAGAGGCTTTATTTTTAAACCAGTAAGAAGAGCTTTATTTTTAAACCAGTAAGAAGAGCTTTATATTTAAGCCAGTAAAAAGAGCTTTATTTTTAAGACAGTAAGAAGAGCTTTACTTTTAAGCCAGTAAGAAGAGCTTTATTTTTTTTACTAGCCAATAAAAAGAGCTTTATTTTTTTTAGGCAGTAAGAAGAGTTTTATTTAATACACAGTCTGCAGAGATACAAACAGTATCACATGACATGTCCAACAACCATCTCAGTTACCGTACAAAGAAAAGAAAGAGATGTCCAACAACCATCTCCGTTACCATACAAAGAAAAGAAAGAGATGTCCAACAACCATCTCGGTTACCATACAAAGAAAAGATAGAGATGTCCAACAATCATCACGGTTACCATACAAAGAAAAGATAGAGATGTCCAACAACCATCTCCGTTACCATACAAAGAAAAGAAAGAGATGTCCAACAACCATCTCCGTTACCATACAAAGAAAAGAAAGAGATGTCCAACAACCATCTCGGTTACCATACAAAGAAAAGATAGAGATGTCCAACAATCATCACGGTTACCATACAAAGAAAAGATAGAGATGTCCAACAACCATCTCCGTTACCATACAAAGAAAAGAAAGAGATGTCCAACAATCATCACGGTTACCATACAAAGAAAAGAAAGAGATGTCCAACAACCATCTCGGTTACCGTACAAAGAAAAGAAAGAGATGTCATGAAGAAATGCTTGCATTGTTATCCCTTTTGTTAATATCAGAACTGACTTTACATGTTGTTGTTCATGTTTGAACCTCACACCTCTTACGTTATCCTTGACAGTGACAAACTGAACCGGTACACAAACAGGGTAGTGACCTTGTGGTACCGACCCCCTGAACTGCTGCTTGGAGAGAGGAATTATGGGCCTGCCATAGACTTGTGGGGAGCTGGCTGTATCATGGCTGAAATGTGGACACGGAGTCCCATCATGCAGGGCAACACAGAACAACACCAGGTGAATGTTGTTGATTAACTAGGGTTACTGAGCTCATTGCTTGTTAGTGGTTAGTGCCAAGTTAAAGAATTTGCTTGTGTACTGAAGCTGTTGAGTGGTGCTGTATAGAGTGTTTGGAGTGGTGCTGTATAGAGTGTTTGGAGTGGTGCTGTATAGGGTGTTTGGAGTGGTGCTGTATAGTGTTTGGAGTGGTGCTGTACAGAGTGTTTGGAGTGGTGCTGTATAGAGTGTTTGGAGTGGTGCTGTATAGAGTGTTTGGAGTGGTACTGTATATAGTGTTTGGAGGGGTGCTGTATAGAGTGTTTGGAGTGGTGCTGTATAGTGTTTGGAGTGGTGCTGTATATAACGTTTGGAGTGGTGCTGTATAGAGTGTGTGTGATTGTTTGAGAACCCAGCAGTAGCTTTCTTCTTTCTGTGGAGGGTTGTGGGCAAGTGAGCAGCACATTCTCAGCTGTCTAATTTAGGATAGGACACACATTGAGGAAATCTGTTGGTAGCATTACAGGACAGTTCTTATTATGGAATCTCCAGGGTTAACAGGCAGATAGAGATAAAAAAAACATAGAGAAAGGAACTGGAGACAACATAAGAAGACCCAGCACAAATTCGCCTTCAGAAGCTGAAGGGTTAAGAATAAATAATTGAAGATCGTCACATTTCATAACTTCTTCTCACTCATCCTCATCAGATAACTTTATAACTTCCTTTTACTCATCCTAATAAGACAGCTTTATAATTTGTTTTCATTCATCTTCATCAGATAGCTGCATGACATCATCTTACTTATCCTTATCAGACAATTTTATGACATCTTCTCACTCATCCTAATAAGACAACTTTATGATTTATTTTCAGTCATCTGTATTAGACAGCTTTATGACTGTCTTACATATACTCATCACACAGCTGTAATGACTTTTCACTCATAATCACAATCCAACTTTATGAACTCTTCTCACTCATACTTATCAGACACATTAACACTTCTTCTCACTCATACTCATCAGACAACTTTATTACTTCTCTCTGATCCTCATCAGACAGTTTTATGATTTCTCCTCAGCTTACTCTCATCAGCCAGCTGTGTGGATCTATCACTTCAGAAACCTGGCCAGGAGTTGAAAAACTTGACCTGTTCAGCAAGATAGAGCTGCCCAAAGGCCAGAAGCGGAAAGTTAAAGAGCGGCTTCATGGCTATGTCAAAGACCAGTATGCCCTTGACCTTCTGGACAAACTTTTGACCTTAGACCCGACCAAGCGAGTCAACTCTGATGATGCCCTCAACCATGACTTTTTCTGGGTGGATCCTTTACCCCAAGATCTAAACCACATGTTGTCTCGACACAGCAAGTCTATGTTTGAATACCTAGCTCCACCTAGGAGACGAGCCCCCATACATCAACCACCACCGCAACCAGGGGTTGTTCGGCCAGCAGGCCACAATCCAGATCAACATTTTGAGAGAATTTTCTAAAGCTGTGACCTGAATGAAACAGATGTTGTTCCTTAATCAAATCACTGTTTTGTGAGACTTTTTCTAATTCTGTGACTGGAATAAAACAGATGTTATTCCTGAATCAGATCAGTGTTTTGAGAGACTTCTAATTCTGTGACCGGAATAAAAAATGTTTTTCCTTAATCAGATCAGTGTTTTGGGAGACTTCTAATTCTGTGACTGGAATAAAACAGATGTTATTCCTTAATCAGATCAGTGTTTTGGGAGACTTCTAATTCTGTGACTGGAATAAAACAGATGTTTATCCTTAATCAGATCAGTGTTTTGGGAGACTTCTAATTCTGTGACTGGAATAAAACAGATGTTATTCCTTAATCAGATCAGTGTTTTGGGAGACTTCTAATTCTGTGACTGGAATAAAACAGATGTTATTCCTTAATCAGATCACTGCTTTGCAGGAAGTGTATTTGCTTCGCAGGAAATGTATTTAACATTGGTAAAGGCAGAGTGACTTTGTGCCATTGTTACATATAAAAATGAAGATGATTGCGATGCATGTTTCAGAGAACACAGCTGCGTCAGAAGAAGCAGGCATAGTCACTTTTGGGCCTGGATCAGCAGTTTGTGTGCTGCTTTTGTATTCTATCTTCCATTAAAAAATGAAACTGGCTATCAGTGCTGATAGAATGACATCATGGCATCTGCTATTTTGGTGAACAGGTAATATAAATTTTTTACAAACACATGTATGTGCTGCTTTTGGCTGTCTGCAGCAGTTACTAGCAGTAACAGGAACATTGATCTTCAATCTCTCCACTAACAGACTGTCACTAACAGAAACAAAAATAATCTTAACCATCAGTTACTCTTGCAACAGACTGATGATCACAGAACACAATTAGTCTTAAATCTCTGCAGTTCCAGGCTGACACTGACAGAAGAAAAATTAATCTTCAGTCCTGAAGGATTTAATTTCTGTGTATGTCATGCAACATTGTACCATTTTAGTTAGGTTTGGAGCTTCAGCTTGATATACGAAAAGAAGCATCTGTGTTTAATGCAGTTGAAAGAACTGTGGCAGCGCTGGTTAACAGCTGACTGTTGGCTGCTGCACACAGCCTTTGCTTACCCAGAATTTCTTTGCCCCAGAGGTAGCGATCAACTTTATGATTAATGACTGGTTACAACACACACAGTGAGCGGCGACATAACACTAAGCAGATCTTCTATACAAATAGTGAACGCAACAGTCAACTGGAATACTGTTTGTTTACAATGTGAACCACTGCTGTTAACCAGACCTCCAACACTCTTGGTCCGTCACACTTCCTCTTTAACACTCGCTCACCATTGAGAATTGTATGCAATATTGTAATGTCTTTTATCTAGTATTGTTCAGATGTTGCTAGTATCTACATCCTTTCCTCCGTCTAAGCAAATCCTTGTTTATTGATACTATTGATTTAGGTTCAGGTTATTGAAGTGATAACTGGACTTCTCCAGGGTTGTTCCTTTCCCTGGTTCTAGATGGCCACTATCTAGCCAAGTAACAATACTACGGTATGGACATAACTAAATCACTCTACGTACCCTTTTATGAGTGGAGCCTAACTCGCTCCTTCGTTCTTCAGTCTTGACAAGAATTTATAATATCAAGATGTTGGGTTATTGCTACCCAATCTTGTCTTCATGCATTTAAGAAATTACACAGCACCTTGTCTATTTCACTATAGACTTCAACATGGCTGCCTCTCCTAGTTGAGTACCTGTCCCGACGTATCTCACGCCTCTGACTGCTCGCTGAGAAGCGTGCCTAACCTTTTTCTATTTTGACCCTTCTTATGCGCAACCCTCTTTTTGCACTTCCCCTTTTTCTACCCCCTCTATACCAACTCAGGTTATACTTTTCACTCTTCCTTCCCTTACTGCCACAGAACATTGTACACAAAGCATCACCCACGTCAAACGTTTCTCTTAGCAAAACAAACTAAAAACATGTAGGTAGAACAAAAAATGAATCAGTTATGTTCCCCGTGTAGTTAATTGTTTCTTTATACCTTTATTATTCCTCTTACCGATGTTTTTTGTTTACTATGTATATCTGTTTTGCCATGTCAGAGGCTTATTTGCTGACAACCATGGCCACTATTTGTTTAGTAATTCCATTACAATCGTCATTAATGTGCATCTTGCCATACCTGTTGTTATTCTGCAGCTGTTGTATACTACATGTCCAGGTTGTTCAACAAGCAGTAAGCATCACATTCCAGTTGTGTAATATTTAGGTAGAAGAATTGTAAGTTGTGTTTGAGATGTCTGTTTTTGTTTTTACCACAGTAATCAGTAAGAAACTTCTTTGTTGCTCTCAGATAACCATATCTATCTCTCTTATCAAACTGGCAGTCTGTCTCAGGCTTCTGATAAGAATCTGTATTATGTTACAAGCTGGCAGTCTGTCTCAGGCTTCTGATAAGAATCTGTATTATGTTACAAGCTGGCAGTCTGTCTCAGGCTTCTGATAAGAATCTGTATTATGTTACAAGCTGGCAGTCTGTCTCAGGCTTCTGATAAGATTCTGTATTATGTTACAAGCTGGCAGTCTGTCTCAGGCTTCTGATAAGAATCTGTATTATGTTACAAGCTGGCAGTCTGTCTCAGGCTTCTGATAAGAATCTGTATTATGTTACAAGCTGGCAGTCTGTCTCAGGCTTCTGATAAGAATCTGTATTATGTTACAAGCTGGCAGTCTGTCTCAGGCTTCTGATAAGAATCTGTATTATGTTACAAGCTGGCAGTCTGTCTCAGGCTTCTGATAAGAATCTGTATTATGTTACAAGCTGGCAGTCTGTCTCAGGCTCCTGATAAGAATCTGTATTATGTTACAAGCTGGCAGTCTGTCTCAGGCTTCTGATAAGAATCTGTATTATGTTACAAGATGGCAGTCTGTCTCAGGCTTCTGATAAGAATCTGTATTATGTTACAAGCTGCCAGTCTGTCTCAGGCTTCTGATAAGAATCTGTATTATGTTACAAGCTGGCAGTCTGTCTCAGGCTTCTGATAAGAATCTGTATTATGTTACAAGCTGGCAGTCTGTCTCAGGCTCCTGATAAGAATCTGTATTATGTTACAAGCTGGCAGTCTGTCTCAGGCTTCTGATAAGAATCTGTATTATGTTACAAGCTGGCAGTCTGTCTCAGGCTTCTGATAAGAATCTGTATTATGTTACAAGCTGGCAGTCTGTCTCAGGCTTCTGATAAGAATCTGTATTATGTTACAAGCTGGCAGTCTGTCTCAGGCTTCTGATAAGAATCTGTATTATGTTACAACCTCACGGTAGAAGGGGAACGACTAAGTAAGTATTATGTTACAAGTATTTGGAAAGAATTATTGTTGTTGAAGTGCTTTTTAACGCGTTTAAAAAAAAATTGTTTTGGCTTTAAGTATCCTCAGCATTGTGTAACTGGTGCCATACTCAACCCTTCTTAGCCACCATCTACGAGAAATGTGTTATGGTACAGTGGTACTATTCTTTGTTCCCCTTGTGGGCTCAGGTAACACATGGACAAATGCCCAGATTATGAGACATAGCGGCAGACGGCAAAAATAAAAATGAGATTGGCTCTGGAGACAGACATGAAAGGGGTAAAGAAGACATGGAAAGATATTGAGCAGATGGCACAGGACAGGAAGTTGTGGCATGTATTTGTTGAGGGTCTATGCTCCGCAGGGAGGTGATCAGTATTCAATGAGCAGTTGTTGCTTGACAAGATTCATTGTTTCAGAGACTCCTATCTTGACAAGATTCATTGTTTCAGAGACTCCTATCTTGACAAGATTCATTGTTTCAGAGACTCCTATCATGACAAGATTCATTGTTTCAGAGAATCCTATCTTGACAAGATTCATTGTTTCAGAGACTCCTATCTTGACAAGATTCATTGTTTCAGAGAATCCTATCATGACTAGATTAAACTTTTCAGAGAATCAGTGTCTCAGAGTATCCTTTCTTGAAAACAATCAGTATTTAGCAAGAATCATTGTTTGAAGAAAAATTCAGTCGTGTGGTAGGAATCATTTACAGACTTTCATAAATGGGTGTTCACATAGATTAAGAAAGATTGAAATTGTATGACAAGATAGCCAATGTGGATTTGATGACAAGAACCAGGCAAGTACCAGTGAGATGAGAGATGAGAAGAAGACACTGACCTAAGATAGGACACACATTGACAAACCCATTGTTAGTACTACAAGTACCAGTGAGATGAGAGATGAGAAGAAGACACTGACCTAAGATAGGACACACATTGACAAACCCATTGCTAGTACTACAAGTACCAGTGAGATGAGAGATGAGAAGAAGACACTGACCTAAGATAGGACACACATTGACAAACCCATTGCTAGTACTACAAGTACCAGTGAGATGAGAGATGAGAAGAAGACACTGACCTAAGATAGGACACACATTGACAAACCCATTGCCAGTACTACAAGTACCAGTGAGATGAGAGATGAGAAGAAGATACTGACCTAAGATAGGACACACATTGACAAACCCATTGCTAGTACTACAAGTACCAGTGAGATGAGAGATGAGAAGAAGACACTGACCTAAGATAGGACACACATTGACAAACCCATTGCTAGTGCTACAAGACAATCCTGTTTTCCTGGAATCCCCCAGAGTAAAAGAGATAGAAACATGTGGAGAAGGAAATACAAATGACAGGGATAAAAATGGTGGGGAATAAAACTAGAAAGACGTGCAGGACAAAAAGATTTGGTTGGTTTTGTTGAAGGTTTATGATCCTTAGGGGGCTATGGGGTTTCTGATGATAATTTGTGTTGGTCACATGATACCTCATCTGTGTGTCACTTTATTTAATATCCCATTTTTGTGTCTGGTAATAATTTGTGTTGGTCACATGATACCTCAACTGTGTGTCATTTTATTTAATATCCCCTTTTTGTGTCTGGTGATGGGACCTAAGACGCGTCAACAGTGAGAAATGCAGTTAGCGACCCATAGCTAGACTGCTTGCATCAGGGTCAGTGAACCAGAGCTGGCCAAGACCCTACTTCCTGTCACGTAGGTCTTATGATCATTAAATTGCCTAGATCTTTTTCCTATTCTCTCACCCGGATCCTTTTATTTTATTATCTTTCTTTACGTTTTTCCGGTATTTTTCGCATCACGCGTTTGCGAAAAATATTTTTCTTCCATATTCTCAAACTTTACCTGTTTCTTTTCTCAAAACGGAGCATCGCCCTAATGATTCTATTACATAGATGTCAGTCAGACGAGAAGTGTTATAATGCATTCCGTCAGACCGGAGAGCCGACAGCTGTCTGCAGTTTCCCCTGGGACAGTGTTTTCTTCGGCGGAGTTCTGGGCCTGTAGTGTGAAAATTCACTCCGCGGGACATGGCAGGCAGACAGAGTGTCGGCATTTTTTGGTAAACCGCGAGCGTTTCGTCAAAATAGCTCCGGCTTAGCGTGAAAAATCGCTCCGCACTGGAGACGGACTGTCTCAGAGTTGCAACTCACGCGCGCTCTCGGTCACTGATGGCAGTTACGACACGCGTTAAGCTGACGTAGGTGTTTTACACGTAAAAGGGGAGATGATTTTGGAGTTTGAGAAAATGGGGGATTGTTTGCCCCTGTTTTCAAATATCCACCCAGGAGCTGGAATCTGATTTCATTTCAGTCTTCAACATCTTCAGTAGACGGAACACGTGTGCTAGCGAATGAAGCTTGTATAGCGAATTTCATAGTTCTCGTCAGATTTCTGATGAGCTTCTAACTACCTATCTAGTGAATTATCCTAGTCGTGGTGTTACCGTAGTTCTGTGGTGAGATTAATATATTATATCTAGTATTTTGTGAAGTGATAAAGTGTTAAGTCGCTTATTTCATATTTCACTAGTTAGATTTTGCGCAGAGTGCCAAATTTATATAGTCTGTATTATTTTCTAGTGACGTGTTTCAGTGGAAAGCAGAACAAATTATAATTTCTAGCATTAAACAATAATGTAGCTATAATGAAGTTAATTTTACTGCTAAGTAATCAGACGAGATCATATTTTTCTAAACTAACTTATAAATGCTAGAAGCCTCATGAGATGTTGACGGAACACGCACGTGTTCCTAAATTCATGAGGATTGATGATTTTTTTAAAATATAACTTACTTTATGGGAAATTTAAATGATAAGTCAAGCGGTACGCTTGCAGTTTAAAAATGTAAGTTATATTGGGTACATATTTTAAATTATTTGATATGTGTTCTTTCCTTTTTTTATATAGTGAAACTGTGGTACCCAATTTTGCCAGCGTTCTAGTACGTGAACATTATTTGTGAAGAAACTAATCACTTTCATTACCTGAACTTTAACAGTTAAATGAAGTAAGAGGCCTTCGCGCCAGAATTAATTCTTCCAGAATAACTCTTCAGTACAGTTCAGCCCGTTGTGGCAAGCAAATATCAGTAACATTCCGACAGAGTGTTTTGACTAGTATTGTGGTGACCAAATATAGTACCTTCCTGAAAGTAGACACCGATCTGACATTCCTTAAATTCTAGAAACCAAAGCTAATGACATTGTGCTCTGCTAACTTTCGTGCCTGGACAAATTTTATGTGACTTAACAGACATCCGAAAAATAAGAACACCCAAGGAATCGTTCCCTGAGACAGAGAGTTCAGTACGTCTTTTGGAACTGGGGATTTCTTGGTCGATACTGCATTTACGGGTCTGTGCGAAGGTCCTAGAATTTATTATGTTCCCAGAGGCAGCGAGCAAAGCTGTAAGTATAAATGTGAGCACATGGCCATGGCTGAATGAATAAGAGTGTACGCAGGTCTGAGTGTTATTTTACCGTGGTATTTTGTCACCTATTTGCTGTCGTAATTTTTTTTAATCTGCAGAAATTTGTTGCAAATGCTAGAGTTTTTTTTTTTCTTAGGCTAAATCAGATTATCCTACTCTGTTCATACATTTACGGGAAAAAAACAACCCATCTTAGACTCAAACCCTATGTATCTGTGACTCTTTGGGCTATCACTTTTGTTCCTTTTTTTAACGGGACTGTGTGCTAACCATCGAGGGGAAGGATCTTACTGTGGGTCTATCATTTTTGTAGCATTTCTATTGATTTTATGACTATTTGTATATGTTTTGATATAATTTCTATGTGTTGTGAAGGAATTTTAAATGATAATTAAAGTTTCTCTTGAAATTAATCAGCGCGTTGGTCAGCTCGTTCTAAATATTTATATAATCATTGTTCTAGTTTCCCACGTCTGTGTGTCTACCTGTCGTCACTTGAATGTGCATGCACGTGAGTGGATATATATGTATTTAATGTATATGTGTTAGACTGTCTGACTACTTTAGATCTGTCGTAGAAGATAGGTGAGAGAGAGAGAGAAGATTTCCCGCTCTCAGAGACAGCCTCTATCACTATTCCACCACCTCACTCGTGGAAATCTATTTTGTATTTCTATCTCACACTGTGACTATCACTCATTCCAACCTATTCAGAAGGGACCAACCCAAGTCTTAATTCTCCTATCAAAAATCTACGACACTTCCCCTCCAAGTGGTGGTCCTGGAAACAGGCTGCATCACTGCAGTCTGGCTGAGTGAGTAGGGTTTGAAGAGGGAAGGCTAACCCGGTCCCAAATATGCCGTGCTGAAGTTGGATGTGTTGGCCGAAAGGCGCAAATATCGCAGCTTTGCAGTAAATGGACACAACGCAACCAACATCCTTTTCAGGATGAACAAAGAAGAAGAAGTGTCTGGTGCTAAGTTTGATAAAGTAAATTTTAGAGGTTAATGTAACAAGTTATGTTTCATTGGTGTAATTCTGGAGCAATGAAACAAACAAGAATTCCCACAGTGTCCTTTAAGAAAATCAGTTAATAGCATTACATGGAAGTCTTTTTTGGAATCACCAGGTTAAGAGAACAATAAGAGGAAGATCTAAAGCACAGGGAGAAAGGATTTGAAGACAGATATATAAGGGGTAAAGAAGATATGGACAGATGTTCTATCGATATGGAAAAATAATGAAGTAAGTGGGAGTGGGAAGTAAGCAGATAACTTGATGGAGAAGGTGACAGTTCAGCAGTTGTGTGTTAATCTGCTACAGTAGTAACCTTCTACAGTCATAACTGACAATGGTAATGAGGCGCTCTTGAGGTAATAGCCCACAACTGTTTTTTCCCCCGCTGTTCCTTTTAGTGTGCTCTTTTCTCTTCTCCTTGTTGATGTCGACATCTCATAGCTGCAGAGCATGTCTACTCTTGGCAGCCCAATGCCATTCTTAGAAAAGTGCAGGTTTTCTTCAGTTGTTCCATATAGTGAGTTGGTGATTGTCAAAGGTTTCTGTAATAGTTTTTTCCTGGCATTTGTGAGTGATGGACACTTCATGAGAAGGTGTCTGGTTGTTTCATAAGGATGAAAGCAGTGTCTTCACATCGGTAGGTGCTGAGGGTTGATATGGTTTAGATGGCTGTTGACTCTGGCATGTCCTGTTCAAAACTGAAAGATAGGACTTTGATTTCTTCCGTTGAGTTTGTTGATGTTGTTGTCTTTTGGGCAGGTCATTTCATTAAAGACATTTTGACCAGTCGGCTCGTTTGCCCATCTGTTCAGCCAGGTTTCCCTTGTGTTGTTTCTGATAATCTTTTAGACTGTTCTCATGCTGCAGGGTCTGTCCTTGTGTTATTTAGAGGCTCCTGTTTTAGCAAGTCTATCAGCTGTTTCATTTCCTGTTAGATCACTGTGTCCTCTCATGTCCAGTTAGATCACTGTGTCCTCTCATGTCCAGTTAGATCACTGTGTCCTCTCATGTCCAGTTAGATCACTGTGTCCTCTCATGTCCAGTTAGATCACTGTATCCTCTCATGTCCAGTTAGACCACCTGTGTCCTCTCATGTCCAGTTAGATCACCTGTGTCCTCTCATGTCCAGTTAGATCACTGTGTCCTCTCATGTCCAGTTAGATCACTTGTGTCCAGGGATCCATTATAGGGTTAGTTAGATCACTGTGTCCTCTCATGTCCAGTTAGATCACTGTGTCATCTCATGTCCAGTTAGATCACTGTGTCCTCTCATGTCCAGTTAGATCACTGTGTCCTCTCATGTCCAGTTAGATCACTGTGTCCTCTCATGTCAAGTTAGATCACCTGTGTCCAGGGATCCATTGTAGGGTTACACTGATGGAGTAGGCTGTGATCAAGTTGTGAACCACTCTTCCTATAAGAAAGATTTTGTTTTCATATGGAGTCTGTTTAAGTGCTTCCAAGACATGGAGTCACTGAAAATTACTATGTCTGATGGCTTTTGTTCCTTAAGGTCAAACTATTGGTGAAGTAATTCAATGGCTGTCTTGATGGCCTCGGCCTCCGCTTCATAATTTGAACAGTTATGACCACAGACTTCAAAAGAGGATCCATCCGTGTAACATATGTAGACGCCATATTCTGCTAAAGAGGTAGTCTTGAAAGCTGAACCGCCTGTGTAGGCCTGGATTCCTGATATTGAGTAGCTGTTTATGGTCTCCAAGGCACACGTCTTCAAGACTGTGAGTAGTGTTTCCTTGTTGGCACTTTATCTATCAGTTGTTTTAACAGTTTGGCTGATGGAAGTTCTCCCAAGGGTGTGGTTTAAAGTATTTGTTTTCCAATTCTCTCTCTTGTGGGAGATGGTGTTTATCATTTTCCTCTTTGGCTATGTCCAGGAGAGATAGTTGTTTCAGTCTTCATGTTTGTTTCCAAGTGTCAATAAGTACTTTGTTTGCGTGGTCTTTCTCTTGTCTCCTGGATACAATGATCTGTAGGGGGGAGGTTATAGACTATCACTGATCTCACATAGCTGAGATACAGTTGCCAAAGGGTTTGTTTATCTGCTCCTCAATTTATACTAGCTAGCCGGTTTGATGAGGTTTAGGCGCTTACATGGTTTTTCCCCGAGGTTGTAGATTTATCCATCTAGTATCATTTGTCTGTCCACTTTTACTCCTAGATAGATTGGGAACTCCTCTTTTGTTAGTGTGTCCTCATTCAGTTTGATGTTGATAGGTCTTTTTGCTATTTTGTGGCTGCGGGAGAAAATGGTGTATACAGTTTTCTTCATATTGATTTTAAGTTTCCACAGTTCGCAATATACTGAAATCCTTGTTGTAAGAGATTCTTTTCGCCCATCTGAAGTCTGCCAGTTCTCCGTAGAAAATATATTGGAGACATAGAAAATGTATTTGGAGACAGTCGCATCTTACAATCTGCTGACACAGACAAGCCAGCATAGTCTAAATATGCTTTGAGGACCAGCACGCGAAGCCACCACAACATTTGTCACTTTTTATTTCCACGAAATACCAATTTTGTGGCATAGACACCATAGATCAGGGTTTCTCAACTGGGGTTCCGTGAGAGGTCACTAGGAGTTTTTATGGCAGTGCGCATTGGGACAGTGTTCAGTCTTGCACATGCTACATTTCATTAGCATCTTACATAGTACACATTTGTGATAAGACTTTTAATCCTACTTGGATAAGGTAAATCAAAAAATCAAGTAGGAAATTTAAAAAAAAAGGAAAAACTGAAATTTCTTCTATCTATACCACTGACTTGCATTAAAGTTGATATCCTTTGTGTAGAGGGGGTCTCATCACAAAAAATGTAGACTAATAAGGTGACCAAAATAAACATATCCACATAAAAAAATCATTCTCTACTCAAAAGATCATTGCCAATTTGTATTACATTATTATATTTACAACATACTGATTACGTTAAGGTTACTTGAACTATATATGTAATAATTTTTATACAGGGGTTCATTGAGACCTGAACATTATTATATTTACAACATACAGATTACGTTAAGGTTACTTGAACTATATATGTAATAATTTTTATACAGGAGTTCATTGAAACCTGAACATTATTATATTTACAACATACAGATTACGTTAAGGTTACTTGAACTATATATGTAATAATTTTTATGCAGGAGTTCATTGAAACCTGAACATTATTATATTTACAACATACAGATTACGTTAAGGTTACTTGAACTATATATGTAATAATTTTTATACAGGGGTTCATTGAGACCTGAACATTATTATATTTACAACATACAGATTACGTTAAGGTTACTTGAACTATATATGTAATAATTTTTATACAGGAGTTCATTGAAACCTGAACATTATTTCAAGGGTTCCTCCAGGATAAAAAGGTTGAGATAGTTTGTTTTAGATGGAAAATGTTGAGTCTGTTTTAGATGGAAAATGTTGAGTTTGTTTTAGATGGAAAATGTTGAGTTTGTTTTAGATGGAAAATTTTGAGTCGGTTTTCTTACCTGGCATAGAATTCTGCTGCACCAGAAATCTACATTGAGAATTCCTTGCGATCCTTCATGATATTCATTTATTACCTTTCTGCTCACTATGTTATCTCTATTTTTTTCTTAAACACTTTTAAGCCGGTCTCCAGTTCCTTTCTCTGTACAGGTATTTATGTTGGATGTCCATCTATTTCTGTTAGCTTTGTGATTCCAGAACAAGGACTGCCTTGTAATACTAACAGCTGGATTTTCTCAATGGTTGTCTTATCCTAATGCCAACATCTTTGTCTCTTGTTTCATTGGTATCTGTCTGGTTCTTTTCATTAGTTTCTCGATGGAGATCTTGTCATACCATTTTAATCTTTCCATTAGTTTCACGATGGAATTCTTGTCATACCATTTTAATCTTTCCATTGGTTTTACAATGGAGATCTTGTCATACCATTGTAATCTTTCCATTAGTTTTACAATGGAGATCTTGTCATACCATTTTAATCTTTCCATTAGTTTTACAATGGAGATCTTGTCATACCATTTTATCTTTCCATTAGTTTTACAATAGAGATCTCATCATATCATTTTAATCTTTCCATTAGTTTCTCGATGTAGATCTTGTCATACCATTTTAATCTTTCCATTAGTTTTACAGTGGAGATCTTGTCATACCATTTTAATCTTTACATTAGTTTTACAGTGGAGATCTTTTCATACCATTTTAATCTTTCCATTTTGCTCAAGCACTCATATATGATGAATCGGAGTGTCTAAAAGGTATGGCGTCCACCTCAGATTCTAA
This sequence comes from Oreohelix idahoensis, assembly GCA_024509875.1. Classification (NCBI taxonomy): domain Eukaryota; kingdom Metazoa; phylum Mollusca; class Gastropoda; order Stylommatophora; family Oreohelicidae; genus Oreohelix; species Oreohelix idahoensis. The sequence goes on from JAMPIV010022618.1 coordinate 191,142, forward strand.
AGGTACCAGGTTCGATCCCCAGTAGAGGGAATATCATTTATGCAAATTAATTTTCAGAACCAGTGGTCCTAAGTGTGGGGTCCCAATATGACAAGCAGGAACTAGAGCTGAGGCCTAAGTGTGGGGGCTGAGATGACAAGCAGAACCTGGAGCTGAGGCCTAAGTGTGGGGGCTGAGATGACGGGCAGAAATTAGAGCTGGGGCCTAAGTGTTGGGGCTGAGATGACAAGCAGAACCTAGAGCTGAGGCCTAAGTGTGGGGGCTGAGATGACAAGCAGAACCTAGAGCTTAGGCCTAAGTGTGGGGGGCTGAGATGACAAGCAGAACCTAGAGCTGGGGGCCTATGTGTGGGGGGGGGGGCCCAAGATGACAAGCAGAAACTAGAGCTGAGGCACTACGCGAAAGACAGTTTGTTGCGGCCCTTCAAGATGCCACCAGGCATGATAACCACTAACTGCTTTGTCAGAAAGCGGCTAAGGATCTAAGAAGAAACTGCCTAGATGTTACATTTGTTGTTATTCACCAAAGAAGTATTATCTCCCCCTATAGTGTAATTGCTTTGTCAGTCAGTGGCCAAGGACCAAAGGAGAAGAAGATCATGTGATTGAAAAATGACTTTCTGTGTTTGAATATTGATATTCTCACTTGTATCTATTGTAGTGCTTCTTAACCAGGGGTGTGAGACTCACCTTATGGGGGTGTGAGACTCACCTTATAGGGGTGTGAGACTCACCTTATGGGGGTGTGAGACTCACCATCTAGTGGTGTGAGACTCACCTTATGGGGGTGTGAGACTCACCATTTGGGGGTGTGAGACTCACCTTATGTTGGTGTGAGACTCACCTTATGGGGGTGTGAGACTCATCATCTGGGGGTGTGAGACTCACCTTATAGGGGTATGAGACTCACCTTCTGGGGGTGTGAGACTCATTTTATGGGGGTGTGAGACTCACCATCTGGGGGTGTGAGACTCACCTTATAGGGGTGTGAGACTCACCATCTGGGGGTGTGAGACTCACCTTATGGGGGTGTGAGACTCACCATCTGGGGGTGTGAGACTCACCTTATGTTGGTGTGAGACTCACCTTATGGGGGCATGAGACTCACCATCTGAGGGTGTGAGACTCACCTTATGGGTGTGTGAGACATGCCAGATATGTTAGAACACAGATCATTATAAACACTATATAATGCACAGAACTCAGATGTATTTGTACAAAATAGAACATTGACAACTAAAATTAGATACCGAACCTTAGTCATATTTTGTAAATAACATTTTCTCAAAATAAACTTCCATCCCTTTTTATCATTTCTGGAATGTTTTGTAAGCTAGACGATATAGGAGTGTGAGGCTTCTTAGGATGCTGTAAAGGGGTGTGAGGCTTCTTAAATAGTATAACTAACCTGAGACTGATTTTACGTGAGTATCCTATTTTCCCTGTATGCTGACAGGTGTCCTCTCACCATTCAGGCAGATACTCGCCGTCTTCAGAGAGTACCAATTAGAGCTGGGTCGGCTCAGGAGCCTTTCAGGTTATTCTAGTCCCTGGTCAATAACAATTCAAATGTACTCGCCAGGGCTTGAATAAATCCAGTCCAAATTCCGGTCGACGACACTTATTCAAATAACTTCGCCCGGGCTTGAACCTGGATCACCCAATCGGCAGCGCTGTAAAGGGGTGCAAGTCTTCTTAAGGTGCTGCATAGGGGTGCGAGGCTTCTTAAGATGCTGTAAAGGGGTGTAAGGCTTCTTAACATGATGTAAAAAGGGTGTGAGGCTTCTGAAGATGCAGTAAAGGGGTACAGGGCTTCTAAACATGCCGTGTTGTGGTGCAAGGCTTCTTTAGATGCTGTATTGGGGTGTGAGGCTTCTTAAGATGCTGTATTGGGGTGTGAGGCTTCTTAAGGTGCTGTATTGGGGTGTGAGGCTTCTTAAGATGCTGTATTGGGGTGTGAGGCTTCTTAAGGTGCTGTATTGGGGTGTGAGGCTTCTTAAGATGCTATAAAAGTGTGCAGGACCTCAAAAAGGTTAAAAAACACGGATTAATTGGCTACACATGAAACAAATGTCAAAACAAGTCACAATAACTGTGATTGGAGTAATAAGTTTTATTTATTTTTATTTCTTTATTAATTAAAAAAATAGTTTTATTCCCAGAAAGAAAACAAAATAAAATCGAGAATGCCCAATAAATTGATTTCACATGAGAGAGCAAAAATTGTAGCCCGTTATAAAGTCATGTGTTGGATCTCACTTTGAACTCACATCACAACAAATACCACTCAACAGTCACTTGAACAGAATCCAACCACAACACTCTCCAGAGTGCCAGCTATGTAACTACCCCTACGAAACCCGTTGACCACCAACTCTTTGAGTGCCCAACACTCGATGATGTAAGGAAAATGCTCCTTCCTCCCAGGCCAGATAAGTGGAAAACCTTGTACGGAGAAACAAAACAACTTGAGAAAACATGCAGATATCACTACATGGCATTGGGCCGAAGGGCGAGAACTCAAGCGTCGCTGGATCAATAACAACAACATTTAACACAGCAATTTGTAAAATAAAATGATAGTTAATTCCCTTTACTTCTATGTTTATTTGCATAGAAATTAGTTGGACAAGAGTGAAAAAAATAACACTTTAAAAACAGGAACTCGCTAGTCAATAACCTTGCAGTGCTGTGTAAAATATAAAGGTACTGTTAAACTCTTTCTTTGTGTAGTTGTTAACTCATACTGGCTACTAGTTGTTGAATCATGCTTTATTTGCTAAATGATGTGAATGTCCACCAGTGGATAAATGTAGATGTTGGGACTGGTGTAGTAAAGTGTAACGATTGTCAACTCATCAAACCCAGCACAGTTTTGGTCATACAGGTCATCTTGTCCTGGAACGTGATGAGGCTCCGACAAGAATGTGAGTGTAAACAATGAGTGTGTATCTGAATGTCAGTACGCGAATGGTAGAATGATTCGATAGAGTTGACAGGTTGGTAGTACATCACTCATACTCACACTGTTCGAATTCAAGAAGTACTGGAACTACGGTGGTCTTTTTATAACATTTAATGGGACGCACACTTGGACAGTACGTGTATGGTTACAGGAACAAATGTCGACATAGACAGCATAATGTTGATCACAGGAATATCATCTTAAGTTAGCATTCATGCTTGGCAAATATCATAATGGAGCATTCGTAAATAAGCATTCAGCGTTCCATCATGTAAATCATCTGGCTTTACTGACTGGGCACGTCAGACCATAACCAATACATAGGAAGGCTCCTAGACCTAACCTCGTCTAGCGAATATTCCTTCACGTAAAGTTCAATATATATATATTTCATAATATAGGAATCCCAGACATGGGTTCTCACATGTAGCAGTGATCTCTTGGTTCATCGAGCGATAGTACAGGCATCCCTTTTTCTCACTCGATAAATACAAAGTATATGAATTTCAACATGGCTGTTCTCTCTCTCGTGAGCTTCACTCACTATAGAATATAGACCAAAATTAGTCATTCATTAAATGTCCTCATTTCTTCATAGGTTCTCTCATAGAGGTAATTGAATAATATCATACAATCCAGTGCTGATACATAGGAATGTCTTCTTCCTTTGAATGGATATTCTTTTTAAAAGTACCACTGTGCATCTGCTTATCAACAACGATGGCGAAGCCCAAGTTCATAATAAATTGTGGTTTTACCTTTTTATGCGAAATATAACTTTGCCATTCCTTGGCAAAAGAGAATAAACACTGGGGTAAAGTACATACAACATGTCTAAATGATTATCACTTTTCCCCATCCATATATAGATCACTATTTCGGCAAAAAGCCTGCTACAACAAAACTCGGCATCCTCACAGGATGACAGCCATGGATCACACCCTTTGCTAGCGATACTTCCGCTGCATAGCCTTTGACCTTTTCTAGCGACAACCAAATTAGTTCGACTTAGAAATGCAAAGATATCCATATATAAGACAGACTCGTCCTACTCATACAAACACTACGTATAAATTCAGGCCATAGATATACTGAAGCAAGAACAATCTATTCCTACCCAGCCACAGAATAAATCGCAGTAGGCCTAGAGTCGTCTGCGGAGTCCGATCGAAGATGACAGAACTATTTTCAAGGGAAGCAACCCAAAAATGACTTCTCCTTAAGCACTTAAAAAGGAAATACTTTGCTTACAAAATATTTGCGAACATAATAAGAATATAAATGTATTATATTGCAAGATAGTAAAAATTGCCCTTTACAGTCTTACCACACCTCCCGGGAAAAAAAAAATAAATTTTTTTTTTAAAATACATCTAGGAGCACCGTAGAATAGGCTCACAACGCAAGAATACTGCGCAGATGAAAATATCAGGAATAACTATAATTCCTAATATGACTGGTGAGAATATATATCTCAAAATCTGAGAGAAATTGTTTCCCTACGAATAAATGTTTCCAGGAAGGTGTGATGTACGTATAATACAATTCTGGTAATTATACAATGCATACCAAAAATTCACACTATAATCTTAAATTTATGATTTATGAAGAAACAATCATCAAAGAACAGCGGTGAATTAACATCAATAAACCGCTAAGTAGCGATACCATCATTCTATTATTAAATTACAAATGTGTATCTTAGTAAAGAAACAAAAAATAACTGTTGTAAAGTTATACATATTAAAAAGATCCAATATTTAACAGTTAAGTGGCATCATGTGGGCATCTGGACAGAATGTCCGCCATCACATTTTCTGAACCACGGATAGCTCGTACCGAAAAATGAAAAGGTTGAAGAGCGATTGCGTATCGAGTTGATCTCGAGCTCTTCAAGTTCTTACTTTGGATAGCCGTAAGAGCTTTTTGGTCAGTTTCCACTACGAAATGCGCGCCCAGAAGGAATCTTTGGAGTTTGAGAATTGACCAAACCATTGCCAATAATTCACGGTCTAAAACCGAGTAATTCCTTTCTGCAGCATTAAGTTTTCTGGATATATACATTACAGGATGCAGAGTTCCAGAGTACTCTTGCATTAGTGCCGCTCCAATCCCAGTGGATGAAGCGTCACTACGAAGAACAAATGTCTTATCTGTTGTAGGTAACACTAAAATAGGTGGTGATGAAAACATAGTTTTGATCTTCTCTAGTGAAGATTGGCATTCATGAGACCAGTGAACCATGTTAGGCGACCCTTTCTTTAATAGTGTAGAGAGAGGTGCCATGATAGAGGACAGATTCGGAATGAAACGTCCATAAAATTGTATGAGACCTAAAAGACTTCGCACTTGCTTTTTAGTCCTAGGGATAGAGATGTTAAGTATCTTAGTGATATTATGGTCTTCTGTCTTCAAGAAACCGTGACCTACTCGATGGCCTAAGAAAGCAATTTTGCTAAAGCCAATACAAGCTTTAGATGGTTTTGCTGTCAGGTTATACTCACGCAGAGTTGATAATAATTCAACTAACCCTGAATAGTGATCTTCCCAAGTATCGCTGAAAAGACAGATGTCGTCTAGATAAGCAATGACATCTGACCGATACGATAGGATTCGACGCATCATGCGTACAAATGTAGCTGGTGCGTTCATAAGGCCGAAAGGCATAAAATTCCATTGGAAAAGGCCTCTGGGAGTAGAGAAAGCGGTAAGAGGTTTGGCGCGTTCGGATAATGGAACTTGCCAATATCCTTTAGACAAATCAAGTTTAGTGAAAAAATGCGATTTAGAAAGACGAGTAAGTAACTCTTCTAGTAAAGGCATAGGTTCAGCATCGAACTTCGTAACTTGATTCAATTTGCGATAGTCAACGCAAAGACGTATGTTATTGTCTTTTTTTCGAACAATAACCATCGGCGAAGAATATGCAGAAGTGGATGGTTCGATTATTTGTAAATCTATCATTTCATCCAACTCCTTTTCAACCTGTGTTTGGAAATGTATAGGGATAGGATAAGGCCTAACCCTAATTGGAGTATGTTCAGTTAGAACAATGTCATGCTCAATGACATGAGTTTGTCCAGGGATGTCAGTGAGGACATCCTGAAATGTTTGTAACATAGACGAAACTTGTCGCCGTTCTCCTAGAGACAAATCAGGAGAAACAGTAACGTCTTTCCATGATTCACTAGAATGAAGTGGGATCATTGGAAGCGGAAGATTAACATCCGAAAAACTTGTTTCCTCATCCTGTATTACAGACAGTGATGAGTAATGACCATGTTTGACATGAGAATCGTCCGTTGCCTGGAAAATAGGCTGTAGATAGTCAGGACGTTCATGGAACTCCGTAAGCATATTGATGTGGAAGGTTTTATGCTTCCCGTTAATATCGACGATGTAGTCAACATCTGAAATTTTCGATATTATATCGTACGGACCTTTCCAACTAATAAGGAGTCTATTTTCACGACAAGGTAGCAAAACAAATGCTTTGTCACCAGGACAAAGTTGTCGTAAAGTTCTCTTCTTATTAGCAAATTGTCTTGCCTTCTGCTTAGCAAATTCAGAAGAGGACGTTGCCAATTTGCATGCTTCGATAATCTTTTGTCTCAGCGCGATGACATACTCGTAAGAAGATTTTGTGTCATCGTCAATATTGTCAGCTGTTATAAGATCATGCAGCAAAGACATTGGGCCGCGCGGTCGCGCGCCAAAGACAAGTTCAAAGGGAGAAAACCCTGTATGTTCATTGGGGACCTCTCTGTACGCGAAGAGGGCCGCGGGTAAAACCCTATCCCAATCTTGAGGATGATCCTCAGTTATCTTCCCTAATAAGTTCTTAAGTGTTCTATTTAGTCGCTCGACCATCCCATTGGACATAGGATGATAGATGCTACTCAAAGATCTCTCTATCTGTAGAGTAGACATTACTTGAGACATGGTATCCGATATCAGTTGGGTGCCATGATCTGATAATATTTCTCCGGGGAATCCCAGCCGAGAAAATATAAGCCAAAGAGCATCTGCAATGTCAGCGGTAGTAATGCTCTTTAGAGGGATAGCCTCTGGCCAACGTGTGCACATGTCTACACACGTTAAGATAAACTGATGTCCTCTAGCAGATTTGATCTTGAATGGACCAATGATGTCTATCGCCATTTTCTGGAATGGACGAATAGGAATATCTGCAGCCTGAATAGGCGCAGCATGACGAGGACCTTTGGATTTGACTTCTTGACATACTTTACAGGATCGACAATAGATCCGTATGTCCTTGTTCACAAAAGGCCAAAAGAAAGCCGCAAGAACTCTTGACTTTGTACGGGAAAAACCCATGTGACCAGCACACTGAGAGTCGTGTGCATGTTGTAAGATCTTAACTCTCAAATTCTTGGGTACAAGAATCTGAGAATGACTTGACTTAGTGGAGTCTTGCACCATACGTACAAGTACGCCATTCTTCATTGTAATCCAAGATTTACAATTTGAATCTTTATTCGGATCACCTTTCGTTACAAGAGTGAAGAATTTCTTAAGAGTCGGATCTTCTTCTTGTTGTTTTATAAACGAGTCACGAGAAATTACCAAGGGATCATCTTGGTTATGCACTTCATTATCTTCAACAGATGAAGTTTCAGGCATATTGAGAGCTTGAGCTCTAGTGACTACCGCATTAGCAGATTGCATATTTTGATTTTCCCAAACGGAAATTTGCTCCGGAGTGCATTCTTTGACTCCGTGAATGCGACCGATGATAAGATCAGCGATCGGATTCGGCAAAAGACATGCGTGTACATCTCCTGTGAAGAAAGGAGTAGCAATCCTAATGATAGCGGTAGAGTATTTCTCTATGGTGCCGCCAAATGTTACGCATTTGACTACTTTGCCTGTAGAATGAGAAGGATCTATGAGTGACTGCCTAACCCCAATAGTTGTGCATCCAGAATCAAAAAGTACTGAGACTGGATTGTCATTTACTAAACCTTTGTGTAAGACAAGAGAACCTCTCCCATCATGCGCGATTGACGCAGGAAGAGCGGGAAGAGGATGGCCACAGCTTAAAGTAGACACTGTGGTTGGCTCAAATAATGTTTTGCATTGGGGGCACTGAGATGCTCTCCCAAAATCAAAAGCGGCACATGCCATATTATTAGAGTCATCATTATCTTTATTTTGTTTATAGGCTTCGTGGGACTCTTGCTGTGCAGAGTTCGCCTGGTAATGAGCTTTATGTTTTTTGAATTGTGCTCTACCTCTGTTATTATTGCCTCTGTACTTATCATTGTTTCCACTATTATAACCTCTACTCGGGTTTGAATCATAGCTCCTTTGGTTACTATCATCATATTCATTATAATGAGTATCTCGGTAATTATGATCCTGTTGTCTCCATGAAGGAAAACTTGGATAGTTTCTAGAATGACTTCCTTTGCGAAAGTTCCTGTAATTATGACCACCCCTGAATCGAGGGCTGTCAGCTCTTCTCCAGGTATTCGAAGAAGAACCCTGAAATGATTGGTTACCTTGGTTCTGATAACTGTAATAGTTACCTTTTTTATTAAACCTATTTTGAGGTCCTTGGAATTTGTGAGAGTGATTAGGGTTGTATGGTGTTGCAGAAGCAACTGGCATACCTTCTTTAACCTTACTGTTGCTAATAGCTACGTCCGGATGTGCAGTGACGTATTGGGTACAATACTGTTCCATTTCTTTTAGAGACTTAGGTTTACGCTCATGTAAGAATTCGAGGAAAGGTTTATTTATACTTGACATAATCTTGTCTCTGAGTATCAAGTCCATAAGGGCTTCATAAGTCTTTTCTGTTTTGGATAGCTCAATCCAACGATCAAATGTAAGACGTGTCCTTGCAATGAATTCTGAGAATTCTACACCTGCCTCAGGCACCATTGTCTTAAACAACTTCCGATAACCCTCTTCAGACAACTGATACTTCTTTAATAAGGCTGCCCTAATAACATCATAGTTATCTTTGTCAGCCTCTTCAACCAAACTTAAACTAGTCAGAGAATCACCTTTCAGATTTTCTGATAACTGGTTAGCATATTGTGATTTGTCCACATTATGTGCTCGACACGAGCGTTCAAATCTATTTAGCCAGAATGTTATGTCATCACTGGAAGGGTTGAACGCTGGTACCTTGACCTTGTAAGTAAAGGGTTTACCATTACCACTAGATGCTTGATTAACATTACTTATGTTTGTTAACTTTAACTTTTCTAACTCAAATGCTAAAAGTTCTTTTTGGTGTTCATGTTCTCTTATTGCTTTTTTTTCTTGAGCTTCAGCTTGTAATTTTCTCTCTTCTGCAGCAGCCTGTAATTTTTTCTCTTCAGCAGCAGCTTCATCTTTTCTTTTCTCTTTTTCCATTTCCATCTGGAATCTTTTTTCATCAGTCTGTATCTGCAATTTCTTTTGTTCATCCTCTCTTTGTAATTTTCTTTCCTCAGCTTCTAATTTCTTTTCTTCAATCAATGCTTTTCTTTCTTCAGCAGCCAATGCTTTGTCATATTGAGCAACTGCCCATTCTTCTAACTGCTGACCAGTCTTATCAAGAGCCCTGCCTTGTGTGATAAAATAATCCAAGGTAGACATCTTGTCTAATAAGATCAGTAATTTGCAAAAGTAAATAAATTTACTTTCTTAGTCTTAATCAAAGACTTTGTATGATAACTTTGTAACCTGTGAAAAATAGTACTTAACTATCCCAATCACTGTGGGAAACAAGCCTTACAAAGGTCTTGTATAAATCCTTATATAATAACAGCTATAAGTTGCTGGTTCACTCTATAATATAAGTGCAGTGCACCAGAAATAGTGTTTTATATCATCAACTGTGTACCTTTAGTAATAGCAATTAACTATCAGTTGATTCTTGTACATCAATTTATATGATCAACTATATTTTAAATAGTGTATGTCGATCAGGCACAAAACAAAACAGTTATACAGAAAAACATGAAAACATTTGCGGAAATGAAATAAATAAAATTGGAAAAACAATAAAAGATAAACCGCAAGAGGATAACAAATACAAATAACGCCACAGTATATAAATATAAATTGAGAATAGAACTGAAAGATAGAATAGGGTAGACCAACAAATTACAAACAAATCAAAACAAACTAAAGAACAGAGGAATATTACAAAAACAACAATGAGTACAGACTTCACAGCTAACACTAATAGCAACAGCTGTCGCAGCAAATTTTCAATGAAGAAAATTGCACCTATAGAAACGCACACATCAGACCCTCTATTACGTGGGATACTCTGCTGTGTGACACCGCCCAACCGAAACAACAACCCGCTGGATACAAACAAATATCACATATAAATAGTTAAACATAAATACATAAATGCATAAATAGTATGGCAATATGATGTAAATAGAGTGTTGCAGAAAGAATGTGTTGGAATGAAGGCTCAGTTACACTGCCTAATAGTACAGTACTGTGGTACTTTATTAAACAAATACTTCTGGTCTAATTATTTTAAATTCAACACAGAAATAGAAGCTCCATCGTTGATTTGAATGATAACAATCAATGTAGGACTTCTCAGTTCAATAACATTTTCTTTCGCAAACACTGTCAAATATTCTCCAGTCCTGATGTGTAATGTTCTATGTTTCAACCAAGCTCGCTGTGTAACACTGTCAGTTGTATGGCAAATGTCCAATGAACCAAATGTCAACAAACCCTGACCTAGTTACTGCATACTCTCGACAGGACAGGTCACGCTGACATCACTGTAGAGTTGTACTGCTGATGTATTTGTGTGTCGTAACAGACCCCAAGGAACGTCTGGTCTCAGTAGTTTACTTCTCAATATGGTCACTGTGCAGGTTGACCCAGGAAGCTGGCACACCAGTTGTTAAACTCTTTCTTTGTGTAGTTGTTAACTCATACTGGCTACTAGTTGTTGAATCATGCTTTATTTGCTAAATGATGTGAATGTCCACCAGTGGATAAATGTAGATGTTGGGACTGGTGTAGTAAAGTGTAACGATTGTCAACTCATCAAACCCAGCACAGTTTTGGTCATACAGGTCATCTTGTCCTGGAACGTGATGAGGCTCCGACAAGAATGTGAGTGTAAACAATGAGTGTGTATCTGAATGTCAGTACGCGAATGGTAGAATGATTCGATAGAGTTGACAGGTTGGTAGTACATCACTCATACTCACACTGTTCGAATTCAAGAAGTACTGGAACTACGGTGGTCTTTTTATAACATTTAATGGGACGCACACTTGGACAGTACGTGTATGGTTACAGGAACAAATGTCGACATAGACAGCATAATGTTGATCACAGGAATATCATCTTAAGTTAGCATTCATGCTTGGCAAATATCATAATGGAGCATTCGTAAATAAGCATTCAGCGTTCCATCATGTAAATCATCTGGCTTTACTGACTGGGCACGTCAGACCATAACCAATACATAGGAAGGCTCCTAGACCTAACCTCGTCTAGCGAATATTCCTTCACGTAAAGTTCAATATATATATATTTCATAATATAGGAATCCCAGACATGGGTTCTCACATGTAGCAGTGATCTCTTGGTTCATCGAGCGATAGTACAGGCATCCCTTTTTCTCACTCGATAAATACAAAGTATATGAATTTCAACATGGCTGTTCTCTCTCTCGTGAGCTTCACTCACTATAGAATATAGACCAAAATTAGTCATTCATTAAATGTCCTCATTTCTTCATAGGTTCTCTCATAGAGGTAATTGAATAATATCATACAATCCAGTGCTGATACATAGGAATGTCTTCTTCCTTTGAATGGATATTCTTTTTAAAAGTACCACTGTGCATCTGCTTATCAACAACGATGGCGAAGCCCAAGTTCATAATAAATTGTGGTTTTACCTTTTTATGCGAAATATAACTTTGCCATTCCTTGGCAAAAGAGAATAAACACTGGGGTAAAGTACATACAACATGTCTAAATGATTATCACTTTTCCCCATCCATATATAGATCACTATTTCGGCAAAAAGCCTGCTACAACAAAACTCGGCATCCTCACAGGATGACAGCCATGGATCACACCCTTTGCTAGCGATACTTCCGCTGCATAGCCTTTGACCTTTTCTAGCGACAACCAAATTAGTTCGACTTAGAAATGCAAAGATATCCATATATAAGACAGACTCGTCCTACTCATACAAACACTACGTATAAATCCAGGCCATAGATATACTGAAGCAAGAACAATCTATTCCTACCCAGCCACAGAATAAATCGCAGTAGGCCTAGAGTCGTCTGCGGAGTCCGATCGAAGATGACAGAACTATTTTCAAGGGAAGCAACCCAAAAATGACTTCTCCTTAAGCACTTAAAAAGGAAATACTTTGCTTCCAAAATATTTGCGAACATAATAAGAATATAAATGTATTATATTGCAAGATAGTAAAAATTGCCCTTTACAGGTACAAAGCAAAAACATGTTGTCTATGATTGAAAAGGTAAATCGAAAAAGTGACTACTCCCGGTAATAACAACATTTGTTTGGAGTGCTTAGTTGGTCTCCTCTCGTAAGAGTGAAAACGTTCATTCTCAGGTCGAGGCTATGGTGTAATTCAGATGGCCCTAAATCCTACCTTACTGTTGTCTGAATGTTCTCCTTTCTTTATTTCTTTCTTCTCTCTCTTTCTTTCTTGTTTAACAAGTACTTAGCTGGTTTGTGTCATCAGTCTGATAAAAGTGTAACGTTTGAAGAGTAACAGAGTATTATCAGAAGGAGATACAGGAAAAAATGGGAAGTAAAGCGTCCAGGCAACCAAAAAAAATGCCCTAATATAACCGACGGACTATGTGTATGGGTTGAACGGGACACGCCTTGCCAAAACGAGGCAGGTCTCCTTTATTCATGAAATCTCGCAGGTCATGTGACTGGACCCCCATCTTCTTATATATCTGTAACGGAATAGTTCATCAAGAAAAGTCTGACATTAAGGGAGTAATAGCTTACTAAATAATACAACATTTTATACTTTATATTTTATTGGTATTTTGAAAAAAAAGAAGAAATTAAAAAACCAAACAAAGCCTGATTATGATAATCTACTACGTGTTAGATCCAGACGTGCGATGACTAGGCAAAAAGCTAAATACAGATAACCACAGGCAAAGAACAACGCTCTGCATGTGAACCTAGCTGACATCAAGGTAACACGAATAAAGAGAGGGATGTCACAGGCCAAGGCTACGATTATGCAGGTGACCAAAGCTGAATATATATCCATGGGAGAGAGAGGAGTAAATCAAGTCAAGAGCTGGGAAAACTACCAGCAAGTCATCATCAGCCTTAGCAGGAAGTGCAGAGCTTGGGCAATGGGAAAGCAGAGTTGGAAATTAATCAGCTAATAAGTGATCATGCCGGGGATGGTATGTCAATGCGTACATTGATGAGTCTGTAATCTGTGATGAGAAATCAGGATGGCGCTTCTTGGCTAGAGCAAAGGGCAGGGTCGTCGCCGGAGAAAGCAGGACTTACAGGACAACAACCTCCAGCATGAGAATGGACATAGAGGCAGCTATTGATGCAACGGCCAAGGCAGCTATTTATGCAACTGCCAGGGCAGCTATTGATGCAACAGCCAGGGCAGCTAGTGATGCAACAGCAAGAACAGCTATTGATGCAACAGCCAGGACAGCTAGTGATGCAACAGCCAGGGCAGCTAGTGATGCAACAGCCAGGGCAGCTAGTGATGCAACAGCCAGGACAGCTAGTGATGCTACAGCCAGGGCAGCTAGGGATGCAACAGCTAGGGCAGTTAGTGATGCAACAGCCAGGGCAGTTAGTGATGCAACAGACAGAGCACTTAACGGCAGCCCATCCATCGAAAGTTTCCAAATGTGTGGCTACGGCATGAATGGAAAGCATCGATAGAAGCCTCGAATCTTCATAAACTGGTCTGGATCTACTGTCCTGGTCATACAGGGGTACGTGGGAATGATTGAGCTGACAGATTAGCTCCGAGAGCACCCATATTTAGGACACTGGATATGGGTAAGGAAGAGATACTGAGAGCAGCTGATGATCTTCTGTTTGAGAACGACACTGCACTGGGTGAATCACAAGGCTAAGATTGCTGGAATTTTGAATTAACCGCAAGACTAGCAGGGATAGACGTATGAGAGGCCATGTATACAATCACCACTACAAGAACAGTTACCATTCATACCTGTCTACATTTGTGGAGGGACACTGAACATTTATGGGTTTTCCCGGAGTGCAGTGATGACGATTGTGATCAACAATAAGATTACTACGCATTTCTTCATTCATAAAATTGTGAAAGGTTAAATAACTTATAACCGACTCATTACTTGCACACGATACCACAAAACGTACATTAGCGAAACTGATATTTAAACAAACGTGGTTTTGTCAACATCTTTATGACAACATCCCGTTAGCCTTAACACCCGCGGAAACAATTTTAAAAGCGGTGATCACTTAAATGCCTTTGACATTCAGGTCACTGTGATCAGATCATGTTGCCATGATGACTATAGTGGTCTGATCTGGAGAATCGGTTAACTTTTTTCCCAGTATGCTGTAGGGGTGGTTTTTTATTAATACAACACTTGGATACCAGAGATTGAATGAATGTCTTGTAACCAGATGTATTAGTGGTACAAGAGTCAATAGTTTGCTTGAAGTTTAGGTTCTTGATTTTAAACGCGAATGTTCATAGTTCATAAGGCTACTGACTAAGAATGCTGTCAGTTTGGTCGGGCTTACAGGTGGCCGACTATTATGTTATAATAGATGGACGCTGAATGCATGTCTTGACTGATAATTCATGGATACATTTATTTGACGATACATGGACGACATTATTGTTGACGACAAAATAGAACATGGCATGGTGATAAGAATTCTGCATAAAGGCAAGGTTACAAAGTCAACTTGACTGACCTCAATGACCGTTGGACAATCCGCAAACGGTAAAGTATTGAGGTGAAGATAATTCCCTTCCTTTCCATATAGGATTCTTGAAAGAGTTACTTCTTTAATTATTATTTCTTCTGGCCGGACATCTTATTTTGTTACTACATAAAAATGTTCGTCTTTGATATACTTCATAAGAATGGATTTTGAAACTCACTAGCAGTAGGTCACAATGCCGTACTGAAGCCCTGTCAAAATCTTATACAATTGCTTGCGTCAAATATCACGTGGAGCTATTGACGAAGATACATCGAACTTGCCTGTGGCTAACGCTTCGCCTTGGAAGGTAGTTAAGATATCAAATTACAAGCAGTTATTCCCGCATCATGGGACTCAAAAGACCAGCACAACGTCTGTCTTCAAAACCGGCATCTTGTCTCTCTGCTCTATGACGTCACTATCTGACGTCATCAGCGCTCTATGGAAACCAACGATTTTATCGCACCGAATTCGTGCGCTTTGGTGCTTAATACATTTAAGTTCTATCATTAACATAGATGCGTACCTATGTACGTTTAACATAGTTAGATTACGGCATCTGGTAATCTGTTAAGTCTCGCATCAAAATTGGTTGTGCGAAAATGGACGTAACATATGCCTTAACTCTTTCTGTCTTAGGCACTTTCTAGGTTTTAACCATGTACCAAAACGGATGCTCACTTTTTCACATACGTTTCACAACATGCAACAACTAGGTATGTTTATGGAACAAAATCTCTTTATACATATAAACATCGTTGTAAATTCATATACGATTATTTTGAAGTGGTTCAAGTTTTTAAATACAGTAATAAATTGTGTTTTATATATCTAATAAAGTATCTTCAAACCTGGCTTGTCAGATAACAGTAACCTTGGTAACTATAGACCAATTTCTCTTTTATCATCGCTTTCTAAACCACTAGAAAAACACATACATAAAGCAACACTCCAGTACCTAGTTAGTAATGACTTACTAATTGACAGTCAGTCAGGGTTTAGACAAGAGCATTCATGCCACACAGCTCTAACTAAGGTGATAGACAACTTGCACCTAAACATCAATAACGATAACATATATGGAGCAATCTTTGTAGATTCTAGGAAAGCATTTGATATGTTAGATCACGCTGTTTTAATAAGAAAATTAGAAACAATGAAAATTAACTTTAAATGGTGACATTACTTAAATCATTCTTGTTCGACAGACAGCAAGTAGTGTGGTACAATAACTCCTTGTCAAGCCCAACTATTACTGACATTCGTGTTCCTCAGGGTTCTATTCTAGGCCCTCTACTTTTTTCCATTTACATAAATGACCTTCCACTACACATCAAGCACTCATCCTGCGACCTATTTGCCGATGACTGTACCATTTATACTAGCGATAAAAGTTGCAGCACGCTAGAAATATTATTACAAAGCGACACAGACAATCTTATTAAGTGGAGCAATGAAAACTGCATGCAAATACATCGTGAGTGCAGATTATATACCACCCTAATTTAGTTATGTTCTTAAATAATTACATAACATCATATGTAGGTTTTAAAGATAATGTTGTCCTGTTTAGTATTAATTATGATAATGTACTGTAAATCTGTGTAACTGTTATTGTACTGTTACAATGTTGGGATTTTAATTTATTGTATTTTATTGTTATTTTATTATTTAAGTATTATTTAAGATACATGTGAGAATAAATGAATTCAGTATGGAAGACGAGAGAAAGGAAGGGCAGAATGTTAGACAGGCCTGCGTGCCCAATTCTAAACCCTTTGAAAATAAAGTTCGTTCGTTCGGACATGAGGAAATTTGAATATAATCAGACGGGCGCACCGTTCTGCTCTTGGGGTGGATAAAGTTACTAACTACGGTTTGAACACCAAACACACCGTTGTCTGATGTAGCCTTGTGTATTAATTGTTAAAATAATTTAGTTTTATATTTTTATTTATTTATCTGTTTATGTTTTATTACGTATATACACACACGCGTAATTCGTGCATCAAATATATCGCAAGTGATTTGGTCATTTCATGAAAATGGAGGCCAGTAATGACCATTTTGCCCCTACAACACTAGAAGATCTAGTTTGAGAACACGGGGAAGACCACGAGGTAGATGGATAGACAATATTACTTAAGTCCTACCACAACATGGCTGACAGCAGCCAGTGCGACAAACTTGGCTCAAGAATGCCAACTGGTGCTCCCTACTACGCTTCAAGGCAAAGGTCAAGGACAGAAACAAGTAATTAATTATTGCTTTATTAATGTTTTGGCTAAGTTCTTTCCTGTACTTGCTACTAGCCTATATCTGACCTTTTCTATAGGACTTGTGTTTTCTGCAGTTTTATTGCAACAGCAGCACAGCGCAAGTTCCTTCCACTGCTATGGAGTCGGGAGGTGGAGTCGGTCGTTTTTTAATTGAGTCTGTGTCGCTAAAAATGTCCAAACTGCGAATCAGAGTTTGATGTCGCATGAATAGTAAAATACTGAAGTCGGAGTAGGACTTCTAACATTTCAGGAGTCGGAGTCGGAAATGTTTTGACCATCTTAAAACCCCAGGTCCCTACGCCTTTAAGAAAAAAGTTATTTCCATATGAGATACTGATGTAGGGGAGTGAAGTATAAGATGCTTTAATACAATAGGTCTCAGCTTTATGACGTAGGATGGCCGGTGCTTTACCTCGCTGCCTTTGCCCTCCATAACTCAAGAGCAGCGTCATATACACTGAGTCCTGTTTTTCTGCGCGCATGTGGGTGATTTGTTTTTAAGGTTTTCCTATTTATTTTAAACTTGGCGTGGTATATATAAACATTTTAATGCTATATTTGGGTCATTCGGCAGACAGTCTCACCAATCTCTGCAACGAGAACTTCTCAGATACCAGGGAAACTTCTAGTTGTAAAATAAAGGATATAACTTCATGTTATCAATTATTCTTCTAAGGTTCTAATCATCAACGAAGGTAATAAAACATTTACCTGAAATTGTGGGAGCCGCGCTGGTGTAATGGCTTCGGCGTTGTACTGGCGACCAGGTGTTCATGGTTCAAACCCGGGCGTCGGCGTTTGAAGAAATGTTTACGGCCGGAAATTTGACTGAACAGCCTGAACGGCTCCTGTGATAAACCCTCTGTGGATGGGAAGGAGCGAAGCTCCTGACCGGGTTGGAAGGAAAGTCCTCAGGTTCCCCAGCCTCGCAATGACATGTCATTGGGCCGAAGAGCTGAAAGCCTAAGTGCCGCTGGTTAAGGAAAAAAAAAAAAAAAAAAAAAAAAACCTGAAATTGTACACTATAGATTTTGTAAAAGAGTAAGACTGTGTAATATTAATTGTCTTTAGCTGTTTGTCATTTCATGTTTATGTACGTGACACGTGGTCTTTTATGGCATATGTTGACGACAAGCCTCAAATTGCAAGTCTATGGTAAAAGTCTGACCACAATGCACTTATAGGCGTGTGTGGCATCAATGGTTTCTGGTTGTGACGAAATCAGTCGCGCACTTTTTTACTTTTATTCACTCCAGCAGTATCACTTCATTTCTTCATTTCTCTCACCTCGTAGCCGCTCCTCCTAGAGTTTTTAACCTTTTTTAACACTGCAATAATGTGCCAGGAGATTGTGTTTCCAAAAGGTGAGTGTAAACCTTTATTTTACAAATGTCTGTTTGACGTGTTTTCCTTACTAAAATGGTTATATAGGAGGCTGGCAACAACCTCAACATATGAAAATAATATATTCATAAACAACTACAGCAAGAGCTGGTGTTTGTTTTATGCTAATTTGCTCAGAAACGCGAAAGCAGCAACAACCCCAGACTCCAACTGAGCAGTGATGAGTGATGATTACATCACATGTGCCTCAAGTGTATAGTATCATTTTGTGAGATATATGTACCTTGTTAACTGTAATTCAGGCAAATCATTGCGTTTTGCGCTATCCAGACACATTTTCCCCATTTAAATACACAGAAGAATAACGGTGGTTTCTAAGAATATTCCTCGAGTTAAACTGTGTATACTCAGGGAGAATAATTAGGGAGACTAACTTTGGTGGGTGGACAGCGAGACCATGCGCCTGTTAATTTGCAGCCCACAAATGCACTTAGCAGAGACATCTATTCTTTATATTTTGTGGAACGAAGCAATCAGATAGTTCATCTTACGAAGCTGCAAGCTAGTTGTGAGTTAAAAGCAGGGAATCAAAACCAACCGCCTAAATTGGACAAGTTGTGTGGAGAAGAACCCTCACCATAGAAGGATTGACGAAACCACGGCTGTAATACTTAGACAAGTTAAGTCCTTGTAAAAGGCACTAGCAAAAGGACATAATTTTTATATATATTAAGATTAAATCCTCAAACCAAGTCTCCGTGAAGACAAATTTGATTTACATCTAGTATTTATTATCCATTCATCATTGTTTAACCTGTTAAAACTAATCGATTTATTAAATTTGTTACATGTTATGTTAAAACAAAACAATTATAGTTGCTTTAGTTATTATAAGTGTGAAAATAAACGTATGAGCAAGTCTCTTTAATAAACATACATCTAGACATATATTTATATATAATAATAATAATAATAAATTCTTTAAGCGCCAAACACGGCGCATAAGGCAGAAACCAGTGCTCTCCATGTTGTTCGTTGTGACGCCACTCCTCTTAGCTCTTGCACATTATTTAGGCCCAACGTTCTTCCTTCTCTTATTATTGTTCTTCTGAGTGTTTCTTTTGGTCTTCCTTTTTTCCGCTTACCCTCAGGAACCCAAGTGAGCGCCTGTAGTGGTATTCTGTTGTTTTGCATTCGTAGGACATGACCGATATATGACCATCGTCTTTTCCTTATATAGTCGGAGACATATTTCTGCCTAGAGTCTTCTCTTATTTGTCGATTAGTCTTGAATTCTTTCCAACTGATGTTCATGAGTTTTCTAAGACATTTGTTCTCGAATGTATTCAGCTTGTTCTCCAATGATTTTGTTATTTTCCAACTCTCACAGCCGTATGTTAACACTGAGATAACATTTGAATTAAACAGACGAAGCTTGGTATGTATATTCAATGATCGTAATTTCCAAATGTTAGATAATCTATTGAAGGCGCTAGCTGCCAAAGCAATTCTAGTATGGATTTCTCTTGTTGTGTCACCATCCTGAGTCATTTTACTGCCTAAATAATTGAAACTTTCAACTTTCTGTAGTTTTTCCCCGTTCAAGATGATATCAAAGGTCTCGTTAGAAAAGTTCATAGCTTTAGTTTTAGAGGCATTTATTTGGAGACCTATTTTAACCGAGAGATGACACAAATTATTTATTGCTTCTTGGGATTGTCTTGGTGTTGAACTTAAGAATGCTACATCATCTGCGAAATCCAGGTCCCCCAGGAATTTTCCATTTGTCCATTTTATACCCAATTGTTCATTGTGGGTATAGTTTCTCATAACCCAATCAATAGCTATTCCAAAAAGTAGTTGTGACATAATACAGCCTTGTTTCACCCCTGTTTCTACTGTAAACCATTCTGTATTCCCTTTATTTGTTCTAACACAACATCTTGCATTGTCATATAGCGCTTTGATTATATTCACATATTTTGTTGGAAAACCATAGATTGTAAGTATCTTCCACAATGATGGGCGGTGTAGACTATCAAAGGCTTTTTGAAAATCGACGAAGGTGATAATAAGTGGCGATTGCCTTTCCACTGATTCTTCTATAATTGTTCTTAGTGTGAATATTTGATCAATACATGATCGTTTCGGCCTGAAACCCGCTTGTTCTTCTCTGATCTTTTCGTCAGCATGCAATTTAAGTCTTTCTAACATCATGCAACATAATAATTTTCCAGGTACTGATAATAGAGATATACCACGCCAGTTATTACAGTCTGATAGATCACCTTTCTTCGGTAACTTTACAATAATACTGTCTTTCCATTGTTGTGGTGGTTGTTCTTCTCTCCATACTTCATTTATAATATCTAAAATTCTCAAGAGGTTGTTGTCATTAACTGCTTTAATCATTTCCCCTGAAATTTCGTCAACTCCAGCAGCTTTAAAATTGTTTAATCTTTTAACGGCTTTTTATATATAGAGAGCTAATACTCATAAAAGGCTTTCGTGGGATTTACACCCACTGAGGGGGGGGGGGGAGAAAGGGGGCTTGAACGGGCTAAAACCATTGCTTAATTCTTCACAAAAGGCGACTGATCAGATATAAGTTAACAATTGCTCAGCCCTATGCAGCATTGTTTTTGACTTCTGAATTATCTTGTGAATACCCCTTGTGAGAGAAGCGTCATTACCTTTCTATCTACATCTCTGCACAGAGTAATCTTGTGCGAAGATAGACACCTTCGACGACACATTTTAGACACTCTTGAGTTTTGGCTCCTGGTGGACCACTACCGCAAAGCAGGGGAGGCAACCCGTGACAATGGAACAAACGATCGCATCTCTTCTGCTGCTTTCAGTTTGTTAATCATGCTAAATCTGCACGTCCGTTGCCTAGGCGAAGTCTTTCCCATTTCCTTGCAGATGTCACGTAGCTTCGTCCTCAGCTCTGACTGACCCATCTGGACAGACTTGACGCTCTGGGTCACTGTTGGTTTGGCAGTTTTTAAATAATAAAATGAAATATCACTGTGAATTAGTAATGTTTATATACTCACATGTATCCATTGGATATATATATATATATATATATATATATATGTATATATATATATATATATATATATATATATATATATATATATATATATATATATATATATATATATATATATATATATATATGTCCGAGGAACAGGCTGGCTTTAGACCAAAAAGAAGTACCTCAGAACAAATCTTCAATATTAGATTACTGATCGAAAAACATCTCCAGCATCAACACGATTTATACCATAACTTCATCGATTTCACAAAAGCCTTCGATCGAGTCTGGCATGAAGGCTTATGGCAAATAATGAGAAAATTCAATTTTGATACCAACATCATAGATATCATTGAAGCACTCTACAAGGACGCAAGCAGTGCTGTTTTTGCAAGCAACGACACTGGAGAATTTTTCAAAACAACTGTAGGAGTTCGCCAGGGATGTATCCTGTCACCAGTGCTCTTTAATACATATCTAGAACATATTATGCAGGAGGCTCTCTACGATTATAAAACAACCATATCGATTGGAGGCCGACCTCTTTGCAATCTACGTTTTGCTGATGATATCGATCTGATAGCTGGAACAGAATCAGAACTTCAAGACCCTACCTCTAGACTGGAGAAAGTAACAAGAACGTATGGGATGGAAATTAATATAGAAAAAAGCAAGATATTGGTGAATAGCCATAAGAAACATGTTCCGACCAACATTACGTTAAATGGGCAATAGTTAGAAGAAGTTAACACCTTTAAATATCTCGGGTCCACTATATGTAGTGATGGAAGATCAAGTAAAGAAATCAAGACAAGAGTTGAGATTGCCTCAGCTGCCATGACAAAGCTGAATGTGATCTGGAAAAGTAACATCAGTTTTCCTGTGAAGATCAAATTATACAAATTACTTGTATTATCTATTCTCTTGTATGGGTGTGAGGGCTGGACACTCACTGCAGATACGGAGCGAAGGATTCAGGCTTTCGAGCATAAATGTTATAGAAGAATTTTGCGCATTTGCTATAAAGAGCACAAAACAAATGTCTATGTTAGAGAGAAGATAAACACCTATGCAGGCCACCAAGAACTACTTATGTCAATGGTGAAACGTCGAAAGCTTGCCTGGTTTGGGCATGTAACTCGTCATGACTCCCTTTCGAAAACGATCCTCCAGGGAACAGTCGAAGGTAAACTGAGAAGAGGAAAGCAAAGAAAATCCTGGGCTGATAACATCAAAGAATGGGCAGGACACGGTTTTTCGACACTTGTACGCATTGCTGAGGATAGAGAGCAGTGGAGGACCCTGTCTGCTGATGCTTCCACCATGGTACCCCTACGACCCATGACGGGTTACGGATTGAGATGATGATGATGATGATTATATATATATATATATATATATATATATATATATATATATATATATATATATATATATATATATATATATGATGCGTGATGCCATATGATGATGGATGGTATCCGCATGTCTGGTTTTGTGAAGTGTG
The DNA here is from genome assembly GCA_024509875.1 of Oreohelix idahoensis. Taxonomy (NCBI): domain Eukaryota; kingdom Metazoa; phylum Mollusca; class Gastropoda; order Stylommatophora; family Oreohelicidae; genus Oreohelix; species Oreohelix idahoensis. The sequence continues at coordinate 214,260 of JAMPIV010022618.1, forward strand.
TAGATGATGTACAGTCAAACAATGATCATACAAAACAGGGCAATCCACACAAGGACGTCAGTTAACTCACGACGTATAAAGTCAATGATTCTTGTAACAGCCGTTGACGTTTTTCTTCATTATTTATTGTGGACGCCACAGTGACAAAATGGTTACGCGAATATGTAGGCACATCAAACAGTCATTATCACAGCAACATTCAATACAGCAATAGACGGTAGACAGCATTACAATGATGAGTCAGATGCATGTTATATTTCATAGTGCTGTAAATGTAGTCAGGTGAAAAACTCCATCCTTTTCTATAACAGCCAGGAGATAACCAGATGTATGAGATCAGTTCACTCTCCTTAGTCTGACTTCAGCAAGACAGACACGTCTGCCGAAGTATAAATAATGTCCTCAAAAATATCCTCTAGATAATAAAGGTTTTCCAAACCTAGTTCATTTAACAAAGTAGCAAGTAATGGTCCTTGGGACATGCATCAACCGATGCAGTACAATACAGCGACATGTGAGCTGGGAAAACATCTCGTGACGACGACTTTCGAAGACAGGCTATGAATCAAAATCGCTCACGACCCAAAATCGATAGAGTTAATGAAAAGTCAATTTACCTTGCCTTCAGGAAATACACAGAAATATCACGCCTCCCGACATGTGGGAAACACTAGAGGTATTATCTCGAATAAACGAAATATCCATAAAGAGGACTTCACATTCCTGACAGAACAAAAAATAGCGGAGATCCCCTCTCTGCGAGGCATCTTTCTCGCCATTCGAATCGCTCACTCACTGTGGGCGGAAATCGATCGACCAAGAAGCAAGACCAGTCATGCGCAGTCCAGCGCAAAATGACCACAGCTCAGAACTTAAGACGCAAGGACCTTTACTACGAACCAGCGTAAGAATGATTACCTTAAAAGGATAACCCAACAGGTTGCCAACCGTTTACTGAGAAAACGGCCTAGCATAGCAAACTTAACTGCATTCAATACCAACGCGAGAAGACAAATGCTTACCGAGAAAAGTGACTATAAATTTCAAGCAGTTGTTGCCCTTGCGTTATAAAATAGATATTGTAATAAAACGATGTTGCGAGAATTTATCACGCAACATATCACCACCTCCTCCCGATAAAAAAAAATGTGGAACATATTTTTTTTTTTTTTAATATCAAAGAGCATGCGATAAGCGGCTCAAAACGCACGAATTATGCGCTGATAATTAATTAAATTGCCTAACATGAGGCTAAATATAGAGTGTCTGGTGAGGATATACCTCAACAGAAAAATAAATATGTCTCAAAAAATATTCACATCGGGGAGGTGTCACCAACACACATCACGTTAGCATGTAAACACAATATACGTATGCAAGTTACCATAATCATCATTAAACAGCATACTCTAATATTGTCTTTAAAAATGGATGTACAAATCTGATAGGAAAATTTAAATAGTACATTCTTTGACATGTAATGACATAAGTACATAGTAAAGTTAAACTACATGACGATCCAGGACATATGCTCTGGTATTCCGAGGGTAAGTACACAATCTAGAACTCGTCATGCTTGATACTAGTAAGGTAAGTCCTCAGCTCAACAATGACATTCGGAGAAAGTACAAGCAATATAATGCTAATTAATAACTAATATGCTTCATAAGGTACAATACATTATTAATAATTGTGGCTGTTTAGTAAACTAACGGCCCTTATATTAACTACTCAGTCCTCCTCTATCATCTTAAAAAACGAACAGAAGAAGATGACAACAAAGCACGATAGTGTGTACATATAAAGTAAGTACAGATGTGCTAATCTATTGTAGAAATATAGGTGTGTTATGACTCTGTAATATATGGAAATATAGGACAGAAGTATTAGTTGGAGTCATGTGGGCATCTAGACAAAATGTCAGCCATCACATTATCCGCACCACGGATAGCTCGTACCGTGAAGTGAAAAGGTTGAAGAGCTATAGCATATCGAGTGGATCTCGAACTCTTCAAATTCTTAGTCTGAATAGCTGTAAGAGCTTTCTGATCAGTCTCTAGAATGAAATGTGCGCCCAGGAGGAATCTTTGTAGTTTTAGAATTGACCAAACCATCGCTAACAACTCACGGTCTAAAACCGAGTAGTTCCTCTCTGCCGCATTTAGTTTTCTAGAAATGTACATAACAGGATGCAGAGTATTTGCATATTCTTGCATCAGTGCTGTTCCAATCCCAGTGGATGAAGCATCACTCCGAAGAACAAAAGTCCTATCAAGAGTAGGTAATCTTAAGATGGGAGGAGAAGAAAATATATTCTTGATTTGGTCTAGTGAAGATTGGCATTCTTCAGACCAACGGACCAGATTAGGCGAACCTTTCTTCAACAATGTTGAGAGAGGTGCCATGATCGAAGATAAATTTGGAATAAATCTCCCATAAAATTGAATTAAACCTAAGAGACTCCTAACTTGTTTCTTCGTTTTAGGAACAGAGATGTTCAGTATTTTGGAAGTATTGTGGTCTTCTGTCTTCAAGAGACCATGACCAACACGATGACCCAGGAAAGAGATTTCACCAAAACCAACAAAAGCTTTAGAAGGTTTTGCTGTCAAATTATTCTCACGTAGAGTGGACAGTAAGTCATATAACCCTAAATAGTGATCTTCCCAGGTATCACTGAAGAGACAGATGTCATCTAAGTATGCGATGACATCCGAACGATGTGACAGAATTCGACGCATCATGCGAACGAAAGTGGCAGGGGCGTTCATGAGACCAAAAGGCATAACATTCCATTGAAATAGACCCCTAGGTGTAGAAAAAGCAGTAAGAGGTTTGGCATGCTCTGCTAAAGGCACTTGCCAATAACCTTTAGACAAGTCAAGTTTAGTGAAGAATCTAGAATTAGAAAGTCTAATCAGTAGATCTTCTAACAAAGGCATCGGTTCAGCATCGAACTTTGTGACCTGATTCAATTTGCGATAATCAACGCAAATTCGTATGTTCTTATCCTTCTTCCGGACAATAACCATGGAAGAAGAATATGGTGAAGTCGATGGTTCAATTATATTTAATTGAATCATTTCATCCAATTCCTTTTCCACTTGCGACTGAAAGTGTATAGGAATAGGATACGGCCTAACCCTAATTGGATTATTGTCGGTAAGAATTATGTCATGTTCTATGACATCTGTGTGTCCAGGAATGTCAGTGAGAACATCCTGAAATGTTTGTAACATCGACGAGACTTGTCGATGTTCGTCACCAGAAAGATTAGGAGAAACAGAAACGTTTTTCCAAGATTCCGTGGAATGTAATGGAACCACTGGAAGGGGAAGGTTGACATCAGAGAAGGTAGCTTCCTCATCCTGTATGACAGACAGGGATGAATAATGACCGTGAGGTGCAGGAGCATCATCCGTTGCCTGGAAAATAGGCAGCAAATAGTCCGGACGTTCGTGAAATTCCGAAAGCATGTTTATGTGGAAAGTTTTATGCTTTCCATCAATATCGACCACATAGTCAACATCGGAAATCCGAGAGACTATTGCATACGGACCTTTCCATGCAATAAGAAGTCTATTTTCCCTACTGGGGAGTAGGACGAATGCTTTGTCACCTGGACAAAGTTGTCGTAGACATCTATTCTTGTTAGCAAACTGCCTTGCCTTCTCTTTAGCAATTTCTGATGAAGCAGTTGCTAGCTTACATGCCTCAATGATCTTTTGTCTAAGAGCAATGACATACTCATATGAGGATTGAGTTTCATCGCTAATATCATCGGCAGTGATGAGATCGTGTAATAAAGACATAGGGCCGCGTGGACGCGCGCCAAAGACAAGTTCGAAGGGAGAAAATCCTGTGTGTTCATTAGGGACTTCTCTATAGGCAAAGAGAGCCGCGGGTAAAACCCTGTCCCAATCTTGAGGATGATCTTCAGTTATCTTACCAAGCAAAGTCTTGAGCGTTCTATTCAGACGCTCAACTAACCCATTAGACATAGGATGGTAGATACTACTGAGAGATCGTTCAATATGTAAGGTAGACATTACCTGTGACATAGTGTCAGATATGAGTTGAGTGCCATGGTCTGACAATATTTCTCTGGGGAACCCCAAGCGAGAAAATATCAACCAAAGAGCATCTGCGATATCTGTAGTAGATATGCTCTTAAGAGGAATAGCCTCTGGCCAACGTGTGCACATATCGACACATGTAAGGATAAACTGATGTCCTCTGGCCGACTTGACCTTAAAAGGGCCAATAATATCTATGGCCATTTTCTGAAACGGCCGAATAGGAATGTCAGCAGCCTGGATAGGCGCAGCATGTCGTGGTCCTCTAGATTTGACCTCCTGACATACCTTGCATGATCGGCAGTAAATACGAATGTCCTTATTGACAAAAGGCCAAAAGAAAGCCGCAAGGACTCTCGACTTCGTACGGGAAAAACCCATATGTCCAGCACATTGCGAGTCATGAGCATGTTGTAATATTTGCACTCTCATGCTCTTGGGAACAAGAATTTGCGAATGTGCCGACGTAGTCGAATCTTGTACCATACGTACAAGTACGCCGTTTCTCATTGCAATCCAAGATTTTCTATTTGTATCCTGATTCGGATCACCTTTCTTCGCAAGAACGAAGAATTTTTTTAAAGAAGGATCTTCTTCTTGCAATTTTATGAAAGAGTCACGAGTGATTACTAAGTGACTATCTTGGCTATCAACTTCATTATCACTATTCAGTGAAGTTTCGGGTGTTTGTAGAGCTTGTGCTCTTGTAACTACTGCATTTGTAGCTTGCATGTTATTATCTTCCCAAGCAGCAATCTGCTGTGGGGTACACTCCCTAACTCCGTGAATACGACCAATAATAAGGTCCGCAATAGGATTAGGTAAGAGACAAGCATGCACATCTCCAGTAAAGAAAGGAGTGGCAATGCGAATTACAGCAGTAGGATATTTTTCTAGAGTGCCGCCAAATGTGACACATTTAATAACCCTTCCTGTAGCACAAGATGGATCTACAAGCGATTGTCTAACACCAATAGTGGTGCATCCGGAATCGAAAAGTAGTGAGACCGGAGTATCATTAACAAGACCCTTATGTAGAATTAAAGAACCCCTCCCGTCATGCGCAACAGCAGCAGGAAGAGCGGGAAGTGGGTGACCACAACTCAAAGTAGTTATGGTACCCGGTTCGAATAAAGTACTGCATTGGGGGCATTTGTTTGCTCTCTCAAAGTCAAAAGCAGAACCAGTGACAGCGTCAAAGTTTTTACTATCAACAACATGATTACAGGCTCCCTCAGTTTCCTGTTGTACAGCATTAGCCTGCTGATATCTCTTTTTTTTGTGTTGAGATCTACCCCGACTATTATTACCTCTGAAGTTATCAGAGTTATTATTATCTCTGCAGTTATTATTGTCTCTATTGTAATTGTTATCCTGGTTCGAATTCCAGTTTCCACGATTACTATCATGTTCACATTGATGCGAACATCTATTTGTTTGGTTTTGAGGTCTTCGGCAGGAATAACCTCTATTACCATATCCTCTTTTGAAATGCCTATAATTATTAGGGTGATAGTAACGAGTACTATCAGGTTGTCTCCAATTCTTCGAAGAAGAATCACCATGAAATTGATTTCCATGATTTTGACAGAAATTACCGCTACTCTTTCTATCAAAATTTTGTTGGAATCTACGAGCAAAGTTTTGACCATACGGAGCTGCCGAAGCAACTGGTAAACCTTCTTTCACCTTAGAGTTACCCATGGTTATGTGTGGGTGCGCAGTTACGTATTGGCAACAGAAATCTTCCATTTCTTTTATTGTTTTAGGTTTACGTTCATGAAGGAAAGCAAGGAAAGACTCATTGACAGACGACATGACTTTGTCTCTAAGTATTAAGTCCATAAGTCCTTCATAAGTTTTTTCCGTCTTAGATAGTTCAACCCATCGTGAGAAAGTAATGCGTATTCTTGCAATAAACTCGGAGAATTCAACTCCATTTTCAGGTAACATGTTTTTAAATTGTAGACGATAGCCGTCTTCGTTAAGCTGATATTTCTTTAACAAAGCGGCCCTGACAACCTCATAATTGTTCTTGTCAGGTTCATCCACCATATTTAATATACTTAGAGCTTTACCTGTCAGTATCCCTGATAACTGATAAACATATTTTGCTTTGTCTATGTTATGAGCTGTACATGCTTGTTCAAATCTGTCCAGATAGAACATTATGTCATCACTGGAAGGACTAAATGTTGGTAACTTAATCTTAAAAGTATCATTATTAGCCTTCCCAGAAGATGAACCCTTGTTTGAATCATTACCATTACTCATGCTCGTCAATTTCAATTTTTCCAACTCTAAAGCTAAGACCTTTTCTTCATGTTCCATTTTTGCTTTCCTCTCATCAGCCTCTCTTTGTAACTTCCTTTCTTCAGCTTGAGCCTGCATTTCTAGTCTTTTATTCTCAGCCTCTTTTTCAAGTCTTTTATTCTCAGCCTCTTTTTCAAGTCTTTTATTCTCAGCCTCTAGCTGGAGTTTTCTTTCCTCAGCTTCTGATTCCCTTTTTTGTTTTTCCATTTCCATTTGGAATCTCTTTTCATCCACCTGCATCTGCAGTTTCTTTTGTTCAGCTTCCATTGCTTTATCATATCGAGCAGTTGCAAATTCTTCTAACTTATCACCAGTCTTCCCAAGCAATTTACCCTGCTCAATAAAGTGCTCAAATGTAGACATGTTGTCTAACATATGAGTCCAAAACCTGAAATAATTAACTAATTTATTTCAAACCTAAGTGTAACAAGTCTTAATTAAGCACTTGTATATTCACATCACATTATATTATCCCAGTCTCTGTGGGAAACAAGTCTCCAATCAAAGAACTTGTATATGAAATATCAGCACTCAATTCTTGATCATAAGTGCACTTCTCATTCAATAGTGCACGACACTATTCATCATTCATTTATCATCAGTGTAGTAGTAACAGTGCATTAGCATAGCCCATTAACTAATTACTATAACTGTAAACAATGACTATGTAAACACATGCAGAATGTAAACATTGAAAATGTAAACAATGCAAACAATGTAAACAATAACAATGTAAACAATAACAAAGATCAGCAACAATACAAAAACGTTCGCAGAAATCAACTAAAAATAAAGCAGAAATTAATGAAATATCACAAAAAATGTGACGATATCTACGATAGAATTAAACAAAATACATGACACCACAGTGTATAAACAAAAATGTTGTATGAAACTAAATTATAGACAAGAGTAGGCTAACAAATACAAACAAATCAAAACAAAACTAAAGAATGCGAAATAATAACGAAAACAATATTAAAACATGTCATCACAGCTAACATAAATAGCAACAGAAGTCGCTTAGCAAATTCCAGTATCGGAAATTTGCAAACCCTACAGAAAACGCTCACAATAGACGACCTCTATGACGTGGCATAATCTAACGGAGACACCACCCAACCGAGAACCCGCTGAAATATAAACATATAAATATACAAATAACATATAAACATATAACATATAGAATGAGATGATACACAGAAGACTCAGCAGAAGTATAAGGGCACAGTTTACATACAAACAGGCCACTTAACTTATAGGCTTCCAATCGTAGAACAGCAGAAAAAACGGATGTCAATCAACGTCCTAAAGAGCGAAGCTCCAACGATGATGGCACATCTGAACTGCTTCCACTGCTAACACGATGGTACAAGAGCTTCTGAAATACTGTGTGTTGAGTTGTTTCGGCACTTGACCTTCTAATCCAAAAGTAAGTTGATGGAAATCGGTACTTGGCCTTCTTCAGAAAACAACCCGTTTCAACCGGCACTTGACCTTCACAAAAAACGACAGCACTGGAACCTTGACAGCAGCAACTTGCTTGACTTGCGTAAAAGATAACAGCAGTCCGAGTTGTCCGGCAACATGTAACAACGCCGGGTACTGTCAAATTCTTGTTTCCGTCAAAAAGTTGAAATTTTGACTTTTACCGGGCAACGCCGAGTACTTTGAAAATTTTGAAGATGTTGACTGTATTGAAGAATGTTAATTTCTTGAAGGATGCTGATGAATTCTTGTTGAAAATGAAGTGGGTAAGGGACCCCGTGTTTGCTGGTACCAGAATCAAACCAGCTTATGGCCACCAAATGATGCGTGATGCCATATGATGATGGATGGTATCCGCATGTCTGGTTTTGTGTAGTGTGCAGATGTGTTCAGTCAAACAATGTTCATACAAAAATAACAGGGCAATCCACATAGGACGTCAGTAAACTCACGACGTATAAAGTCAATGATTCTTGTAACAGCCGTTGACGTTTTTCTTCATTATTTATTGTGGACGCCACAGTGACAAAATGGTTACGCGAATATGTAGGCACATCAAACAGTCATTATCACAGCAACATTCAATACAGCAATAGACGGTAGACAGCATTACAATGATGAGTCAGATGCATGTTATATTTCATAGTGCTGTAAATGTAGTCAGGTGAAAAACTCCATCCTTTTCTATAACAGCTAGGAGATAACCAGATGTATGAGATCAGTTCACTCTCCTTAGTCTGACTTCAGCAAGACAGACACGTCTGCCGAAGTATAAATAATGTCCTCAAAAATATCCTCTAGATAATAAAGGTTTTCCAAACCTAGTTCATTTAACAAAGTAGCAAGTAATGGTCCTTGGGACATGCATCAACCGATGCAGTACAATACAGCGACATGTGAGCTGGGAAAACATCTCGTGACGACGCCTTTCGAAGACAGGCTATGAATCAAAAATCGCTCACGACCAAAAATCGATAGAGTTAATGAAAAGTTAATTTACCTTGCCTTCAGGAAATACACAGAAATTTTACGCCTCCCGGCATGTGGAAATACACTAGAGGTATTATCTCGAATAAACGAAATATCCATAAAGAGGACTTCACATTCCTGACAGAACAAAAAATAGCGGAGATCCCCTCTCTGCGAGGCATCTTTCTCGCCATTCGAATCGCTCACTCACTGTGGGCGGAAATCGATCGACCAAGAAGCAAGACCAGTCATGCGCAGTCCAGCGCAAAATGACCACAGCTCAGAACTTAAGACGCAAGGACCTTTACTACGAACCAGCGTAAGAATGATTACCTTAAAAGGATAACCCAACAGGTTGCCAACCGTTTACTGAGAAAACGGCCTAGCATAGCAAACTTAACTGCATTCAATACCAACGCGAGAAGACAAATGCTTACCGAGAAAAGTGACTATAAATTTCAAGCAGTTGTTGCCCTTGCGTTACAAAATATATATTGTAATAAAACGATGTTGCGAGAATTTATCACGCAACAATATATATATATATATATATATATATATATATATATATATATATATATATATATATATATATATATATATATATATATATATATATATATATATATGAGGGGCGTTCAGAAAGTAATGCACCACATCGTTTTTCTCAGCAATAATGAAGATAGAAGCAAGATATTTTGCACACTTTTAATATGGCATGTGCCAATTTTGTGCACCAAATTGCACCGCAACGGGCCAAATAATACGGATGACCTAAACCGTTGAAATGGAGCGTGTTAGCAACTTGCGTTATAAGCAGCGAATTGTGTTAGAATTTCTCTTTGCAGAGAAGGAAACTGTTGTGAACATTCACAAGCGTCTATGTGATGTGTATGGAAGTTTTGCAGTCGACAGGAGTACAGTCAGTCACTGGGTTCAGAGAATCAAAGAATCAGGAAGTTGAGATACGGAGATGCTTGATCGGCCGCGCTGTGGTCGTCCTGCCACAGCCACCAACGCAGAAATGTTGAAATGCGCTGAGGGCATTATTCTTACAGATAGCGAATCACTACTCAACAATTGGCCTTACAGCTGTCAGTCAGCATTGGTAGTGCACATGCAATTATAAAAACTCGGATTTTCTAAGGTTTGCGCAAGATGGGTTCCTCGAAGTCTCACAAATGACCACCGATTGCAAAGGAAAGTTATTTCTTCTGAATTGTTGGAGCGTTTCAATGCTGATGGAGAGAACTTTTTGGCTAAGATCGTTACAGGTGACGAAACCTGGCACATCATTTTGAACCTGAGACAAAAAGACAGTCAATGGAATGGCATCATCCGCAATCACCACGAAGAAAGAAATTGAAGACAATTCCTTCAGCTGGAAAGGTCATGATCACTGTCTTTTGAGACATTGAAAGTGTGATTCTTATGGACGTCATGCCACGAGGAGAGACAATCAATTCGCAAGCTTACATTAAGACATTGGAAAAACTCAATCAACGTTTTCGCAGAGTTCGGCAGCACAAGAATCCAGCAGACCTGCTTCTCCTTCACGACAATGCGCGATCTCACACTAGTCTGGCAACTCGGAAAGCAATCACCAAATTGGATTGAACTGTACTACCCCATCCACCCTATAGTCCCGATTTGGCACCCTCTGATTTTCATCTGTTTTGTCCACTTAAAGATGCACTCCGTAGGACAAGGTTTGAAGATGATGAAGGAGGGATTCATGCAGCGAAGAAAGGGCTACATGATCAAGACAAAATCTGGTACGGGCTAGGAATACATGCACCTGTTTCGCGCTGGGATAAAGCCGTACAATTTGATGGGGATTATGTTGAATAATACCGATGTTTACATGCCATATCCATGTATATTGTGTATAAATTTCATGCTTTTTGAATAAATGGTTCCTGAGAAAAACGATGTGGTGCATTACTCTCTGAACGCCTCTCGTATATATATATATATATATATATATATATATATATATATATATATATATATATATATATATATATATATATATCTTCTTCTTTGATCCTTAGCCGCCGACCGTCAAAGCAGTCAGTGGCCATCACGCCTTGTGGCGTCTTGTAGGGCAACAACAAATTGATTCCACTTTGCTCGGTCGGTGGCCATCCTTCGTACAGTGGCCCAACTCTGGTTCATTCTTTGCATCTCAGCCTCCACAGTCCTCCGCCAAGTTAATTTTGGTCGGCCTCTCTTGCGTTTTCCTTCAGGGGTCCATAGCATAGCTGTTCTTGTGATGGCATTGGGGTCTCTTCTAAGGACATGGCCATCCCAGCTCCAGCGTCTGCCAGCTATGATGGTGTGCATGTCCTCCTGCTTGCTCCGAGTAAGCAGATCTTCGTTGGTATTGGTATTCGGCCAAAAGATTGGGTGAATTTTTCTTAGGCATGTTGTGTGAAAAAAGGACAATTTCGACATTTCCTTCTCAGTAACTCTCCAACATTCCGCACCATAGAGAAGCACTGAAAGCACACAGCTCTGATATAATCTTAATTTTGTGCTTGTGCTGTACTGAAAGGACTTCCAGATGTTGTTTAGACTAAAAAAGGTTGTTCTTGCTTTGTTCATTCTGTTGTTGATGTCTTTGCTTGCTCCGCCGTCTGGTGTTACCATGCATTCTAGGTATGTGAAGGTGTCTGTCTGTTCCAGTTGCTGATTCCTTACTGATATGGGCTCAGGGTTGCTCACATTGAGCGTCATGACCTCTGACTTCTTTAGATTGATGTTCAAGCCCACCTTCTGGTTATACTTATTAAGTCTATCCGTTTTTTCCTGGATGTGTTGATGTGCATGTGCTAGTAGTGCAATGTCATCTGCATTTTCCAGATCTTCCCATGTAGAAAATGTAGTCCATCTTATTCCTCTTGGACTGCCCTCTGTTGTCTGGCGCATCACCCAGTCTATGACTGTTAAAAATAGAGTGGTTGATAAGGGACATCCCTGTCGTACTCCTGTCTTCACCTCAAAAGTTAGGTTGCTCTGCCCAACGCTACACGTCTTGGCATAGAGGCTTTTTATGATTGACACTATGCAGCTTGGAATTCCATAAGCCCTCAGTATTTTCCATAAGTTTTCCCTATGTATACTGTCAAAAGCCTTTTCAAAATCAACGAAATAAATGTACAGCTGTCTTTGCCATTCTGAGCACTGCTCTATAATGTTCCTGAGGGTAAATATATAATCTACACATCTTTCGTTCTTTCTAAATCCTGCTTGTTCTTTCCTCAGTTTGTGATCTACTGCTTTTGAAAGTCTCTGTATAATTATCCTGCCTAGTATTTTGCTGGGAACTGAGAGAAGAGTGATTCCTCTCCAATTATTGCAGTCTGCAAGATCTCCCATCTTGGGCAATTTGACAATTATTCCTTTGTTCCACTCTGTTGGTGTTGTCCCTGTTTTCAAGACTTGTGCAAATAGTGGTTCTAATAGTTCTGCTGCTAGCTCAGGGTCTATCTTAAATAGCTCTGCATTTAAGTTATCATGGCCAGGAGCTTTTCCATTCTTTAACCCGTTGATTGCTGTGATGATTTCTTCTTTTCGTGAAGTGTCTGTACTAACATCTAGATCGTTTTCAGCCTCAGGAACATTCAATTGTGTCTCTGGTGGTTCCTTGTTCAGAGTTTCTCTGAAATGCTCTGCCCATCTTGTTTTCTGTCCCTCTGCTGTCGCGATGAGTTTTCCTTGCTTATCTCTTACTAATGTAATATTGTTTTCACCTCGTTTTCCGCTGATGAATTTAGTTATTTTGTATACTGTGCTTTGTTCATTTCTCAGTGCTGCCTCTTCTGCCTGTCTTGCAAGATCATCTAGGAAATTCCTTTTGTTGGCTCGGGTTTGGTGTTTAACTTCCTTGTCCAGCTGACTGTACTGTTCGCTTTATAGTTCCTTTAACCTGGGGGACTTTGCTTCTGTTGTCTTTCTTTTCATTTCCTTTTTTCATCGTTATGAGAATGAATGTGTTTAATGATTCTGAATCCTGTTGGTAGTATTACAAGGCAGTCTTTGTTCTGGAGTCCTTAGGGCGTGAGAGGTTGAGGATGATGGAGGAACACATGGAGAAGTTAATATGTGGTAGATATGAAAGGAATGAGGATGATGGAGGAACACATGGAGAAGTTAATATGTGGGAGATATGAAAGGAATGAGGATGATGGAGGAACACATGGAGAAGTTAATATGTGGTAGATATGAAAGGAATGAGGAAGGCATAGAAAGACATTGAACTGATGGCACGCGACAAACAGACTTGACATGCGCTGTTGAAGGCTTGTACTCCTTAGTGAGCTAAAAGATGATAGTTTAGGTTAAACAAACAAGAAGCTACAAACTTTCACAAAAGGATGCTTGCGTAGAATAGAAGGATTGAAATAGTATGACACAATCGTTAATGTGTACCTGATGACACGAACAAGACAAGTGCCTGTAGAACAAGAGATGAGAAGAAGACGTTGGAGACGGATATTCCACACCCTGAGGAAATCTGTTGATAGCGTGACAGACAGTCCTTATTCTGGAATACCCAGGGTAAAACATGTAGAGACATAAAAAAAAACACGTGGAGAAGAGATCTGGAGACAGACATGAACATGGTGAGAACAGCGTGGAAAGACATTCTGATGATGGCATGCGATATCAGGACATGGCATGCGATATCAGGACTTGGCATGCGATATCAGGACTTGGCATGCGATATCAGGACTTGGCATGCAATATCAGGACTTTGCATGCGTGTCTTGAAAGCGTATGCGCCGTGGGCAGATCAAATTTGATGATGACAACATACAATTGTGTTTGCTTATTTCGTCAGCTGTTCACACCAAAAACTCAGTTATTACAAATGTTGCGCTTCAGTAAATCTTCAGTTGTTATTGTTGAACAGAATCGACATCATTGCACTCCGGGCAGACCCTGTGGTGTTCAGTCTCCCTCAGTATATGTCGATACTGTCGTGGTTGTAGATACTGTCGTGGTTGTAGATACGACTGGATGCATAAATTAATACAGCTTATTGTTTGTAAATGCTCTATCTAGATCCGGGACTGGGGGGGGGGGGGGGGGGGGGGTTCTAACGATAAAGGAGGAATATGACTACCCCCCCCCTCCCCCTCTCCCAAGTGTATCGTACATGGTGGCTTACAAAAGGCTTTTGTTTGACCCTAGCTGCCTTATGAGGTAAAACAAATTGTTGCAGAAACCACAGTTGTAAGAGCATTGAATGTTTGGTGAAGGTTTCTTATATAGGGACTAGCTGAAGGTTTCTTATATAGGGACTAGCTGACGTATTGGCTCCGTGCTCCATAAGGTGTTTTTATATAGATATATAATTGTTCATATACTTACATATACATACTCCAGAACGTGCAATATGTATTTAAATGTTCTAGCACAAAGTTCATGTGTACACGCGTATTTGCAATGGTGTAGAATAGCCATTGAAAATAAAGTATACAGAATTGTGTTTGTCCGAAGTACGACATTTTATTTTTCTTCACATTACACCATTAAACAAATTTCACGTGATTTTGCCAGCCTGCTAAGTGTACAGCTCTGGCTGACACCTCTTCGCCTAATGATTATACTGGCCCTAGATCGAGGCATGTTGTACGTCTTAAAGAAGACAAACACATTTTTCTGTTCACGTTCAATGATTTTATTGGTTTCAAGTTATAACTTTCGCTCTCTCTTTTCTTGCAGGTAGATACAAATAGAGACTTCGGTGTTTTCTGCAATATCACACGACTATGATACTGTTTGTCATCACTATGGTGCTGATTGTCGGTAAATTATCCCAATTATAGTACCTACTAATTAATAAAGATAAAATCGAATCTTGCAGACACTCGAAAGAAATAAAGAAATAGAAAACTAGACAAAAGAAAAGTACAGAATTGATAGGTTTACAGAGAAATCGAATCCAGAACCATCCGAAATGAGCCATCGCATCGCTTGAGAAGTGAAATCAGACTAACCACACTGCCAACTCAGCGCAACAAAACTAGTGTTTCATGGACAGTTTTCAGTGTTGAATGTTGCATTCATCCTTGAGTTACCCTGACTTGAAAGCGAAAGAAAGAATAATAACGCTACATTCTATCACGCGTGTTGTAAAAGGTCACAGAAGAGGATTAGGCGTGGAACCAGCTACACATATCCTTTAAAAGTGTCACGAATGTGGTTTTAGGGGTTGTCTGAGGCTAGACAAGATTAAGTCAGATAACTGATAGTAGATAGAGAAATATGAATAGAGAGTCAAATATGACCTTTAGGAGAGGAAGAGATATTTTAATGAATTCAATCTCTTCTTTCAATTCCGCCAGTGCCGGTCCCAAGGACCGTAAGGAGGCAGTCCCTCGATCATACAAAGACACAACAGGCCAATCACCTGTTTGCCTTAAAACACGATTACAAGAAATGCAAGAGAGAAAACCAGAGTGATTCTAAAGGCTACGTACTGGAACGTACTACTGACTAAGACTTGTAGAACTTGGAATTCAAGAAGTATTAATGGGAAGGAAGAGGAACTAGTTGAAGAGATGAGGAAAGCAAAACTAGAAATCCTGGCTCCGTTAAAGACACGAAGAAAAAGGGACAAGGAGTTATGGATCTCGATGGCGGCTGCTCAAGAGTTGTGTCCCCACATCTGAAAGAGCTGAAAGGGGCGTGGGTTGTATTGTGGCAAAAAACCAAAAGGATAGTATCAAGAGATGGAACTTTGTCACGGAACGCATGATGGTCCTAAACTAAAAGAAGGAGAAACCATAGTCAGCCTTGTCGTTGTGTATGGGCCAAATGAAGATGTGCCAGCAGAGGTCAGGGAGGATTTATGCCTCGTTTAGCAAAGGTACTAGTAATGAACAAACAAAATAGTAGTCACTAAAGATAATATAATCACACTCACACACACCATCCAGAAAAATACGATTTGGTTAACACCGTAGTGATTTAGGTTACTGGCAAACTTAATATTAAATAACCCGGCACGAAATGTTACTTTAAGAAAATCAATTAATCTTTAAACAGATGCATTAAAGTCGTATACCTATATAAGTTTAGAAAAAACTATGAGCGTCATTAGTGTGACAAAACGTCCGAACATGCTCTTTTGTGTGATCTCTCACACCTTCAGCCCTCTGGCTGTATCCTTTCTTTTTTATTTTTTCTCACTCACAGCTTTTATTTAGCATAAATCATGCATTTTCATTCGTTATTTTCACTATTTTGCTCTATGCTGGACATAGCATGGTGATGTCTCTAACACGCCACTCCCCGACTGCAGTTTTTGCTCCGGGATTAATTCGTATCTTATTGTTTCACACTTCGCTTCGAGACTGTTGTTACCCTCCGCCAGATTTGGTGACCCGGCCAGCGATAATGTTTTATCGCATAATCCCTCTTACCACCTGTGGAAACGGGTCGGTCAAACATTTGACCCCATTGGAAAGCTGTTGATAGTGTTGAAACAAGATCGTATTGTGCTTATGATGAAAGAAGACAACACTGTCTGACCAGTTATCTGTCTGGCGGCGGCTCGCAGATAAAGGGGATAATTAGATAATCTATCGGGGTAGACATCTGGGCAGAAGACATTATGCCAGGAACACCTGGTCACAATATTGTGATAGACAGAGGCGCTGGAAGTCTTAGGTAACGATTTGACATCACTGTTGTAAGAGGCACGCGTGTATATTACATTTAATATTTTTCAAATACGCATGGGATGAGTAATGATAAACTTCCCCACCCAAACAGTGTTAGATAGATTTGATTGGTTCGCCTAATCTACAATCAGTTGATTGGAACATTCGGCGAAAACACGGCTGAGATTTGAAATTAAGGAATGTGAGATATACTGTAGAAATCAGTCACAGAACAGCACGGACTGCATCGCAACGTCAACTAGAAACCTCCTACAAGCCAAAGGAAAGAGGATAGGACTAATCATTCCACAACTATAAGTACCAGATCGAGTATTGGGCAATTTTTGAATTTACAAGTAAACCTGCAATTTTAATACAAAACTGGAACCTTGGGAATGTTATCACAAGTCATAAGAGGAATTACACAAACAGTTTTCCCAGGCCAGGAATTTGCAGAACATCAGTCGTCAGAGGAATTAACTCATATTTTCCAGACCCAGTCATAAGAGGAATTATGCCAACACTTTTCCCAGACAGGATTCGTAGAACACCAGCCATCAGAGGAATTAACTCATATTTCCCAGACCTTGTCTAAAGAGGCATTATACAAACAGTTTCCCAGGCCTGGGATTTGCAGAACATCAGCCGTCAGAGGAATTAACTCATATTTCCAGACCTAAGTTATCTTGAAGCTCTAATACAGAGCTGTGTCCATTGTAAATAAGTGCCAGGAGAATTGTGTATTCCCAAAATTTTCGTGTAAGTGTAAACAAATTATTTACTAATGTAAATTTTACAGGTTTCTTGCTAAGTGGTTACATATGAGGCTGGTAACCTCATCATACGAAAATAGTATATACATGAACCACTACTGCAAGAGCTGGTGATTGTTTCTGATTACATCACATGTGCCTGTGGTGTAACATATTATCTTGTGAGAATTATGTACCTTTTTTTAATTGTAATTCAGGCAAATCATCATTCATGCATTCCAGACGCATTTTCCTAGTTGAGACCCAGAAGGATATTGGTGAATTTTCATCATATTCCCTGAGTTACATTGTGTGCTCGGTAATTTAATTCTTCTGAGAGGTTAACATTAGTAGGTGGAGCACATTACAATGGGCCTGTTAGTTTGCGGAAAACAAATGTACACAGCAGAAGACATTTGTTTCTTTCTATTTGTCACAGTTCGTGATTACAGGCCATCAGACTTAAGTACTGAAGTTCCTTCGCCATTAGTGTGAGAGAAGAGTATCAACACTAACCGCCTACATTGGACGAGTTATGTGGAGAAGTGTACTCATCACCAAAAAGAAGTGACGGAAACCCCAGCTGCAGGACTCACCGGGAGCTAAGTTTTGTGTAACAGGCTACAGCAAAAATCAAAGACATTCTAAAGCCCATTCTAAACCTAGTGAGTGTCACAGAGAGTTTATGATCATTAAATTTTCTATATTTTCCTCATCTTTTCTTCACCCGTGTCCTCTATTCTATTATTATTCTTTACCCTTATCCTGTATTGTTCGCATCCATTCGTTTGCGAAAAATATTTTCTTTCCCATTCTCAACTTTACCGTTTTCTTTCTCATACTGGTAAACGCGTGTATGACATAACGTGTCAGTCTCTACACGAGAGGGGAGAGTGTTAAAATGCATTCTATTGCATTAGATGTCAGTGGACGAAACTGTGACTTTCGCTTACCCCAGACACACGAGCAGACTTCTGTCTGCACATTCAACTGATACGCGCGGTTTTCTTCGGCTGAGCGCTTAGGTAAGGCGCGATAACCGACATCTCTACGGCGCAGTACGAGACAAATGTCTGGAAATTCCACCTGACACGGAACTCACTGTGGGCCCTGGTCAGCGTGAGGTGTGAAAACGAGTAGTGTCAGTTATGGGTAAAACGTCTAGTAATGGGAATTGTTTAATGTAAGGTGTTTAAGACGGAAAGGGGAGATTATTTCGTTTTGCGAAATAGTTGGTATCCTTTGTCTGGTAATAGATATAACCAGAATGTTAAACTTTATTTTCATTCAGTCCTCAGAATTCGCAGTAGACAGGTTGCTCGTGAACAGAATAAGCTGAATAGCGAAGTTTCTCAGTTTGTTTTCGACAATTTGTCGAACTTCTATGACTTCAAATAAATATATCAGCGTATAATTCTAAAGTGTGCGATTACCTGTAGTTCCGTGTTGAGGTAAATATATTATATATTATATCTAGTATTTCGTGAAGTGTTTAAAGTGTTAAATCGCCTATTTCATTTTTACTAGTTCTTTTGTGCAGAGAGAATTAAAATATAGTCTGTATTATTTTCTAGTGACGTGTTTCAGTGGAAAGCAGAATATAGTATAATTTCTAGCTTAAACCCAGGTAGCTATAAGGAATTAAATTTAACTGCTAAATAATGCGACGAGAATAATTTTTCTAAACTAACTTATAACTGAAATGCTAGATGCGTCATGAGTGTTGACGGAATACGTATGTATTCCTAATTCATGATGATTGATTTTAGGCATATAACTTATTTTACGGGAAGGTTTAAATGATAAGTCAAGCTGTACGCTTGCAGTTTAAAAACGTAAGTTTTATTGAGTACATAATATGTAAAATATTTCATATGTGTTTTTTTCTTTATTCAGTGAATACTGGGGTAACCCAATTTTGCCGGCGTTTAGTACAGAGACATACCTGTGAGAAACATAAACATTTTTTATCTTTTAACCACGTGGGTTTTCAAGTAACACCTGTCTGACAGGGCGTGTGCCTTCAGAGATAGACAGAATAGCAATCCCACTAACGGGTTTTTTTTTTAAAAAGAATAAATGCTTATACTGGGCCTTTGAGCCAGATCAGATTTCTGCACAAACTCTATTGTACATTTTTAGCCGTTGTGGCAAGTAACATATTAACGTCAGTAACATTCCGACGGAGTTTTGACTAGTGGTGTGGTGACCAAATATAGTCCTTTCCTGAAAGTAGATACCGATCTGACATTCCTCAATTCTAGAAACCTAAGCTATTGACTCTGTGCTCGTTGTTAATGTTCGTGCCTGGACAATTTTAATGTGACCTAAACAGACATACGAAAAAAAATAAGAACACCCAAGGAATCGTTCCCGGAAGCAGAGAATTCATCCCGTCTTTTTTGGAACTGGGGATTTCTTGGTCAAAGACTGCCATTGACGATTCTGTGTGTGAAGGTCCTAAAAATTGTGTTGCCAGAACTGGCTATCAAAGCTGTGAGTATGAACAAATGCACGTGATCAAGACTGAATGAATAGAGTGAATGCAGGACGGAGTGATTTCTTTATTGTGGAAATTGGGCACTCATTTTGCTGTCTTAACTTGCTGTATGCAAATATTGCAATCATATTTCACTTAAAAATAGAGCAGAGATATCAAGTATGTCCATACCTTAAAAGGGGGAAATATTAGACCTAATCATATGTATCCTTGATTCCTTGGGGCTATCACTTTCTTCCAACCGGACTGTGGGCATACCTGGAGGGATAGGATTATACTGTGGGTCTATCATTGTTGTAGCATTTTTATTGACTTTATGACTATTTGTATATGCTTGGATGTAATTTCTATGTGTTGTGATGAAATTTTAGATGATAATTAAAATTTCTCTTGAAATTAATCAGCGCGTTGGTCAGCTCGTTCCAAATATCTATTTAATCATTGTTATAGTTTTCCCACGTGTGTGCGTCTACATCTTGTCAATCGTGTGTGGGTGTGCACGTGAGTGGTAATATATATTAATACATATATTTTTCTTTATAGACTTTCTGACTCCTCTGGATCTGTTGTAGAAGATAGGCGGAAAGAGAGAGAGATTCTCGATTTCCGGGACCGACTCTCTAAATTTCTACCATCTCACTCGTGGAAATCTATTTCTATTACGACCTCTCACTGTGATTATCACTTATTCTAATCTATTCAGAAGGGACCAACCCAAGTCTTAATTTTCCTATCAAAAATCTACGACAGTGAGGAAACTTTTATTTCAATTTTCACGCAATTTTCCATGCTTATTTCCCAATGTTAAAGACTAATTATCTATTAAGTTTGGTGTATGCTATTTTAAACTAAACAATAATAGTTAATTCCGTATATGTACGAAAGCAAACGTATGAGCCAGTCTTTCTTGATAAATACATAAATATAAATAAAGAGCCATTATTTATAAGAGGGCATTCGTTGGATTTCACCAACTCGGGGCTTGAACGGGGCAGAATCATTGCATAACCCCTTCACAAAAGGCGACGGACCAGATAATAAGTTTACAAATTTGCTCAGCCCTTAAGCAGCGTTTGTTCTTGACTTCTGGGAATATCTTGTGAAGGCCCCGCTAAGGTAGAAGCTCCATTCATTTTCTATCTACGTCTTTGCCAAGAGTAATCTTGCACGAAGATAGATATCTTGGTCGACCTACTTTTAGATACGCTTGCGGTGTGACCATTAGGGGACCACTACTGCAAATCTAGGGGAGGCAATTCCATGACAATTAGCTTACTAAGTGGGCTTACCAATAAGTGGAGATTTACTTACTGAGTCGTTCCTCTTCTACCGTGAGGTGTAGAGGTTTCGAAGAGAGAGCGCCATACTATCCTATCGGATGTCTTCTTCCTGGCCTGGTTTCATTTTAGTCCTCTGTCCTTCAAAGATTGTTTAATGTTGTCCTTCCAGCGGACTCTGGGTCGTCATGGAGGTCTGGATCTCTGGCTCTTAGCCTCCCATACCTGCAGAGGCAACCGATCTTCTCCCACTCTTCAGAAATGGCCAAACCATCTTAGTTGGGTCTACAGGGGTTGGGTTTTTAGGCCTTGGTTACAGACCATGTCTCTTCTTGTTTCTCAGATACCTCATTTCTGAGACTTGGATCTGACTTGTATGAATTGTAGTCATTGCCCATGACTCGCTTCCAAACGTCAAGACTGGGACGTACGAGGAGCAGTATACAGCCATCTTCGTCTTCTTGCCAATTGTATTTTCCAATAAGCTAAGAAAATCCTTATGACCGTGCATCTGGTATAGGCTATAGCACTTATCCACTCTGCAAGCTACAGCTTTTCCTGTCGGAACAACGAGCACTAAGAGATTGGAACGTCTAATATATATATACAGTACTTTGCAAAAAAAATGGCAGTCATATTGCTCAGCTAAATATGCTGAAATCTAATTAAATATGCATGTTCTGCCCCAAATTTACACTCCACTTAAGTGAGCAAACACTACCAAAAGTAAAAAAAAAATTAGCGTAGAGTAAAGTCCCTTGATAATAGAGCAGACGACAATTTCTAATGCTAGTGGCAGAAAATGGACACAAAGTCAAAGTGTATGTTAATTTCACAGCTTTGGAATGAAGGAAATCAAACATGTTCCAACATTTCTAAAACCTTGAACATTCCTGAGCGGACTGTCTACAGAGTTGTGAGTAAATTAAAAGCAGGTAATGGAATCGAGCGAAAAGAAGGTAGTGGGGGGGGGTCAAGAATTTTGGACACAAAGGACCATCGTCGTCTCGCCCAAATCGTTCGGGCTGGGCCAATGAAGAGTGTAGAAAACATACGGCAGCGCATGATCGATTTGGGAAACCCAGAAGTATCTAATGCTACTCTCAACCGGGAGCTACACAGGATGAATTACACAAAAAAGCGGGTATTTTCGTCACCATTTCTCACAGAGACTCACAAACAGATGCACTCGAACTGGTGCCACGAACACCAAAATTTGTCATGGGACAATGTGATTTTGTCAGATGAATGTTCTGTTTGGTCTTATCCTGTTCAAGTAAATATTTGGATGAAAGACTCTGTAACGCCTGTGTACCAGCGACCGAAACATACCCATAAATTCCATCTTTGGGGAGGGGTGGCAGCAAGAGGTGCCACCCCACTGTGTGTTTTCACAGGAATTCTCACGAAAGAAAGGTACATCGACATACTAGAGGGACACCTTCTGCCATTTATGCAGGTCATGTACCCCGATGGGTGCACATTTCAACATGACAATGACCCAAAGCATACAGCTCATACCACCAAAGAATGGCTGCAAGAGAAGAATGTGATAGTGCTGAAGTGGCCCAGCAACAGTCCCGACCTAAACCCAATTGAAAACGTTTGGGCACTACTCAAGAATCATTTTAAAAAGAGTGGACTCAGAGACGTTGAACAATTGAAGAAGGTAGCTGAAAAATACTGGGACAGTCTGACTCACAATTACCTACAAACACTTGCGGGAAGTATGCCTCGCCGCATTCAGGCTTGTTACAAATAAGGGAGGGAAACCTGAGGCCTGTAAACAGTAAATTAATATGAAACAAATATAAAGGTATGTTATCAGGCACTCGCAGGAAATAAAGAAGTAGAACACCAGACAACAGAAAAACAACAGACATGAGTGGCTTACCCAGGATTTGAACACTGGACCTTCCGTGCGACAACCCCGCCTAGCCATGCAAGCGAATCACACTATCCGCTCTGCCATCTACGCATCATCAAAAATGATGTTTCAATGGCAGGTCAATAGTGCGAACCACAATACACGACACCAGAAGTCCTCCATGGGCAGTTCAGCCTATTAATGACGCAATCACTTCTGTTGTATTTCTATCAAGCAGTATAGGCCGAATCCAACAAGACCCTTAGGACCTTAATACTGTGTCCAGTAAATGATAGTAGACTAGAACAGTGAGAACAGGATAGTGGGTAGGTTTGGTATTGTACAAACATTTATTACAAATAAGGGAGGGAAACCTGAGGCCTGTAAACAGTAAATTAATATGAAACAAATATAAAGGTATGTTATCAGGCACTCGCAGGAAATAAAGAAGTAGAACACCAGACAACAGAAAAACAACAGACATGAGTGGCTTACCCAGGATTTGAACACTGGACCTTCCGTGCGACAACCCCGCCTAGCCATGCAAGCGAATCACACTATCCGCTCTGCCATCTACGCATCATCAAAAATGATGTTTCAATGGCAGGTCAATAGTGCGAACCACAATACACGACACCAGAAGTCCTCCATGGGCAGTTCAGCCTATTAATGACGCAATCACTTCTGTTGTATTTCTATCAAGCAGTATAGGCCGAATCCAACAAGACCCTTAGGACCTTAATACTGTGTCCAGTAAATGATAGTAGACTAGAACAGTGAGAACAGGATAGTGGGTAGGTTTGGTAGAAGTGATTGCGTCATTAATAGGCTGAACTGCCCATGGAGGACTTTTGGTGTCGTGTATTGTGGTTCGCACTATTGACCTGCCATTGAAACATCATTTTTGATGATGCGTAGATGGCAGAGCGGATAGTGTGATTCGCTTGCATGGCTAGGCGGGGTTGTCGCACGGAAGGTCCAGTGTTCAAATCCTGGGTAAGCCACTCATGTCTGTTGTTTTTCTGTTGTCTGGTGTTCTACTTCTTTATTTCCTGCGAGTGCCTGATAACATACCTTTATATTTGTTTCATATTAATTTACTGTTTACAGGCCTCAGGTTTCCCTCCCTTATTTGTAATAAATGTTTGTACAATACCAAACCTACCCACTATCCTGTTCTCACTGATCTAGTCTACTATCATTTACTGGACACAGTATTAAGGTCCTAAGGGTCTTGTTGGATTCGGCCTATACTGCTTGATAGAAATACAACAGAAGTGATTGCGTCATTAATAGGCTGAACTGCCCATGGAGGACTTCTGGTGTCGTGTATTGTGGTTCGCACTATTGACCTGCCATTGAAACATCATTTTTGATGATGCGTAGATGGCAGAGCGGATAGTGTGATTCGCTTGCATGGCTAGGCGGGGTTGTCGCACGGAAGGTCCAGTGTTCAAATCCTGGGTAAGCCACTCATGTCTGTTGTTTTTCTGTTGTCTGGTGTTCTACTTCTTTATTTCCTGCGAGTGCCTGATAACATACCTTTATATTTGCATTCAGGCTTGCCTTGCTGGAGAAGGCAACATTATATTGTACTGAAACCACTGTTAATAGATAGGGGAGATACCAATCTTCCTCTGGACATACAGTTTTTATTATTATTTGCTTCTATGAGTGTGCTGCGTTGCGAAAATATGACTGCCATTTTTTTTGCAAAGTACTGTATATAGCCAGAATCTCTTATACAATAGCGCCACTCATTGCCGCCACCTGCACGGAGGTCGTTGAAAATCATCTTGTGACAAAGCCATGGGGAAATAAGGAGTTTTCTCCCGTACGACTAGTTATCAATGCGATTACGTATTAGAGACGGAGATGGTTCCAATATTATCAAACTCAAAGGGTTTACATAATAATAATAACCCCTTCAGTCATAACTGGACTATGGGAATGCGCCCCTGAGGTGACAGCCCTCAGCTGCTTACTTTCCTGGTGCTCCTTTCGACGTTTTCTCCCCTCCTCTGCTTGTTGTGTGAGCGTCTCTTCGCCCAATCTGAGGTGGCGCCGTAAATAGCATCGCCATTTAGTGCGATCGGCAGCTTCATCCTCCCATGTTGCTGGATCCATGTCCAGTGCCCTCATATCTCTCTTGCACACATCTTTGAACCTCCGCTGTGGTCGCCCAACTGTTCTCTTGCCATCTGCTAATTGTCTGTAGAAGATATCTTTTGGGATGCGACCATCTTCTATGCGGCGAACATGGCCAAGCTAGCGAAGTCTGCGCTGTCTAAGCACGTGACAACACCTAGACATTTGTTACTTTATCTGTCCACGAGATGCCGAGGATGCGGCGTAGACACCGTAAATGGAAGGTATTGAGCTTTCTTTCTTGCTTAGCATAGGTCGTCCAGGTCTCGCTGCCATATGTGAGTGTGCTGATGACGCAGACATTATATACCGCAGCTTTGGTCTTCATTGTGAGTTTGGTATTTCCCAAACATGCGAAGTGAGGCGGGCAAAGGTAGCTGCAGCTTTGCCAATGCGGCTGTCGATTTTTGTATCCAGTGAGAGTTTGTCATTGATGGTAGACCCTAGGTATGTGAAGTAGTGCACCACTGCCAATTCATAGTTATCGATAGTGATAACTGGTGCAGCACCCACATCCTGACTCAGCACATTCGTTTTCTTTAGACTTTTTGTGAGGCCAAAGTCCTTGCATACTTTAGTGAATTGATTCATCAAGCTCTGAAGCTCCTGTTGGCTTTGAGTGACGACTGCAGCATCATCAGCGAACAACAAGTCTCTTATAGTGACCCTTCTGATTCTTGTTTTTGCCTTCAGCCTTGAAAGATTAAACAGACGGCCATCTGACCTAGTGTGAAGACATATTCCTTCAGTTGCATCTCTGAATGCATGTTTCAAGAGTAAGGCAAAGAAGATCCCGAAGAGTGTCGGAGCCAGAACACAGCCTTGTTTAACACCACTTCGTATGTCAAAGTGCTGTGACGTGCTTCCAGCATATTGGACTGTTCCCTTCATGTTGTCACGAAATAACTATCATTTTCAGCATTTTAGAAGGGCAGCCTATTTTCAGGAGGATTTTAAAGAGTCCATCCCTACTAACCAGGTCAAATGCTTTTGTGAGGTCTATAAAGGCGATATATAATGGTCTTTTCTGCTCTCTTGATTTTTCCTGAAGCTGGCGGAGAGAGAAGATCATGTCTGTTGTTGATCTGCCAGCTCGGAATCCACACTGTGCCTCTGGATATATGCGCTCAGCTAACTTGTGTAGTCGCATTAAGATGACTTTGGCAAAATCCTTACCAACAATACTAAGAAGACAGATGCCTCTGTAGTTATTGCAATCACTTCTGTCTCCTTTATTTTTATACAGTGTTACAATCTTGGCGTCTCGCATGTCTTGAGGAATAGTTGTATCTTCCCAGCACTGGCCCAGCATCCTATGCAGCGGATGTAATAGCGTGCTCTTACAGCATTTGATTAAATCAGGAGGAATCCCATCACTGCATGGTGCTTTGCCAGAGGCCAAGCTATCAAGACCTTGCTGAGTTCCTCTAATGTTGGTTTGGCATCCAGCTCCTCCATAGTTGGCAGACTATTGACAGCATCAAGGGCTGCAGGCGTAACGGTATTTTCTCTAGCGTAAAGCTCAGAGTAGTGCTAAACCCACCTCTCCATCTGCTTACCCTTATCGGTTAGCTTTTCTTCGCTGATGGTTTTTAGCGGTGCCGTCTTACTTTTTTGGGGGCCAAGTGCTTTCTTTATACCGTCATACATTTGTCTAATGTTGCCTGTTTGCGCTGCGATCTGGATGCTTTCACTGAGCTGGAGCCAATAGTCATTTGCACAGCGTCGAGCAGTTTGTTGAACTTTGCTTCTCGTAACCTTCAGGATCTGTAGGGTTCTGGCACTCGGTGAACGTTTGTATTCATTCATAGCACTGCGCTTAGTTTCAATGACAGGTGCCATCACATCTGATGAAGCATCAAACCAGTCATTTGACTTTGCCGTTTTCTTACCAAAGGTGGCAAGCGCCGTACTTTGAATGGTGTTCCGTAGATGCTCCCAGTTCTCTGTAATAGTATCACCATGCTGAGAGCTACTGAGCACATTCTTGAAGGTCGCAGTAAATTGAGCGATCATGACAGGGTCTGACATCTTGCTGGTATCAATGCGTGGTTTCCCTTCATGTCTGACACGATAGAGTTTTCTTGGTTGTGCTCTGATTTTGCAGCAAATCAAGGAGTGATCTGTATCACCGTCTGCACTATGGTACGAGCGCGTGGAGAGCACAGACCTGAGAAGTGGTCTTCTGACGAGAATCAGGTCCAGTTGGTGCCAGTGCTTGGATCGTTGGTGTCTCCATGACACCTTATGCTGGGGTTTTATCTGAAAGTAGGTGTTGGTCACGCAGAGGACATGGTGGACGCACAACTCTAAGAGCCGTTGTCAATTTTCATTCATCTTGCCAATACCAAACCTGGCCAGACATGAAGGCCATGAAACATTATCGGCACCCACTCTAGCGTTAAAATCACCAAGGAGAACAAGCTGTTCTTGCCTAGGTATGCTTTTGATGACTGCTGCTAGATTCTCGTAGAACTCATCTTTACCTTCTGAGGCAGAGTACAGAGTAGGATCATACACACTGACAAGGGTGATGGGACCTGTGCTAGTTTGCAGGCAGAACGTTAACAGGCGTTCTGATCCATTCTCACCTGGTTCAACCATTTTAGTTAGCGATTTTTTTGGCCGCAAAACCTAATCCGTGTTCTCTAGTTTTATTAAGATCTTTCCCTTGCCAATAAAATGTGTAGTCCTTCTCGCTCACCGTTCCAGAGCCCGCCAGGCGCGTTTCCTGAAGTGGAGCTATATCCACCTGAAGTCGTTTAAGCTCATCATTAATTATGGCTGTCTTCCTTACATCGTTTACATCCTGTAAGTTTTCTGATAGTCCAGTCAACATAGTCCCGACGTTCCAGCATCCCAATCTGAGTATTTGCTTATTTCTAATTTTTCGATAATTGCTTGGTGCAAAATTTTATGTCCACAGTTCGGGTTTGACCCTAATCCCCATGCATCCAATGGGGAAAGCAGACAGTGGCGGGACAACACCTTATTGACTGGGGGCTGCCCAACTTGAAGCGGGCGGTATCTGTCCAGTGAGATCCTAGAACCTCTCCCACTGACGGAAGTAGCCCCTGGCGCCATGCCCTATGCCAATTGGGCAAAATTCTTATAACCGGTAACTGCTACTTCCCGTGTTTTGCCGACACCTATAGGGTGAAGCTGGAGTGTCCTCTCCAGGGCGCGAGCTTGGGCACAGTTATATGGAGATCAAGCTGTTGCCCATACAGCATGTTCCCCCTCTCCACACAGCCGGTAGATCCAAAGGAACGGCAGTAGCCGATACAGTTTTGTACCAGCCACGTCGCAGGAATTGCCAGAATAATGTCGAATCAACATTAGACTGCCTTTGGGACTCCGACTCCAGATTTATCCTCAGGGTTTACTCCCAAAGCCAATTCCATAAATGGATATTCCCGCAAGGCAGCGGTGGTTTGAATTCAGAGTTCCTTCTCTTAGATAAGCTACCAACCAAGGATCACGAGCCCTATCTGCCCGAAGCTGCTGGTTTTAAGGCGCCAGTCGCTCGCCTTTGCCCCTTCTCCCGTCAGTGGAAACAGTTCCGCCGGGCTCAAATTGAGCCACACGTGAAGGCCGGGAGCTGGACTTGGTTGTCAGAGGCTGTTTGAGGCGCGTGCCATAGAAGTATTTTATCTGCAGTGAAAGCTTATCCTAACTACAATTCCCGGCAGTAACAACCTTTGGAACCATATCCTGCTGTCTTTCCAATATGATAGGAAACTCTTTACAGAGCGATACAACAGGAAGCAATCTGATCATCAGAAGGGGTCCTCGTCCGACAGGTGTTTCGGCCCGATATACTCCTTTACACCCTGGGGGGGGGGGGGCCGGGCCCACTTGGGTCATGGCTCCCAAGCGTCTCAGCCTCCTGTTATCGTGTGTCGAAAATGAACCCATTTCACTTATGGTAGCAACTTTAAAATCCACAACTCCGCCAGCCGTGAAGGCAATTGCGAAAGTAACAAAGAGAAGACAAATTATTCCGTTCGTTCCGTCGCACATCACAACTAAGGACACACACCTGCGCGAAGCCGACGAGTCTAGCCACTGCGCGTTAGCCAAGGAAATTATGTGCCTGACACCCCTTATAATATTCGCCGCCTGTTGCCCCTCAGTCACAGCCCTTTCACTAGTACTTCAAAAAACTCAGCGTATTGTGGAAAGTATGTACTTGCGGTGTTCGGCCTGGGTTTGCTATTCGCCTTTATCCTTGCCAGATCTATTGTCGCAGCAAGCTCATTTAGCACTTTGTTATGACGCCAAGTGTATCGCCCTTGCCCTAATGACACCTTAGACGCTGAGAGCACGTGGTCAAGTGTCTGCCTCCCCTGGCACAGGGAGCACTGCTCATCATCCGACTTTCCCCATTTCACAAGGTTGGTGGCCGACGGCAGCAGGTCATACATTGATCTAACAACAAAGCTGAGCCTAAGTGGTGCCATATGCCTTATATCATTCCATGTCAAGGACCTCTGCAGGGCTCCTTCCCATGTAGTCCATTGGCCTTGTTGGACCTGCTGCACTGCGTTTTGCAACCTCTTATCATTCTCAGCTCCTCGTATCTCCTAAACTACCATGTCTCTGCGCTCCCTGCTTGATGCCTTGGACCACCAGCAGATGTCTCCATGACCAAATCCCCGTCTATTCGTTTGTGTGTATCCGATTACCTCTCTCAGTTTGAGTGACTCTTGGGCAGCATCAACAGCTTCTTCCACTCTCCACTTCATTCCCGTTTTCAGTGTGGGTTGAATGGACTTAACCACGTCATCAGCTGAATCGCGTAGCATCATTGCAAGCCTTGCCTTTCCAACTTAGTACTCTTCAACAACTTAGGAGAAGTTTTGACTTTTTGCAGTACAGTGCTACATCTGACATACCTGGTCGTACCCCTAGCCATATATATATATATATATATATATATATATATATATATATATATATATATATATATATATATATATATATATATATATATATATATATATATATATATATATTGGTGTGCTTCGGTATCATTTATTCTGCTCATCCTATGGTCACAGTCTGTCACCATAACAAAAAACTTATAATTCAAACAATCAATCATCCTATGGTCACACTCTGTTAATGTAACAAATAACATATAATTCAAACAATCAATCATCCTATGGTCACACTCTGTCAATGTAACAAATAACATATAATTCAAACAATCAATCATCCTATGGTCACACTCTGTCAATGTAACAAATAACAAATAATTCAAACAATCAATCATCCTATGGTCACACTCTGTCAATGTAACAAATAACATATAATTTAAACAATCAATCATCCTATGGTCACTGTTGCGTGCATATTTTGACGCACATATTACAAAAATCGATATGGCTATTTAATATGGAAAAAAATATAGACAGTCATTCATTTGTGTATGAAAATGCTGTCTATGGTAAAAGCGAGAGAATCCATGTTTGATTCACACTTTTGATTATAGGAGTAATCGTTCTTGATATTGATCCGGCGCATGGATTTTGCTCTCATGCCTGTACCTATTTCTTAGGGCCAGAAAATAGATTAATTTGCTTATTATGTTTATGGCCTGAATTCATATGTATTACATATTATTAGTACAAGTAGAATCAGTCCTATATTGTATATTTTTGATGGGTAGGCAGGACTATATTCTTGTTATGCCGCTCTAGCGGAAGTATGAGTTGTCTTGACAAGTCGTGATGAGTTCCGATGTACCGTGATAATGGCGGGTACGCATTTTCAAAGGGCTGGTAGATTCTTAAGGAAAAATTAGTTATGAAGTGGTTTTCTTCTATAGGAGATGGTGCCTCTACTAGAGTTTGTGTTAGAGACTCTCCTAAGGTACGGTACAATGTATAATTCGGACTCCATGTAT
The DNA here is from genome assembly GCA_024509875.1 of Oreohelix idahoensis. NCBI lineage: Eukaryota > Metazoa > Mollusca > Gastropoda > Stylommatophora > Oreohelicidae > Oreohelix > Oreohelix idahoensis. Next base: position 245,237 of record JAMPIV010022618.1, read on the forward strand.
TGCCAGACCCTATTTTGATGATCTCAGGTCGGTTAGACCTAGCTGGAATTTTGTGCTTCGCAACGCTAGGGTCAAGTTTGTATCGACGGAGATGACGGGCTCCATACTGTAATTATGGCTACGTGAGGTAACTGGATTACTGTAGATCTGTATGGAGGAACTTTATGAAATTATGCATATGTATTGCAAATTAACTTTGGCTTATATATATATCCTCCTGTGAGCGAGTGAGCGACAACTCAGGAAGGCGGCCATGTTAAATTCCTGTCATCATACTTTAGTGTCACTGTCCAAAGAACGGGGCATGTATCTTATTACTCGGACAGTGACAAGGAGATCTCAATCTTGATAGAAACCCCCTTTTCGTGGTTTCATAATATACTACAAACTATGGACGTCAAGCAACTTTAGTTATTTACCGATCCGCCTTCACTGACGCGTTTAGTCAGATAGGGGATGCGGCCATAATGTATCATGACATTGAACTTTTGATGTACTACCCATTATTTATGAATGTGTCATGACTTCGAATCTGCTATATATGCCTACAAATTGATGTGTCAACATACCCATGATGTACTCGTTATGTCCCAGTGTGTACGTCTGAATAAATTGAGTAAACAAAGATTCCAGCAGTCTGCATTGGTGCCTTGTAAACACAAGTGTATGAGTGATTAGTTTGGTCAGAACACGAACAGTACACCATTCGCGTTAATCACAGTCTACACTTCTACTCCATACATACACCATCCTGCGTCGGTTGAAGTGATCAAGTTTAGGGCCTGCTTCCCCTGGAGCCTTAGAGGGAAACTACTATTTACAGCTTCCTTTGCCTTCCCTAACTCAGGACTAGGGTGAGTTACCCATTTACCGCTGGGTAAACTGGAGCATGCCTGATCTCAACAACTCTGTACACTTCTTTACAGACTGACACTTACAGAGCGTGCGATTGAACGAAACTTTACAGTCACACTCTGTCAATGTAACAAATAACATATAATTCAAACAATCAATCATCCTATGGTCACACTCTGTCAATGTAACAAATAACATATAATTCAAACAATCAATCATCCTATGGTCACACTCTGTCAATGTAACAAATAACATATAATTCAAGCAATCAATCATCCTATGGTCACACTCTGTCAATGTAACAAATAACATATAATTCAAACAATCAATCATCCTATGGTCACACTCTGTCAATGTAACAAATAACATATAATTCTAACAATCAATCAATACCTTTTAGCTCACCAAGGAGCATAGGCCTTCCACGAACACATGCTATGTCCTCCTGACACGTGACATCAGTTCAAGGTCTTTCCTTGTCATCCTCATCATTTTTATTTTCTTGAACACCTGATCGCTAGCGCAGTGTGGTAACCATTACACCAGCGCGGCTCCCTATGCTCCACTTAAAACTGGTACCACTTTCTTCTGAATGCACTTTAGTAGCACACCTCAACGCAATAGTATAATTAAAACAAAAAAATAGTTAAACCTTCTTAAAACGACTTGCAATACGGTATCATTTTATTTCAAGACACATACATTCTTATTTATGTAAGGCAGTTACGCCGTCAAAAAAAGTTTCGTGTTCCACTAATGTGTGGAACACTATTATTATTTTCCACAGGTACTGTTTATTCAAAGAACAATGCAAAAAGTCCTGCACTGATGTAAGACACCAGAAGAGCTTTTAAATCTTATAATAATTAAATTAATTTAGATAATTCTATAAAGAAAAACTTGACAACTATTTATCTTCTTAAAAGTTTACTAACCGTTATAGATTTTACGTTCTTACAGTAACATATATTATAGATTTGGTTCATTTTAATGTAGTATCGTAAATTTAATTAATTAAACTATTTTAAGAAAGGAGCATAATCCTGTCATTAAAAGTGGGATAATAAATTATATTTATTAAAGGGATATAATTCAAATTGTGTTTTCGTTCTATATCCTTTTGACTGTTATTTAAAAGGATACATTGTATATGGCACTCATTGTGTTTCAGCGCTTACATGTAATGTATGTTCACAACATTTGACTTAAAATGGTTTTTTTATCAGGCACGGCTGATATTCTTCGCATACTGTAATATAGAAATGTTGTATTTACAATCTAATTACGTGTTGAATATTTATGAATAGTGGTGTGAACACACACAAACACATCAGCATGACTTAGTCTGGCAATGGATAGGACACACATTTCGGAAACCTGTTCATAGCATTACAAGGTAGCCCTTGTTCTGGAACACCTAAAGGGGTATACCAAAAACACATGGAGAAGATAACTGGGGGACAAAGAGTGAAAGTGACAAAACGGGGCGTCGCCTATCGATCTTTGTTTCTATCCGACAGTTTCGGTACATTTGTGGTACTGATTTTTATTATGTGCTTTCAATTGTCGGACTTTTACTTTCTTTCTTTCCTTTTTTCTTCGTTATTTTTCTGCTAAGTAGCAGATATTTGAGTATTGTCGAATTGCTTGATACCTTGACGCTACCCAGATTTGCTGAGATAATTACTCACAGTCGGCCGGGAGCGGAACAGCTTAGCTAAGATTAACACAAGATCTCGTTTACGCGGCGGAGACATGACTTAAGCGTTTCTTGTCTTGTACTTGTTATGACAAGAGTACTTTCTGATAAAGTAATGATGGTTACATTTTGAACACGCTGTTGTATGAGTTTTCCGATATGTCTGTAAGTATGTACACAAGGGCATCGGACATCGTATTACCAATCAATGAAAACATATTCAATTTATATTGTGAACACTTTTCACTCAGTGGAGATTTATATGAAAACAAACTCTATCTGTATTATTAACCTTTTCATTTAAATATAAAGTAACTATGAAAGCTATTCTATTTAAATGTAAAGAAGGTTTTATGCCGAGGGATTAAATTTAATTCTCATCCAGGGTGAAGTCTGAGTAATTGGGATGTTGGTATGGGAAGATAGGAACCCATAACTATGGGGTGGAAAACGCCAAAATCAGAAGAACGTGTCGTTCTATTCTTTTAACCATAGTTATTGGTGGTATCAGCAGAAAGTACTATCTCTGGAACAAGAAGGGAACAGTGGCCTAAGCTTTAAGACGAAGGACCCACTTGGTAGACTCTCCTTGACAATTCTGGGAAATGAGCTACACCCGACAACCTTCACCAGGACGAGCGTGAGCAGAGTGAAAAGAACCAACCCATAAGAAAGAGCAGAACCGTCATTGACATCTAAGTTCATTAGTGCGCATGTCCAAATTTAAAAGACCCTTAGGTCCTCCCACTGTTGTTGTTGTTGTTGTTGTTGTTGTTTTGAAGAAGTGATGGGTGGAGAGCGAGCACTTAACAGCTGACCGTTATTGTAGGTACCACAAAGTGATTTTTGTTTGCACAGAAACAAAAGAGAAAACAATGTAGTTTGGAAGCCCTTGGAAAACCATGAAATTTGGTACTTTAATTTTTGTAAATAGGACAACAAATAACAAAGTTATAGCGTTTTAAAAAGTTTGGGGACTTCGCAACATTGAAAAAGTTACATCACACCAACTTCAGAACACTGCCGTCTTCTTAAATATAATCTTACAGCTTTCTCTGACAAACAGCATATAGTCTGAAATATACTGATCACACAAAGAAAACTTTATGGCTACATCATGAATAATTATCAATATATTTGAGACCACAAATTGCAAATCTGCAAAACACATTACCTAAAAATATAGTTTTTTGAATGAAAGTCAGTATTTACAACATCATATTTCAAAAAGTATAAAAGTTACAAGCTTTAAATTTGTACATAATGAACTGCATATTACACAAATATCTCTTTTTTTTCAGAGGATTTAAACATCTATTTGTTCTTGTATAATTTTTTAAATTGTGTCCAGATGCCAATTTGTCGCAGTGGGGTAAAAAAAATGTGAAATGAAGAAAAAAATTTCTTTTAAGATACTGTCCATATTTCATTACAAAAAATTTGTAGGCAATAATTAACAACATCTAAACAATAATTAACAACATCTAAACGCTATATTTTTTTAAAACAACTGGTTATTAGCATTCAAAAAGACATTTTTAAACTGGAGGAGAATGATCATGGCGCACTCTTTACCTGCAAGAGGGCAATGAAGCCTCAAAACCTAAATGCTTCAGAAGTCCAAAATACAATTCTTTGATATTTCCTGATAGTTTAATGTCCTTATCATTCAATATTAATTTTCTGTATCTGAACTGAGCCTTAAGATTTCTAAGGTCATTTCGTCCTTTACAAATTTTATCTACATCCTCCTTTGTGGCTTATGATTGTGTTATATAACTCTAACTTCTTCTCTGCATTTTTAATATCTTTCTCTTTTTTCCTTTTATTGTTGTCAGTTATTCGCTGTTTAATTTTTTCTTTGACTGCAATCTCTGACACAGTACTCCGTTTCTTCCATTGCAGTCTATGTTTTCTTGCTGCAGAAAGCAATTTACGGGCTTATACAAAACTCTGCTTCTTCAACCACAACGCTGTTTTGTTGTGTTTCGACATATTTACTGTTGAATGGAGATGAGTGAATGCATTTCTTCGCTTGTGAATGTTAAAGTCAAAATCACCAAACATTCTCTCTCCAATTAGATTTGTAAGCGGACAGGTATCAAGAGTTTTTTTAACAGCTTCATCAATGTGTCCACTGAATGGCCCTCCTTCTAAAACATCTGCCATCTGACGTTTAAAAATGTCATTGCAATGCTTGGAAATTTCCTTAAAAGACAGGTTGCGCTGGAAAAAAGCTTGAGGAACCAAGCAGTCACCTGATGGATGGATAGATGATGAGTATGAACATTAGTCTACATGGGATCAAAGGTTTGAACATGTGGACATACAAAAAAATAATGAATTCATTCATGTTTCCTAATTATCTTATAAACTTATTCACACTTATTGGGTTCTTCGTCGTCACTCTTGCATTCTCTACTTTTATTTTATCTACTCCTCCCTCTTCTCCATTTCACTTTTTATCTGTTTGTAGAGTGTTACTTTGTGGTCTGCAGCTTTATGAAAAAGAAAAAAATCTACAAGCAGTCTACCTCAAGCCATGTTGCATTCCCATCCTCCTTCAGATAATAAAGTTGTGCAATTACTTTGTTTGTCAGTGTGACAGCTGGCACCTTTGGACGGCGGCCCTTCCCAGTCATTAAAACATGGTTTTTTTATACCATCGTAGTATGAGTCATCTGCAAGTGCAACAGTAAAAATCTAGAAGTGAAATTTTCTTTACATGTATAGAGCATTACATGTACTATTATTATTATTATTATATATATATATATATATATATATATATATATATATATATATATATATATATATATATATATATATATATATATATATATATATATATACATACATGTATTGCATTGAAAATTAGGACTAACCATAAAACTTGAAAAGTGCACAGCCAGCTTAAATTAAGATGTACATTAATTAACATGAATGAGTGAGTCTGAACTATTTAAAGTGCATTTCATGAAAGCTGTTTATTATATATATTTATGTTCGAGGTAAGACTATCAACTAGTGCCTGCTAGTCCGGACATTTCTGTACACCGTCAGCTACTTTAGTTATGGTATTTTCCGGTTTCCTAGCCTTGACTCAATATGTCGGCTATTGGCAATGGGCCTTGCGAAATCATTCGCTTTTGAGATCCTAATTCACCCTATTATGTTGCAAAAGAAATCTTCATTTAATTACCAATTAATCAAAACATGCATTTTTTTATTCAAATTGGTAACTTTCTTAGCTTTTCAAGCTCTTGAAAAAATTTGATTGATGTGCTAATGTCTGAAGTGGTGATAACAATTCAATCCACGCTGTTACACAAAAAATGTGCGATCGTATTAAATTGCTAAATAATATTAAAAATATTGTAAATTTTACATTTGAAGTTTGTAGTGAAGTGAATCTGTATAACAACAAGCTCAAATTTCCCGCTTAAAAACTAACTAACGTATTTTTAAATTTATACATACTACAGTATTTGAAATTTGTCTGAGGGCCCAGTCAAATTTACCGCCAACAATTTATCTAGTGTATTTGAATTTTTCCAAGAAACAAGTCTAAATTTACCACCCACCCCGAAATTTATCGAAGACCATAGTACCAATTTAACAACCAATCAAATCGTTTCCTTTTCTTGTAGGGACAAGAACAATTTTGGTTGACGTGGAAATAATGCCTATTTTGTGTTTTTGACTGAACTTAGATAATTTATTTCTTAATAACTAAAGATAATTAAAATGAAATGGATATCTTGAATTATAGCGCTGATATCGCTTAACACATAAACATAAAGATTCCCTCATAATAAAATTATCTTAACTTAGAAAAATTTAATTTAATGATATTTTCATATCAGGGTAATTTCACATTTAATTACTTAAAAATTACCCAGATGGAAATGCAAAGGACTAACTAAAGGAAAACCATATAGAACGATAGAAATTGGCCGTTTAATTATCACTTTTAATAATTAAAATCGGTCCACACATAACTAAAATATATAATAATAAAATTTGGTCAGATTAGACAAACACGCTTAGAACTGCTCAAGTTTATAGTGTCAAAAAAAAAATAGTTAACTTTTTGACTCGTCCACTGATTGGTTGGGTGTAGATTGATAAAAAGTAACAACTTCTTGTAAGTTCCGCCATTGAAAACTAAAAATCCATGCCGAGCTGACATTTACTAAAAGAGACAGAAGGACAAAGCCTTTGCCGAATGAACTGCGAGCTCAGTGCTAGAACCCTTTTACGGCCTGTCAGCTTGTGCGTGTGAATTTCTTTACTTGAGGGTAAGACAGATAATTTTATTGGTATATTTTATTAACAGGCTATATGTGACATATTTTTTCGGATACTGCCGACAGGATGTGTTATGTCACGACGACCTAAGTAGGAATGTGTATAGGGCAGGCTTATTCGGAGTGAAAAATTTGTAAAATGTTTGCAAATTGGCAACACAAGTTTGCGACTGTAAGTGTAGTATTAATAAATTGATATTTTCTTTTGTAGTGACACACTGTTTAAATAACATGTGAAAACGTATAGGGAAGGTTAGAATGAAGTAATCAACAGGTCACATGCTATATTGTACCCACCATGATTATTGTATGGAAGACACACATGAATGAGGGACATTAACGTTGAATCAACACTGAAGAAGAATGATTAAACAAAACTGATTGTAGACAACGGAATTTAAGGTCTGGTGCGACTTGTTAGCACAAATGGCTGACCGAGGTAAGTTTTAATATTGATTAGGGGTGAAATTGATAGAGACAGGCTCTACATGGGATGAATTGTCCTTCTTATTCCAGGTTGTATTACGAAGTTACCTCGTTGCTGCAGTAACCTGAGAAGAAGAACGTGTGGGAGTTGAGTGCTCATGCTAAAACTTGGAGCTAGACCCCTTATCTTTAGCCAGGAGTCACAACGTTGGTGATCCTGACTATACTGGTTCAAGAACAGCAGCAGTAACTGTATAAAGATAAGTCCTTTAAGAAGGCAAATGTCAACTCATCCAAAACCTAATTTCACCAAATAAAGCTTACCATCTTGGAGTGATGACAATAGCAGACCTTACAGTGTAGGATTGGTAGTAGTATCAATCTTAGGAACAAGGACTGTAGGTGTAGTCATTCCAGAGACATCTTTTACAGAAATGGGACAGAGTTTCCAAAATATTTATTTTATTATGTAAATAACCTTTTCTTGATTTTGAGAGTTCCTGACCCAACAAGACTGAGGTACAGGAACATTAAATTGTATTTAAAATTTCAGACAGTCTTGCTTTCTTAAATTTCATTAAAGTTAAAGTTCTGTTTTGAAATTCATAACTTTTAGAATACATTACCCTAGACACTTTGCCAATTAACACCACACAGATAACCTACTCTTGATGAGATCTCAAGGGGTAGCCGATAGGGACCCAGAGAACTTAATCATCATCATTCCTTACTCTGGGAACTTACATAGCTGGAACTCACCTTGACTGTCTATACACCCTTGCTCTTTTCAGAGAAGAGGGTATTTCTTATAAGACCAGTTTCTTATCTGGCACTATCCTGGTATCCTCTGATACATCTTTTTGTCCAGGATATCCTATAATTAGTAACTTCAAAACCTCTTATTACATATTGGGGTCCTGCCCGGGATTATTTTTCCACCATACCCTGGGGCTCTTACTGTACGGAGTAATAAATCTAATAGCATTAAACAACTTGTGGTGAATTGGATGAGCTGTCATTGCTTATAGTTAATTAAGTTAGTAATATTTGCTAATTTATAATATTAGTATTAATAATTTGTGTATGAGTGAAGGAGAATGGCAGACTTGGCAAAAATTAGATCGTCTTCGGTGCAGGCGGCAAAGGACTTTGGCCTGAGTGGGGACGCGATGATTCATTATGTAACTACTGAATGTGATAAATTTATAGATAGGGAAGATAAAAGGTTAGCTGAAGAGAAAAGATTACAATTAGAGGCTGACCAGGAAGCTAAAAGATTACAGTTAGAAGCTGGTAGGGAGGCTAGGAAATTAGAGACTGATAAAGAGGCTGAGGCAAAAAGATTGCAGATGGAGGTTGAAGCTAAGAGATTGCAGATGGAGGCTGAAAAGGAGGCTAGGCAGATGGAGGCAGAGGAAAGGCGTTTGAAAAGAGAACAGGAGTTAAGACTAAAAGAAATGGAACTTCAAGGACATATTACAGAAAATAGAAGCAGCCCAGCTACCTCTGACACTAGAGTAAGTCAGCGTGCCTCTACTTCAGCCATGAATTTCCATTTAGACCCATTTGTAGAGAAAGACGATGACATTGAATCATTTCTAAATAGATATGAGAGACTAGCTACTAACTACTGGCTAGAAAAAGAAAAGTGGAGTCTAAAAGTATCTCAAGGGTTGAGAGGAACTTCCTATGAAGTTTTCTCCAAATTAAGTAGAGAAGATCAAGAAAACTATGACCTCCTAAAACAAGCATTGTTAATTAGATATGAGAAGAATGCTGAATTTTACAGAAAGAAATTTAGAACTACTAAGCTGATGTCTGGAGAAACATACCACCAACTCTCTGCAAGACTAGAAACCTACTTGGAGAAATGGACTTCTCTGGGGAAAACCCAAGACCTGAAGGAAATGATTATGATGGAACAGTTAAGAGAGTCCATGGCTCCAGACTTGAGAAAATTTCTCATGGAACAAGGTGCAGAGAGAATGAAGAAGATTCCTAATGTTGCCGAGAGATATCAGGCAGCCCAGTCAGAAGTAGCTGGAGTTAAAAAGAAACAAGCAGAGAGTAATAAAACCCCTCAAAACCAGAATAAGTTTGAAAATAGGGATCAACCACATAGATTTAAATAAAGTTATGATACGCCTAGATTTGATCCTAGAGACAGAAACCCTCAGGTAAATGAAAAGAAACCATACAGACCAGAAGGAAAATGGTGTAAAATTTGCAAGTTAAATAATCATTACACAAAAGACTGTAGGAAGAGAAACCCTCCATATTTCGCTGCATGCCTGAAAAATGGAAACATGAGAAAGAAGGAACTGTCTACAGGACAGCAAGAACCTCAACATCCCCCTGTATGTGAAGAAGTATTATGTAATGGGGCCACTATCAAGTGCCTTTATTATACTGGATTGGATTTTGACTCAGTTGTGAGTTCTAACCTAGTGCACCCAGATCAATAAACCGCAGAAACAGTGGAGATACAAGGGGCAACTAAGGACGTAGCAACCATGACACTTCCCATTGCAAGAATAAATGTAAAAACTCGCTATGTGGAAGGAGTGATTAGAGCAGCAGTGATAAATGAAACATTCTACCCTCTGATATTGGGGTGTAGATATGTGTTTTTGGAAAGTCCCAAAAGACCAGTGATTATTGCAGCAGTACTGACCAGGTCACAGTCAAGGAAGGAGGAAGATAACCCAATAAATACTCATCCAGAGGAGATGAGGAAGGCACAGGCTGAGGATAGGTCATTAAAGCCGTGTTTCAGAAAACTCCCCAAAAGCCATACCCCTCCAAACAAAGGAGAATTTTATATGAAGAATAAGTTGATGTATAGGAAGGCTGGAACGGGATCCAATGGTCATGAACAACTAGTACTTCCAACTTCATATAGGGAAAAGGTGATGGAGTTAGGACATGCTATCCCCTTCAGTGGTCATATGGAGATTAGCGCCACAGGACAACGTATAGCTTGTCACTACTTCTGGTCAGGAATAACTGAAGATATAAAAAGATATGTAAAATCCTGCTCAGAATGTCCAAGGGTAGCTCCAAAACATTGGACTGCACCTGCAACTCTTGGGGAAAGGCCATTCATGGGAACATCTTTTGAGAGAGTTGCAGTAGATATTGTTGGACCTCTCACACGAACCAAGAGGAGAAACAGTTACATTCTTACTCTGATGGACACTTGTTCTATGTGGGGAGAGACAGTAGCCATGCCATCAATCGACTCCAAACATGTGGCAGAGGCGTTACTTACAATATTCACAAGGTTAGGATTTCCCCACCAGATATTGATTGATAATGGATCACAGTTCAAGAGGAAACTAACTGAGGAAGTTTTCAGGATCTTTCAAGCCAGGCACTTTCACTGTAGTCCGTATCATGCCCAAGGGAACGGGCAGGTGGAAAGGTTTAACGGGACACTTATTTCTATCCTGCTGAAGTTGGCACATAAAAAACCTGACACATGGGATCAATACTTACCCGCGGCCTTATTTGCTTTTCTGGAAGTCCCCCATAATTCAACAGGAATGGCACCGGCAACACTGTTATTTGGCCGGCCCATTAAATGTCCATTGGAAGCCTTATTGAGGACATGGACTGATGAGAAAGCAGAAGAGACTGTAACCTCATCATATCAGTATGTGAACGAGTTGACCTCTTTGTTAAAAACTGGCTGGAAACTAGCAAATGATATCTGAGAAAAGCCAGAAAGAAGCATGCTGAGTATTATAACAGGAAAGCGATAGATAGGGAGCTTGCTGTGGGGGAGAAGGTGCTTCTTCTGTTACCGGCAGCAGCAACAAACTTCAGAAAGGATGGCAAGGACCATACACAGTTCTGGAAAAGGCATCTAGAACTAATTATAAGATAGACAAAAAGGGAAAGGAAAAAGTCTATCATGTGAACCTCCTCAAGAAATATCATGATAGAGGAATTTTGGAAGGTGCACATTTAATGACCTTGGCCATAGCCACTGAAATGAAGAATGAACCACTCACCTCTTATGAATACCCCCTGAAACCATGCGAAACTCCTGCACAGGTTAAAAATCAGCAATCACCTGACAAAAGGGCAGAGGGAGAAGATTTAGAAGGTTCTGGAGAATCATACAGACGTGTTAACGGACAAACCGGGGCACACTAACATGTTGGAGTATGATATGAAATTGCTAGACCCAACACCTATCTGTATGAGAACCTATACTATCCCATTCGCTAAAGAGCAAGCATTAAAAGGAGAGATAGACTATTTATTACAAGAAGGAATTATTTCTCACAGTGAATCTCCTTATAGCTCCAGTGTTGTATTGTTGAGGAAATCCTTTGGGGAACATAATCTGTGCATAGATTAAAGGAAACTGAATGCTGTCACAGAAAGTCAGGTGGATACATTACCTGATACTAATTAACTGTTTGCCAGATTGAATAAGGCAAAATATTTTTCAACGGTAGACCTCAGTAAGGGATATTATCAGATTCCAGTGAAGCCTGAGATTCGACCTTATCTGGCCTTTAGCACCCCGGAAGGGCACTATGCGTTCAATATGTTGCCTTTTGGATTGAAGAATGCTCCGAGTGTGTTTTCCAGAATGATGAGAAAACAATTGGATCCCCTGAAAAATCCATGTATTACTAATTTCATGGATGACATCCTCATCGCCACGGAAACATTTGAGGAACATTTAGACTCTCTAAATATGTTATTTGACCGACTCAGTGAGTCGAATTTAAATGCTAGACCCACCAAATGTTGTATTGGATGCAAGGAATTGGAGTTCCTGGGACACACGGTACATCAGGGTAGCATGACCCCTGATCCTAAGAACTTGGAGAAATTACAGAGAGCACCCAGACCACAAACTAAGAAGGATGTGAGATCCTTTGTCTCACTTTGTGGATTCTATCAAAAATATATCCATAATTTTAACTCTGTGTGTGCTCCTCTGACGGATCTAACTCGTAAAGGGAAGCCAGATAAAATAGAATGGTCAGCAGAATGTGAGCTGGCATATAAGGAGCTGAAAACAAAAACTCACCAGTAAGCCCATATTGAAACTACCTGATTTGAGTCAGGAATTTGTGGTGAGAACGGACGCTAGTAATGTGGGATTGGGAGCCACGTTTTTACAAAGGTCCTCATCATCAGACGGAGAATTGAACCCCGTAGCTTATGCCAGCCGCAAATTGAAAAGAGCGGAACAAAATTACTCAACTGTAGAAAAAGAATGTTTGGCCTTAGTTTGGGCAATAAAGAAATTCCAGATCTATTTGTATGGTAGGCATTTCGTGGTCCAAAGCGATCATCAGCCCGTGGTTTTTCTTGCTCAATCAAAACATGGTAATGCGCGATTGTTAAGGTGGTCTCTTCTCATACAACCTTACTCGTTTACCATTTAGTACATTCCTGGATCGCAGAACGTTGGGGCAGATTTCTTGAGTAGGCACCCATCTGCAGGAATCCAGGATCACACAAAGGCATAGTGGAGTCAATTTGAACGTGATTGTAACACAGATATGAAAGCTGCACTAGTGGTTAACGCTTTTCTAACGGGGGAGGTATGTAGTGAAGTGAATCTGTATAACAACAAGCTGAAATTCCCCGCTTAAAACTAGCTAACGTATTTTTAAATCCATAAATAACTACAGTATTTGAAATTTGTCTGAGGGCCCAGTCAAATTTACCGCCAACAATTTATCTAGTATATTTGAATTTTTCCAAGAAACAAGTCAAAAATTACCACCCACGACAAAATTTATCGAAGAGCATAGTACCAATTTAACAACCAATCAAATCGTTTCCTTTTCTTGTAGAGACAAGAAAAACTTTGGTTGACGTGGAAATAATGCCTATTTTGTGTTTTTGACTGAACTTAGATAATTTATTTCTTAATAACTAAAGATAATTAAAATGATAGGGATATCTTGAATTATAGCGCTGATATTGCTTAACACATAAACATAAAGATTCCCTCATAATAAAATTATCTTAACTTAGAAAAATTTAATTATTGATATTTTCAAATCAGGGTAAGGTCACATTTAATTACTTAAAAATTACCCAGATGAAAATGCAAAGGACTAACTAAAGGAAAACTATATAGAACGATAGAGAGAAATTGGCCTTTTAATTATCACTTTTAATAATTAAAATCGGGCCACAAATAACTAAAATATATAATAATAAATTTGGTCAGATTAGACAATCACGCTTAGAACTGCTAAAGTTTATATTCTAAAAAAAAATGTAATACCTGCATTTAAATAATTAGCATCCTGTGTGGTGTCCATAATTTCTTCTTTTAATTTTTCTAGCAGTGTTTTTCACCTATTTATTTCTGCCTTATCTAGACTGTCTATTGAACTAACCTGATAAAAGTATTTAGCTAGTATGTTGGCTTTTCCTCTATCTGTTTCAGCTCTCTGGTATTTTAATTGTTGGGATTTTGAATTTCTTGTTGTTTCCTACTTTAATTGCTTTTAGTTTTCTTTAAACTGTAGTTACTTGTGACCTATGGTTTAATGTTTGACATAATGTTCTCCAACTCTTTTCTTTAGCTCTGAATATAATTTTATTTGTTTCATGTCTTATTTTTTTATAGTTTGTGTAATTCTCTTCAGTTTTGGGTTTTCTATACTTTATCAGGGCCGTCTCCCACAATTTCAGTTGTTCTGAGCATTTGTCTGTTAACCGTGGTACTGGATTTTTATCTTTGTTTCTTTTCCTATCTTTACCTTTTTGTGTTGGTTTTAAGTGATCAGGCATATTCCTGTTTGGTATATATTTTATTGCAATTTTTAAAATCTAATTTTTAGTTTTTCTGCAAATATATCTATACTGTTAGATTCAATTTGTTTTATGCTTAGTTTACTTAGCTTCAATTGGAAGGACTCCCAGTTTGCTTTTTTGAGGTTGAATTTGGGTTTGGACCTTCTTGGACTAGTTCTATATTTGTCGTTTAGGTTTATTTCTATGGGTAAGTGGTCTGAGCTGGAGTAATTCAGTACTTAACATTTAGCAGAGGCTAGGTTTGGTGTTATAATACTTATGTCTATTGCTGTATCTCCTCCATTGTTGCATGGGTTAACCCTTGTCACTGAGCCATCATTTAGTATGATTAGCTCAGCACTTTCAATGTAGTCCAACAGTCTTTTTCTTGCTGGATCATTACTGTTGTTACCCCATGCCTCGTGGTGTGCATTAAAGTCACCTACCAATAATGTTCTTTGGTCTACTTGTGTGTTAATAGTGGCAATGTCCCTATCGGTTATTACTCTTGGGGCTATAAATGTTTATTATTTTTAAGTTATCTGGCTCACTGTCTACTGTTACACTTATTCCTTCAATATTTTTTGTGTTGAATTGTTCCCAATTTAATGTTTTGTAGTCTTCATGTATTAACAAGGCCACGCCCCCTCCTCTTCGCTCCGGTCTATCATTTCTAAGTGTTATATATCCTTGGTAGTTCAGTTTCTGTTTGGGGTTCAGGAGGGTTTCTTGTATTGCAAAGATGGGTTTTGCCTCCTTATACTGTCCCATAAGAGACATCAAGTTCTTCCTGGCACCCCTACAGTTCCACTGAACTACTTTGATAGCTCTAGAGTCTTTGGTCCCCATTTAGTATGGTTAGCTTAGTTATGTTATTGTTTTTATCAGGTTATTTGATAAGGGATCTACTTTTTTGGGTTTTGCTCACTATCTCTCATGTTCTCCACAAACTCATCATTCCAAGTAACCATTTTACTCCGAACTCTTTCTACTAGGTATGATAGGAGTAGTTCCTTAATTTTTTCTTTTATTTATCTTTGTTGTCCTGGTTTTTTATCATTTTATTCTCTTGTCTTTTTTTCGTCTGTCAAAATAGCTCTTTCTATCTCTATTTTTTAAAGTATTTCTTCATTATCTTCTTTTATCTCTGCTCTATTTTTGAGGTCTCTCTCTCTCTATTGCCTGTTGTGCTACTTTTATTTCTTCTAGTACCTGTCTGGCTTGGATGAAGTGTTGTTCTGTCTCTTCTGTGTTGTCATCTTCTTTACTGTTTATGAGTGTTTTAATGTAATCTTCTTTCTTGATTTTTTCCTTTATGTCTTTCACTTCACTGGTTATTTGTTTTATTTGTTTCTTAATGATACTTTCTTGGGAGTTTTGGAGATGGTTGTTTGTTTTCTGTCTTTCTTTTATTTGACAGAATAGTTTGTTTGTTTCTAGTGATTCTTTTAATATATGTTTTGTCTCTTGATAGATTGGGCACCCCTGATATCTGGCACCGTGATTACCCTGGCAGTTTGCACATTTTCAGTTTTTGTTTTCTCGTTTATAATCTTTGTCCTCCTTAGCCATTGTACAGTCCACATGCTTGTGGGCTCCCGCACAAAAACTACACCTAGTCGCTCTTTTACACACATGTTGGGTATGGCTAAAGCCTTGACAGTTTGTGCATTGTATGATGCTATGTATGAATATCTCTGTCATTTTGACTCTCTGGTGGAGTTTGACCTGCTTGGGTATTTCTGTGCCATTTACACTTAGCACTACCACTGTCGTATTCTTTTGCTCTTTGGTTTTTATTCTTTCTACTTTCTCTATCTTTGTTTGTGGGTTTTCTTTCATTATGTTAGTGCGGATCTCCTCATCTGTTAGGTTTGAATCGACCCCTTTGATGACGAATCTTCGAATCTCCTTGATCAACTCAATCTGTACCTTATCCCATGTGCGAGTTGTACTTCTTTTGGGTAACTCTTTAATTCATGTAGTAGTGCCTTGCCTTTTTCTGTGTTGTTTACAGTGATTGTTTCTCCATTTTTATGTTTTTGCACTTTGTCAATATATTTTTTTGTCTATTATTTTTTTTTCTAAGATAACCATGATTTTGTCATCGTGGAGGGCTCTCAAGCTGGCTTCTGTCCTCCTATGTGGGTGACTTTAACTCTTTTTCTCTGGGTTTTTGTTTCCTTAGTCTGTCCTCGGCACATTCTTTGTGTTCTTTGGTTTCCTGGGTATATTGGTCTGCATTTCCCTATTTGTCCTTCCTAATGTGTTCTGCGGCTTTATTTCCTGTCGAAGTTGGTGTTCCATTGTGTGCAGCACCTTGCTTTGATGTCCGAATTTATGTTTTTTTCTCGTTGCTTTTTTTTTTTATTCCATGTCTTTATTTACTTCAGAGTTCACTTTTATTTTGTCCTTGATGGTTTCAATTTTGTCCTTAATTTATGTGTCCTTTAGACCAGGGCTTTTGTTCCTTTCATTTTCTGTCCGTTTTGATGTTCCTTCCTAAGTATGTCTTTCTGTTGTTTTGTTCCAAGTTTTTCCCTCCCCTGACTGCAATCTGGTTAGCATTATGTTGGACTTATTTGCTCTTATTGTGCTACAAATATTTTTTTGTATACGAGTTGTCTTTACTTTTTTTATGTTGTCTAATTCCTCTATTATTATTTTATACCTATCACCAATGACTTACAATTAGTATTTATGCTCTATCTAGAGCCTAATGCTAAATTAACACCAGACAAGTTAATATATATATATTTTTAAAATAATATATAAATTTTAAATAATGTTTATATATCAATAGTTAAAAGCTGACTAGTTCTACTACTAAGCTAGTAAATTTGAATTAATTTTAATTTTGTTCACGCGCGGCTCAGCGATGAAAGATGCCTGTATTAGTTACACAAAGAAAAACAAGATGGCTATTGCACTTTACAAATGAAGACCCCACGTGGTTGGCCTACCTGGGCTTATTTATTCTATTTCACTAATATTTTTATTTATATCAATACTCCTATCAATTATTAACTAACGTTAAAAGCAATTAACCAATACTAGAGGTGATTAATAATATTTAGTTTAAATACGTTAGAGAAGAGAAAAAACGTATCTGAAATTCGTCTTGTGTAGTGTACTGAAAACTTTCACTGGATGTAGAACGAGCGAGCGAGAATACGTCTGTCCGCTTCTGAAGTCGGAAGTCGAATGCGTGTCCTCCCACTGTTGTTGTTTTGAAGAGGTGATGGGTGGAGAGCGGGCACTTAACAGCTGACCGTTATTGCCTCTTCTTGTTCCATCTTGGTCTACCCTGTTCAACCTGAAAAGTGGTTATAATTGGGGTATTTAGTGTCATTTTATTTACCAATTGTGTATTTAATTTAAATAACTATTGTCTTTTGCAGTTGCTGATTTTAATTTATATTAGTATTTGTCCATTTTATTTACTCTTTTGTATTGTTTATAGATAACTATTGTCCTTTACACTTGGTTTTAATTTGTATTAGCATTTGTTCTTGTTGAGTTGTTGCTTTTTTTTTTATTAAGCATCGTTGTCTTTCCTTGTCCAATTAGTAGTTAGTAATTTTTTTTTTTATGATTTGTTAGTTTGTTTTTTTTTAGCTTGATTTCTATTTGATTGAATGTTTTTTTCTGAAGTACTTACCTTTATATATTTTCCTTGGTTTTGTGTATATATCTTTTGAGTATTGATTGGGCATCTCCTGGGGCATCTATACTTAAAACCTTATCACCTGTCATGTCAATATTGTGATTTCTATAGTACGTTTTTAGTTCAAGCCTCTGTTGTTCGTACTTTTTACTGTGGATCAGGTAGTGGTCAATGTCATTTTCTTCCTGACATTCTTGGCAATGTGGTTCCTCTATTATAAAGTATGCTGCACCGAGACGGAGACGCCACACTTTTTTTTCGGTGGTATCTTTAATTCTTCTCTGACCTGGCATGTCCTTGTTGGTTCTTTCAGCAATTTGAACGCGTGTCTGCCTTTTCTACTGTTCTTCCATGTTGTCTGCCATTCCTCGTTTATAGTTAGCCTCACTTGGCTCTTGATTTCCGACCTTCCCAGTCCTGCTCTAATATTGTTTTTACTTATTCTTCTATTCTTGGCGTTCTGGTCTGCCAAGTCGTTACCAGCTATACCTTTGTGTGCCGGAACCCACACTAGCCTCACACTACATCCTCTGTTCCCTAGTGATGTATTAATTGCTAGAACTTCTTCCTTTATGTCTGGCCGGCTACATTTACCTGGGTGTTCTAGTGCTTGTAGTGATGATAGTGAGTCTGTGAATATTGTAACAGCTTCTGGTGGGT
This sequence comes from Oreohelix idahoensis, assembly GCA_024509875.1. Classification (NCBI taxonomy): domain Eukaryota; kingdom Metazoa; phylum Mollusca; class Gastropoda; order Stylommatophora; family Oreohelicidae; genus Oreohelix; species Oreohelix idahoensis. The sequence goes on from JAMPIV010022618.1 coordinate 263,637, forward strand.
TATTTTCGATTATTTCTAAACTTTTTAGAATTGCTACCATCTCTGCTGTAAAAATCAAAACCCCTTCTGTTGCACTGTAGCTCTTTTTAATTCTCCCCTGTGGTATTACGAAACCTGCACCTAGTTGCCCACTATCACCCTTGGATCCATCAGTGTAGACGGCTAGACTATGTTTTGTTAGTTGATCAATGAACTTTCTACTTATCATTTTGGCTTCCTTATCTTTTATGTTTTGTTTGATCTTTTCAGTAATAGTCTATGATTGGTGTTTTTAGTTCCCAGGGTGGTATTGTGCTTCTATATTTATTACTATTTTAAATTGTGTTTGACAGTTCTTTAAACTGCGTTAGATCTTCTATAGTTCTCCACCCTGTTGGATACCTATCTTTATTTGGTTGGTTTTTGACAAATGCTTTAAGTGCTGGGTGGGTCACTTCTAGTGCTACTTTACTCCAATAATTTAATCTTAGTTCTTTCCGTCTTAGACCAAGGGGGGTATGCCAAGAGCTACTTCTAGCGCTTCTACTTGAGTTGATATAAATGCACCTGTAATGGTTCTCATGGCTGCATTTTGTATTCTGCCTAGTTTTGCTTTGTCATACATTGATCTAACGACGAAGCTGAGCCTAAGAGGTGCCATATGCCATATATCATTCCATGTCAAGGACCTCTGCAGGGCTCCTTCCCATGTAGTCCATTGGTCTTGTTGGACCTGCTGCACTGCTTTTTGCAACCTCTTATCATTCTCAGCTCCTCGTATCTCCTGAACTACCATGTTTCTGCGCTCCCTGCTTGATGCCTTGGACCACAAGCGGATGTCTCCATGACCAAATCCCCGTCTATTCGTTTGTGTGTATCCCATTACCTCCGTCAGTTTGAGTGACTCTTGGGCAGCATCATGAGCTTCTTCCACTCTCCACTTCCTTCCCGTTTTTAGTGTGGGCTGAATGGACTTAACCACGTCATCAGCTGACTCGCGTAGCATCATTGCAAGCCTTGCCTTTCCAACTTTGTACTCTTCAACAACTGACTTGAAAGGAAGGAGAAGTTTTGACTTTTTGCAGTACAGTGCTACATCTGACAGACCTGGTCGTACCCCTAGCCATATATATATAAATATATAAATAAATAAATAAATAAATATATATATATATATATATATATATATATATATATATATATATATATATATATATATATATATATATATATATATATTTGTTGTTGTGTGCTTCGGTATCGTTTATTCTGCTCATCCTATGGTCACACTCTGTCACTGTAACAAATTACATATAATTTAAACAATCAATCATCCTATGGTCACACTCTGTCACTGTAACAATAAAAATATAATTTAAACAATCAATCATCCTATGGTCACACTCTGTCAATGTAACAAATAACATATAATTCACACAATCAATCATCCTATGGTCATACTCTGTCAATGTAACAAATAACATATAATTCAAACAATCAATCATCCTATGGTCACACTCTGTCAATGTAACAAATAACATATAATTCAAAGAATCAATCATCCTATGGTCACACTCTGTCACTGTAAAAAATAACATATAATTCAAACAATCAATCATCATATGGTCACACTCTGTCACTGTAAAAAATAACATATAATTCCAACAATCAATCATCCTATGGTCACACTCTGTCACTGTAACAAATAACATATAATTCAAACAATCAATCATCCTATGGTCACACTCTGTCACTGTAACAAATAACATATAATTCAAACAATCAATCATCCTATGGTCACACTCTGTCACTGTAACAAATAACACATAATTCAAACAATCAATCAATACCCTTTAGCTCACCAAGGAGCATAGGCCTTCCACGAACACATGCTATGTCCTCCTGTCACGTGACACCAGTTCAAGGTCTTTCCTTGTCATCCTTACCATTTTTTATTTTCTTGAACACCTGATCGCTAGCGCAGTGAGGTAACCATTACACCAGCGCGGCTCCCTATGCTCCACTTAAATTTCTTACCACTCCCTTCAGAATGCACTTTAGAAGCACACCTCAACGCAATAGTACAATTAAAACACAAAAAAATAGTTAAACCTTCTTAAAACGACTTGCACTACGGTATTATTTTATTTCAAGGCAGTTACGCCGTCAAAAAAAGTTTCTTTTTTTTTTCTTCCTCGTTTGAGGTCGCATATTTTTTCCTCGCATGAGGTCGCATTAGTACCCGCCCAAACCCGGCCCTGGTCAAGACCACATGTCCCAACACAAGAAGACCCAATGACAAACTGTGTCACTGTAGTGATCTTCTGTGTTCTCACACAAAGGACCTAATGACACATGAATGTCACTGTACTGGTCCCTGTGTCTAGACACATGATACCAGCCAAAGGCCGGATATTAGGCCGTTGGGTTTGCACAGCGTTAGTTAAACCTTCTTAAAACGACTTGCACTGCGGTATTATTTTATTTCAAGACAGATACAGTCTTATTTATGTATGGCAGTTACGCCGTCAAAAAAAGTTTCGTGTTCCACTTTTTTTTTTTTTTTTTTTGTCAACATCTTTATTCACATTCCTTAGAAATTTACAAAGCCATATGCATTGATACATTGACAATAATAGCATGAATATTAGTATAAAAATGAAAATACAATGAGCAGCTGTATTTTAAAAAAAAAAAAAAACCGGTACACTTGTGTATGAAACTTTTGCATCAAGCTTTTATTAATTTTTTTTTTTTCACTACGGTATTATTTTATTTCGTGACATACATTCTTATATATATATATATATATATATTTTTTTTTTTTTTTTTTTTTTTTTCAATCTTTATTTGCATTTCATTTGAGTTTACAAAACACGTTCATTTTACATATTTTCATGAAGAAATTTCAGTGAAAAGACAATTACACAATGAACAGTTGTATAGAAAAAAAAAAAAATATATATATATATATATATATATAATAAAAATTCGCTTCCTCGCACCCATTCATTAACCAAAAAAAACTCTTTCTTGCCCATTTAAAAGGGTTATACATTGTATATTTGTTTGTAATGATAGTAGTGATTAAAGGGAGAAGGGGAAAAGGGATAAAGGAACCATACTACCTTGTTCTTGAAATTATAATGCACACTCGTTTTTATAGTGATAACGGGGGGGGGGGGGGGGTGTTTTGGTGGTACTTTTTTTTTCACATTCCGTTGAAGTTGACAAAGACATTATACATGGAAACATTGACAATAATAGTTTGAACATAAGCATAACAACGAATATACACTGTGCAGCTATAAAAAAATATATATATTTTTTAAAATTACTTCCACACCTTGCACACACGCATTTACACACTCTAGTACTCCCAGGTTACACATTTTACATTTTTGGTAATGGTAGTGTTGATTAAAATAAAAAAGAGAAGGAAGAGAAAAAGAAAGAAAGAAAAAGACCTTGCACCCACTTATTGGAAATATAGAGCGTACTCTTTATTCTTTAGTGATAACGGGAGGGGGGTAGGTTTTTTAAATAGTAATATTACAAACATCATGTGCATTATTAAAATACAAGGTCAAATTGAAATACAGATGAAAGTCATATACACTCGTAGACACACACTTCTACCAAAAGTCTACTCTCATTAACATAACAATGAAACAACTATCGTGTGATATTTACATTCATAGTCAAAACGTCAAGTCAAGTCAAGCCATGCTGTGCGATTCTCCCCCTGAATTTAAGATCATTTGGAGTACAAAAACCGCGTCAAAAGCCCTCCCACGAACACACTCAGGGACCATCGGACAATGCAGACCTTGACACTTCAACGGCGTCCAGAAATGTGGTCAACATGACCTCCCGTAAATACAGGAGTAGTTTTATAAAAGGTTCTTTTTTTTTTTTCCCCCCCCCCCCCCCCCCATTGTGGACAACCAGTCATTATATTGCTCCTCTCCACGGAAATCTTTAGTAAATTATTACTTTGTTTGTTTGTTTATTATTAGGCTTGTTTATTCGATTTCTCAAGATGAAATAGAGCTGTTTTCTGCTATTATATGACCAAGATATGAGAACCTCTTAAATTGGCCCAGAAGTTATTCATTTATTTTTATTTTTAATGTTGGCTTATCGTCTGTTTTGCTAATTATCATAGTTTTCGTTTTCTCAATGTCAGTGTCCAGTACATATTTACGACTTATGCTGTTTACTTGCTTCACCAGTTCTTATAATCCCAGATCACTTTCAGCTAACACAATTGTATCATCTGCACATCTATTATCTAAGGTTGTTTATTTATCTATTTCAAAATAAACAACCTTCCCAAATGATAATAGGCGCGTAAGTGGATGATACGAATCAAAATTCCCATACAGTGGTGATTGTTTTACAAAATAAACTAAGCCTGAAATTAAATTTCTTTTGGGCGAACTTTTCGACCGTAAAGACTCGCATGTTAATTAAAGGCTCGGGATTTATTCTGTTTTTCATCATGCAGACCAGGCGCAAGAGAGTAGATAGAAAAATAACTAATTCTCCAGACATTAAGGTATTTTATATTTGGACATGCGCCCTAATATAACTGGCTAGGTTGATCGGGACTCGCCTCGCCAAAACGAGGCAATATTTTATTTTTTTTTAAATTTAAAAAAAGTAGATAGAAAGATTTTGCTATGAAGTGACAAACTCTAGGGCAATGTTCCCATATTTGGAATTTTCTGACGTTTTGAGCTTTCATACAGTTTTAAAGTTTAAGGGTCACTTCTTTTCAACTTTTTGTTTTGGTAAAGTTATACACAGCTGTACGGGAAACTGAATGTGAAATAATAACATACAAAAGTGGGACGAATCCACAAAAAAACTTAGTTTAAACGTACGTGCTCCGAAAAGTGGGCCCACGTCTCAAACGCCAATGAAATTCGGTCAGGAATATTGGCCTGTCGTCCTTTGAATGTTAATATAAGAAGTAACTTTGTGAAGTTACTGTTGTTCAGTCCTAGCATTGTCTCTGCTTATCCAAATAGTATTTATAAAATGAATCCATAAGATCCTGCTCTGTCTTAAAGATGATGGTAGCCATCAGTGAAAGAATTGGCTCATGGGAGATACAAGAGAACATGAAAGATGTGTTCGTCATCATCAGCGTTCACCTTTACGTTCCTCGTGGAGCATGGGACTACTACTGCAGCTTTTCCCCTTGCAGGATGCCTGCACCAAGCACTCAGATGCTCTTTTGACGGTGTTTATGTGGTAATTTGTATGACATGATGAGATTGTCAGCCCCACGCACAACCTGCTAATAACGACTTGTACGACATGCCTGAAGATGCAGTAGGCCCATTCTTCCTTTGTCTATTCAGAGACCCCGGGAACCACACAAAGAATACAACTAATTAGAGCAAATTGTTAGAGACTCCACCGATATCAAGACACAGGTTTATGAGGTGGGGGTGACTGGTTTATTTCAATGTTGCCTTTTCCTTCCTTAACTCAAGAACATGGTTCATGGCCTTTACCAAAACTGTTAACTAAAATACTGCATGACGATGAGAGAAGTCTGAGACAGGCCTCCAACTTGACGAGAGTAATATATAAATTACAAAATAAAATGGTATGGAATAACTTTTACAAATTAAGGTAAACAGCTCCGACGCCTGGCTGAGCCACAATTGGATGAGGTCCAGTGTGGATTCCCAGCAAACCAAAGTACTCAAGACCTAATCTTCACACTCAGACAGCTGAGTGAAAAGGCCCTTGAGTATAAGAGTGAGATCCATCTTTGTTTCATAGATCTGGAAAATGCGTTTGACAGGGTCCCCTGGAGCAACTTTGGGATTGTTTGGCAAGGAAGAATATTCCAGCACCTCTGATTCATGATATAAAAGCTTCTACAAGTCTTGCAGAAATTATGTGAGGACAGCAAACCATAAGTCAGAAGAGTTCAGGACCACCACTGGTGTAAGACAAGGTGATATCCTATCACCTTACCTCTTCATACTCCTTATGGACGATGTCATCAAGGTATGTAAGGAGAGAACAAGAAAGTATTCAGTGGGGTACTGGAAGATGAGACAGGTCTATATTTCAGAGCTGGCATTTGCTGATGATGTTGCCCTGATTGCTAAATCAGAGGCACATCTCCAATCCAACCTGCAAGTCTGGAAGGAAGAGCTAGAGAAGAGAGGGATGGTCATAATGTGGTGAGTTGGGATTAATTAAATATATTTATAGGGGACTTAGTGTACTGACTGAGATCAGCTGTAAAGGTCTCTGTATCTATTAAGTTTGGTGTATTACAGAGTACCTTACTTGCTACCACATGTCGACCTCAGTCAGACTTATTCTGGATTTGTATGATGACTGCGTTAATGTCTAGGGTATGATAGTGATGGAGTGTAAGTTCACAACAACCAACAGACAGATAAACACCTACGTTAAGAACCACAACAGTAATAATACTGTGACCATCACAAACACCTAACACTTTAAATATTTATCTTAAGTAAGTCAAGTGTTAAAATTGATATAATGTATTGGTTACTCCAACATATATATATATATAGATATCCTGATCCGGCAACAATGTGAATCAGGAATCTCAATCAAATGTAATCATAAGGGTTATGTACAAAATTTTATACAAAGGATATTTGTTCAGACATATACTCTTATAGTCATATGAATGTATTGTGGTGATGTGTTAATATGAGGTAATACTGGCTTTGATTGCTAAGTTGTTGTGTGTCATCATAACTGGATGTGTTTTGACTGGTGGAACTATTATTATTTGGTTCACCAATTCTCTTTCTTTCACAAAAAACTTTCTATCCCTTTTGTTTTTTATTTTTCAATCAAATCAGGGATCTTTTATATATTTTATATATATATATTTAAATAAGGTTATGGTAAGGTTGAGCTTGTTCGTGCTGACAAACTCTTAACTTCAAATGCAGGGTCAGGAAACGTGACTCCTCTGCTCTCTTGCTTCTCAGATGTAAGTTTGTTAGATGATGGCCTCTATCGGGTACTGGGAGTCTGCTGCCAGCTTTCTGGATCATGCAATACTCTGACCTGACGATGCACTATCACCCTCTATACCACGGCCCCTGAAATGAGAAGGTTGTGCCTCCTTCTTCATAACCAATATATATATATAACATTATTCCACACAGAAGTACATGACAATACAAACCACATCCAGCTCAGCGCTTTAGGCCAACTGCTAGCTTTTCATTTGACAATATACACCAGTATTCCTCTCCCTAATGGTTCTACTCTTCTTCAATTACAGCTGTAATCCCGTCCATACAATAGGATAGGTGTTATGTTACTATATGGCAATCCAATACATATAAATGCAGTTATACTCCTCTCTGCCAATCTTGTATATAGTGGAGCAATATCTAGGCTTTGCCTCATGTTTGCTGCTGAACCACACACATACAGACATAATTCATCATTTCACAATTAAATTTCATAAAATACATATTAAAAATGTCTATCTTACCACAGTCGTAAGGAAATATACACGCTAAAGATGACTTGCACAGTTTTGTTCTGCGGTATGTCCAGGCTTATATATTATATATATTTTTGGCTTTGAGGATAACCTTGCCTGATCTCATCTGTCAGCATGTGGAACGATATGGCGTCCCCTCTGTGAATTTTCTTGCCAATATCCAGTACATTAGCCAATCAGTTTGAATATATTCAAACTGGAACACAGTTATTCAAAACTTTCATTCACTTTTACTCCGTTTCTAGGCATCTATTTGTTATTCATAGGTCACCCCAATCAAATTTCTCCTCACTTCAAGTCATCCAATGGCCTCCGTCGTACGATCTTATACTTACGGTAACTATTATGTTTCGACCAAAATCAGGGGATTCCCCCAGCAGATTATGATCAAACCTGACAGCATCTCTGTTCTCTATATGTTTTATTACCAATAACTAATTACCTAATGGACTTTTTAGATAATTTAATACATATTCTTGGTCTCCTAGCCTTCTTGGACACGAATATACAATTATCATAAGAAGAAATGGCTTATTTAAAAATACTGTCTTTTTTCGATCTTAGTTGTTTATTTTTAAATAACATCTGTCCGCATCTTTTTAACTGTACTATCAGTATGAAGTCAGGAATCAGATGTAAAACAGTAAAGTTTCAGGTTTCCTAATAAACATTAAACATGTTTTCTAAACCTAATGTCATGTCTAGTTAGTTTTTATCACTGTTTATTTGAAATCGCTCTCACTCGCTTGCCATTGGCGTTCACTTTTGAATCGCGAGACGACGTAGTATTATGCTTCGCTCAGTCCATCCTCTCTCTCGTTCTTATTCCGTCTGTCTTTCTAGGTTAACACTGTAAGTGATCTTAGGCACTTTTTGTTAGTTGAAGAATCAAGGTCGTCTAGAAAAGTTGGCTACACATTCTATTTTTAGAACCTACTGTTATTGCAGTATCGTTTTGCTCAAGCCTTTCTTTGTAAGAACAAACGAATTAGGACAAGTAAAATCTTGGGTTAGCCATTACGGCGTTATACAACTAAGGCGTTATCTATACTGGGAAAGCACTGGTCTTTCTCCATTCTTCTTCCTATCATATATTGGCTTTACATTTATATTCTAATTTATATAGGGGTATTAGAATTTTTCACTACAATTCTCCCCACTTAAAACAGACATCATATGTCAGTCCTTAATTCTATATACACGTAGATAAATTTCTATCTATGCTTGGTGATTTCTATGATTCTCATCACACGGATGGCGGCTTAGAAAATCAGAACCTAGGTTAGTTTTTCCAGAAATGTATTCTATACTGAACTGATATGGCTGTAATAATAAAGACCAGCGCAATAATCTAGCATTTTCATGTCTTGCTTGCGCTAGAAAAGACAGGGGTTTGTGATCCGTTTGTAACTTGAATACCTTCCCATATAGATAAATATTGAATTTCTTTATCACCCATATCCCTGCGAGACACTCTTTTTCACTAGTTGAATAATTTTTCTCTGCTGTATTCAACTTACGACTAGCATATGCCACTGGGGTTAATTCCCCATCCAGTGAATCTGACTTCTGTAACAGGGTGGCACCCAACCCTAGATTACTAGCATCCGTTCTCACGATGAATTCTTGACTTAAGTCAGGTAATTTCAAAATAGGTTTGCTTGTGAGCTTTTCCTTCAATTCTTGGTAAGCGAATTCACACTGTGGTGTCCAGGTAATTCGATCTGGATTCCCTTTGCATGTCAAATCAGTTAACGGTGCACATATGGAGTTAAAGTTTTTGATATACTTTTGGTAGAAACCACATAATGAGACAAAAGATCTCACGTCTTTCTTTGTTTGTGGCCTCGGTGCTTTTCTCAGTTTCTCCAAGTTCTTGGGGTCAGGGGTCATATTTCCCTGATGGACTGTGTGTCACAAGAATTCTAATTCTTTACAACCAACGCAACATTTGGTTGGTCGGGCGGTCAAATTCGCTTCTCTAAGTCGATCAAACAACATGTTCAGAGAGTTAATGTGTTCCTCAAATGTTTCTGTCGCTATGAGAATATCATCCATGAAGTTTGTGATGCATGGATTATTCAGGGGATCCAACAATTTTCTCATCATTCTAGAGAAGACACTGGGCGCATTTTTCAATCCAAATGGCAATCTGTTAAATTCATAGTGTCCCTCTGAGGTACTGAAAGCTAGATAAGGTCTAACCTCAGGCCTTACTGGAATCTGATAGTAGCCTTTGCTCAGATCCACCTTTGAGAAATATTTAGCTTTATTCAGCCTGGCAAACAGCTGATTTGTATCAGGTAAGGGATCCACCTGACCTTCTGTGATAGCATTCAGTCTCCTGTAATCTATACACAGCCTGTGTTCTCCAGAGGGTTTTCTTAACAGAACTACACTGGAGCTGTAAGGTGACTCACTGCGCGAGATAATTCCTTCCTTCAGCAAGTAGTCTATCTCCTCCTTCAATGATTTCTCTTTAGCGAAAGGAATCGAATAGGCTCTCATACAGATTGGTGTGGGGTCTGTAAGTTTCATATCATATGTCAATAAATTTGTATGCCCCGGACGGTCTGTTAGCACATCTGTATGATCATCTAGAACCTGTTGCACTCTCTCCTTCTGATTTTTCGTTAAATGTGTACTGATTTTCACCTGTGCAGCGGTCTCACAGGGGTGTAATGGATATTCAAATGATGAAAGTGGTTCCTTTTTCATCTCCATTGCAATGGACAAGGTCAGCAAATGTGTCTCTTCCTGATTTTCTCTTTCCAAATATTTCTTCAGGAGATTCACATGATAGATTTTTTCTTTCCCCTTCTTATCTATCTTATAATTTGTTCTAGACACTTTCTCTAGAACTGTATATGGACCTTGCCATCCTATTTGCAACTTATTCTGGCTACCTGGTAGAAGAAGCAGTACCTTCTCTCCCACAGCCAAATCTCTGTCTTTTGCTTTCTTGTTATAATAGGCAGCATGCTTTTTCCTGGCTTGTCTCAAATTTTCATTGGCAAGTTTCCAGCCAGTTTTTAAACGAGTGGTCAGCTCATTCACATATTGGTATGATGATGTAATATTTTCCTCTGCCTTTTCATCAGTCCACGTTCTTAACAAGGTTACATATGGACTTTGAATATTGTTGACCTGTTTTTCCAAGTACCGGTATGGTCTCTTCCACTAGAAGCACTATAGTGATGATTTTTCTTCCCAGAATCATCATTCACAAATCGACCGCTACCAATTCTTTTCTTGGGGCTTTCTCCCCACTTAAAATTCCTTGTGAGAGTTCTCCTCTCTGCCTTTTCTTCCTCCAGTTTACATAAGTCCGATCGAGGGATTTTCGGCTTATTCTGGGGTAAGACATCTCTTTGTACTCGCTGCATAGTGGCCATTGTAAAACATCCAAGTGAAGACTCTCTGTGAAAAGGGGCCTCCCAGTCCACTCTGTCCTCTTTATTAAATTTATTTTTCTTTCCATTGTCAGGCCTAAGTTTGCCCCGTGGCGTGTCTAGGTCCTGATCAATGTTCCCACTTGTGGGTGTTCCCTCATGTAATATGCCACATCTTTCTACAAAATTCTCAATGTCAAACATTGCCTTGGGCCAATAATAATTTTGAGCCACCTTTTGGATGATGGTACCTATTTTCTCATGGTCCCCATCTTTTCTCACATGTAAGCTCCTTATTAACTCTGCCCTATACTTTTTAGGAAGTACCTGCTGTCCCCGACCATTGGATCTAGTTCCGGTCTTCCTATAAATCAGTTTGTTCTTCATATAGAAGTCTCCTTTTCCTGGAGGTGTATGACATGTTGACAATTTCTTAAAACAATGCTTGAGGGTCTTATCCCCAGCCTGCGCCTTCCTCATCTCTTCTGGAGTGGTATTTATCAGAATATCCTCCTCCTTTCTAGAGGTCGACCTGACCTGAAGGGTGGCCATTACTATAGGATTCCTTCTACAACGGTCAGTATCATGATTGTTCATTCGACAATTCTTACACCACTTCTTTCCTTGGTTGAAAAATTTTCTTTCGTCAAATTTCCTTTCATCGAATTGTGGGGGTTTATTCTTATTATCATACCGTGGCCTATCAAACTGGTGTTTACCTTTGTTCTGATCTCTATGATCAAACTTTTTAAAATTTTGTGGTGCCTTAAAATTGTCTACCTGTTTCTTTTTATTACCTGTTACCTCTGCTTGAGCTGCTTGATACCTTTCAGCAACATTTAGCAACTCACCCAGCCTCTCTGCACCTTGTTCCATGAGAAACTTTCTCAGGTCTGGACCCATGGACTCTCTTAGCTGCTCTATAAGAATCATTTCCTTAAGATCTTGGGTTTTCCCCAGAGCAGTCCACTTCTCCAAATATGTCTCTAACCGTGCAGAGAACTGGTGATATGTCTCACCTGACAGTAGTTTAGCATTTCTGAACCTTTTCTTATAAAATTCTCCGTTCTTTTCATACCTTAACAAAAGAGCCTGCTTTAACATGTCATAATTGTCCTGATCATATCTGCTCAACTTAGCAAAAACGTCATAAGCTGTACCACGAAGGCCTTGTGATAACTTTAGGCTCCACCTTTCTCTCTCTAACCCATATGTGGTAGCTAAAAGTTCATATCTATTTAGGTAACTTTCTATGTCATCCTCTTTTTCCACAAAATGGTCTAAATGAAAACCCTTTGCTGAGGTTGAGGCTCCCTGACTGGCAGTAGCATCGGAGGTAAAGGGACTGGCACCATTTTCAGGAGCATGGCTTTGAATCTCAAACTCCCTTAGTCGTAGCTCATGTTCCCTTTGTAATCTTTTCTCCTCCTTTTCTGCTTCCCTGTCTGCAGCCTGTTTCCTTTCCTCCGCTTCTCTTTCTGCAGATAATCTCTTTTCTTCAGCCTCCAATGCCCTAGCCTCTTTGTCAGCCTCAATCTTCTTCTTCTTCGATCCTTAACCACCGACCGTCAAAGCAGTCAGTGGCCATCACGCCTAGTGGCGTCTTGTAGGGCAACAACAAATTGATTCCACTTTGCACGGTCGGTGGCCATCCTTCGTACAGTGCCCCAACTCTGGTTCATTCTTTGCATCTCAGCCTCCACAGTCCTCCGCCAAGTTGTTTTTGGTCGGCCTCTCTTTCGCTTTCCTTCAGGGGTCCAAAGCATGACTGTTCCTGTTTTGCGGTCAGGACATCCGTTTTCATGTCAGTGGCTTCCTTTCGGCTTTCACCACTGGCAGTCATACGAGCCACAGACTCCGAATGTCCATCCCGCAGCAAAGTTTGTTCATTTGATGTTGTTTCCGTAACTTCATTATTTTTTTTACATAGACAGGGGTGTCAGCCCTATGCTAAAACCCCCCACCTGGAGGACCAGGGTACCAGCTTTTGTCTGACCCCTACCCACACAGACCAGTCCAGCTTGGTTGAACCTACCAGGAGTAAAACTCCCACTGGCATAGCTCTGGGGATTGTCAGGGTACGCAAGCTGCCATACCGCTACAAGGTATAGGTACCATTGATGGCAGAGCCTCAATCTGCAGCCTCTTAATTTCTTTATCAGCCTCAATTTTTAACTTTTTTTCTTCTGCTATCTTCCTATCCTCCCTTTCAATATATTTGTCACATTCTGACGTTACATATTGAATTAAAGCTTGGCCCTCCATGTTCACATCTCTCGCAGTCTGTACAGCCGCAGACCGAAACTTTGCCAAGTCAGCCATTTTCTAACAGGCAAATTTATACAATGTTTAACTAAACAATTCTATCTATGACTAATTATACTAAGGACAACCACAAGCACTGAGAGCTCAACCTTATTTATTTTCCACCCAGGAATACCTTTTTAATTGTTATAGTTCCCTGAAATGAGCTACCCAATATAATTGAAAAGTTCAATCCCAGGAGCGAGACCCCAATATATGTGGTGAGTTGGGATTAATTAAATATATTTATAGGGGACTTAGTGTACTGACTGAGATCAGCAGTGAAGGTCTCTGTATCTATTAAATTTAATGTATTACAGAGTACCTTACTTGCTACCACATGTCGACCTCAGTCAGACTTATTCTGGATTTGTATGATGACTGCGTTAATGTCTAGGGTATGATAGTGATGGAGTGTAAGTTCACAACAACCAACAGACAGATAAACACCTACGTTAATAACCACAACAGTTATAATACTATGACCATCACAAACACCTAACACTTTAAATATTTATCTTAAGTAAGTCAAGTGTTAAAATTGATATAATGTATTGGTTACTCCAACATATATATATATATAGATATCCTGATCCGGCAACAATGTGAATCAGGAATCTCAATCAAATGTAATCATAAGGGTTATGTACAAAATTTTATACAAAGGATATTTGTTCAGACATATACTCTTATAGTCATATGAATGTATTGTGGTGATGTGTTAATATGAGGTAATACTGGCTTTGATTGCTAAGTTGTTGTGTGTCATCATAACTGGATGTGTTTTGACTGGTGGAACTATTATTATTTGGTTCACCAATTCTCTTTCTTTCACAAAAAACTTTCTATCCCTTTTGTTTTTTATTTTTCAATCAAATCAGGGATCTTTTATATATTTTATATATATATTTAAATAAGGTTATGGTAAGGTTGAGCTTGTTCGTGCTGACAAACTCTTAACTTCAAATGCAGTGGCAGGAAACGTGACTCCTCTGCTCTCTTGCTTCTCAGATGTAAGTTTGTTAGATGATGGCCTCTATCGGGTACTGGGAGTCTGCTGCCAGCTTTCTGGATCATGCAATACTCTGACCTGACGATGCACTATCACCCTCTATACCACGGCCCCTGAAATGAGAAGGTTGTGCCTCCTTCTTCATAACCAATATATATATATAACATTATTCCACACAGGAGTACATGATAATACAAACCACATCCAGCTCAGCGCTTTAGGCCAACTGCTAGCTTTTCATGTGACAATATACACCAGTATTCCTCTCCCTAATGGTTCTACTCTTTTTCAATAACAGCTGTAATCCCGTCCATACAATAGGATAGGTGTTATGTTACTATATGGCAATCCAATACATATAAATGCAGTTATACTCCTCTCTGCCAATCTTGTATATAGTGGAGCAATATCTAGGCTTTGCCTCATGTTTGCTGCTGAACCACACACATACAGACATAATTCATCATTTCACAATTAAATTTCATAAAATACATATTAAAAATGTCTATCTTACCACAGTCGTAAGGAAATATACACGCTAAAGATGACTTGCACAGTTTTGTTCTGCGGATGTCCAGGCTTATATATTATATATATTTTTTGCTTTGAGGATAACCTTGCCTGATCTCATCTGTCAGCATGTGGAACGATATGGCGTCCCCTCTGTGAATTTTCTTGCCAATATCCAGTACATTAGCCAATCAGTTTGAATATATTCAAACTGGAACACAGTTATTCAAAACTTTCATTCACTTTTACTCCGTTTCTAGGCATCTATTTGTTATTCATAGGTTACCCCAATCAAATTTCTCCTCACTTCAAGTCATCCAATGGCCTCCGTCGTACGATCTTATACTTACGGTAACTATTATGTTTCGACCAAAATCAGGGGATTCCCCCAGCAGATTATGATCAAACCTGACAGCATCTCTGTTCTCTATATGTTTTATTACCAATAACTAATTACCTAATGGACTTTTTAGATAATTTAATACATATTCTTGGTCTCCTAGCCTTCCTGGACACGAATATACAATTATCATAAGAAGAAATGGCTTATTTAAAAATACTGTCTTTTTTCGATCTTAGTTGTTTATTTTTAAATAACATCTGTCCGCATCTTTTTAACTGTACTATCAGTATGAAGTCAGGAACCAGATGTAAAACAGTAAAGTTTCAGGTTTCCTAATAAGCATTAAACATGTTTTCTAAACCTAATGTCATGTCTAGTTAGTTTTTATCACTGTTTATTTGAAATCGCTCTCACTCGCTTGCCATTGGCGTTCACTTTTGAATCGCGAGACGACGTAGTATTATGCTTCGCTCAGTCCATCCTCTCTCTCGTTCTTATTCCGTCTATCTTTCTAGGTTAACACTGTAAGTGATCTTAGGCACTTTTTGTTAGTTGAAGAATCAAGGTCGTCTAGAAAAGTTGGCTACACATTCTATTTTTAGAACCTACTGTTATTGCAGTATCGTTTTGCTCAAGCCTTTCTTTGTAAGAACAAACGAATTAGGACAAGTAAAATCTTGGGTTAGCCATTACGGCGTTATACAACTAAGGCGTTATCTATACTGGGAAAGCACTGGTCTTTCTCCATTCTTCTTCCTATCATATATTGGCTTTACATTTATATTCTAATTTATATAGGGGTATTAGAATTTTTCACTACACATAAGCAGCTCTAAAACAAAATCCATGGTGATATCACGATAAGAAAGAAGGCATCAGATTAAGCTGGGAGAAGAGGTCCTGTAGCAGGTCGACCACTTTAAATATCTCGGAGCTATTATAGACCGAAAGGGAGGCTTCAAAGAAGAGTTGGCCACTCGAAAAGCAGCAGCTGGGAGACTTTTTCAGGCCATAAATCGAGGATTCCTCAGCAATAGAGAGGTTGGTAAGAAAACGAAGATGGCTGTATACGGCTCCACCTATGTCCCAGTCTTGACATATGGATGCGTGTCATGGGCAATGACCACAACCCACAAAATCCAGATCCAAACCTCAGAAATGATGTATCTGAGGAAGGTGGCTGAAGTAACAAGAAGAAACATGGTCCGCAACCAAACGATACGTCAAGGCCTAAAATCCCACCCCCTGTAGACCCAAGTAGAACTGTCCCAACTAAGATGGTTTTGCCATGTCTGCAGAATGGGAGAAGATCGGCAACCGCGACACGCATGAGAGACAAGCCAGGGATCCCGACCCAGACAGAGTCCGCTGGGAGGACAACATTAGACAATATTTGAAGGACCGAGGACTAGAGTTTAACCAGGCCAGGAGGAAGACAGCCGATAGGATAGTCTGGCGCTCTCTCTTCCAAACCTCTACACCTCACGGTAGATGGGGAACGACTAAGTAAGTAAGATATGTAGAAAATAAATTAATACTAATTTAAAAGCAGGCTTCTCTCTGCGGACATGACTAAAAGGAGGATGAAACATTTTAAACATGCACACACTCTCACACGTGTACTCAAGATAAAAAATATTGGGTGATAGAATACCTCGTCTTTAACGTTGCGTGTGTGGGGAGGAGGGGGGTGGATGAGGTTGTGCATTAAAGGGTATGGGGAAGTTAAGAAAAAAAAAGGAAATAAAGAAAGAAAAAAGACACACACACACGTACACACACACACACACATATATAAATATATATATTATATATATATATATATATATATATAATATATATATATATATATAATATATATTATATATATATATATATATATATATATATATATATATATATATATATATATATATATATATATATATATATATATATATATATATATATATATACCACCTTGTTCACACAGTTCCGGGACTCATTTTTTTATCCGGAAAACCGTTATAAGGAGATAGGTGATATTAACACAGTGCACGTGTCAACCACGTGCCACTATATTTACCAAACCTGAAGTTTGTAATTTCGAGCATGCGCGTGTGGTAACAATAGTCCACAGAAATTGTACCATGCCCAGATGTCTGTTTTTGATGAAACCAGATGTATTTCACCAGATTTATCACGAGGCAATGTGGACCACAAGATGATGTCAGGTATGGGGACTCAATCAAAAGAATTTATTTTACCACCGATGAAAGAACAAATGTGGTTCTATATACCGGTCGCGAGTAAACAAAACGATGAAAAAGCAAATATGGGATGAAAGAGCACAAATGTGGGAGAAAATAAAATAAGAGAGATGTAGGAAAAGATAGAGCGATAAGGCCCTGGCGCTCAATTATCACAAATAGGCATAATTGCCTTTTTACATTTCTGCCCCACCAATACAATTTTCAGCGTTTTACAAATAAAAATATTAACAACTTCAGACAGGATTAATTAATATTATCATCACAATCAGAATTCGAGCATACACAAGTACATGTACTCATAGTCATTCACGCACATAGAGAAAGGGATAGATAGAGAGAGAGAGAGAAAAAGAGAAAGAGAGAGAGAGAGAGAGAGAGAGAGAGAGAGAGACGTCAAGGAATAAAGCTACTTAATATTAAAAATTCAATTTAAAATTGAAAATATTACCATGACAGTTAAATGCTCATGGAAACGTTGAAATAACTGAAACAGAATTGTCGTTAAATGTGTTAAATGTCGTTAAATTATTTTTGATCGCCGTCTGACTTGGAAAAAACAGGTTGACAGAAATCGAATGAGAGCAAGACAAAGAATAGCAATTATAAAAAAAAACTTGCTGGAACAACTTGGGGTGCAGATGAGAAAGTGCTTAAGAGGTTGTACACAGGGCGAGTGAGGCCAGTTCTTGAATATGGCATGGCAGCATGGGCAACAGCAGCCAAGACAAACTTCGATAAAATTAGCAGACTCCAAAATCAAGCAATGAGAATTATAACGGGAGGCATGAAGTCAACACCTATAAAGGAACTCGAAAAGATTGCATTCCTCCAGCCAATGACAGATAGAAGAGACTGCAGGGCTCAGCAACAGGCCGAGAAATTCAAAAGACTAACAGATCACCCAATGTGCCATAGAATAAATACTCTTAGAAGGCAAAGACTCAAACGAAGTAATTTTGTAGAATCAACCAAACAACAAATGAGCGCAGTATCCATAGATGAAATATCCACTGTTAAACCCATATACACTGCACACAAGCTTCCAGTTTGGAAACAAAATCGTTTCCCTAAAATGATAGAAAACATTCCTGGAATTGAAAGAAAAAAGAGCCAAACTGCAACAGATAGAAAATCCATAGCGACAAAATACATAGAGAAACATTATCCACGCAACACCTGGACCCATGCATACACAGATGGATCGGCAACAAATGCAACAGAAAATGGAGGTGGGATTGTCTTTCTGGCCTTAAGCACTGGTGCAGAAAAAAGGCTGTCAGTGGCGACAGGGCGATTCTCCAGCAACTTCAGAGCAGAGGCCTTGAAAACTGCAGCAGAGGTTATATTGACAGAAGAAAGGGCAGAGAGACAAGTTGCTTTCTTTACTGATGCACAGTCAGTAATTGCAAAGTTGAAAAGCTAGAATAATACAGACCTGGATGATCTCAGAGTAGTGCTCCACAAACTTTGTCAACGATTCAAAAGTGTTGCGATCCAATGGATCCCATCTCATTGTAACATCGCCGGCAATGAAGAGGCTGACAGAATGGCAAAAGAAGGTTCACATCTACCTCAGCATGATGCAAGCATAACTTTTGAGGAGGCAAAGAGTTTTATCAGAATCAGTTACAGAAACAAATGGAATGTAGAACATCCAGGGCACACACAGAATGATGCTTACTACCAGCTCCACAAAAGAGAACAAGTGGTAATCTTCAGACTCCGCACTGGCCACAACAGATTGAGATACCATCTATTCAACAAGCTAAAGATAGGAACTACCGATCAGTGTAACTGTGGCACTGATAAAATGACTGCTGAACATCTGCTTCAAAGTTGCCCCTTATATGTGGTACAGAGAAAGTGCATATGGCCGATGCCAGCTCCTTTCGTGGAAAAGCTTTACGGGGATTCAAATAGCCTCAAACTGACTACTGCTTTCTTTAAGAACATTCATGTGGACGTCTGAGAGTGTACGAGGAAGAAGAAGAAGAAGAAGAAATGTGTGTACAAGATTTCATGACATATGAATGCAGATGTCTTTTGAATGAGATGTAATTAGCAGTTTTGACAGACTTGGGTAGGGAATTCCATGCTAAAGCACCTGCATAACTAAAACAACTCCGGAAGAGGTCAGTTTGAGGTTTTGCAAGGTCCAAAAGTAGGTCGCCATGTACAACATATGAGCAGTATTTATAGCGAAAGAACATTTGCAAGTATGAAGGCGTTCTGATTTGTAAAATTTGATGCACAAACAGAGGATCTTGGAAGAAGAAGAATTTTTTAAGAGGAAGAACATTCAGCTGTGAAAATAACTGAGCACTGTGAATGTTATCATTCAGGCAAACAAGAGGGTTATGTATGAATGAATAAATGAACTGATGTTCAGTCTTGTCATTTCCTGTATCTGTTTGAAAATGTTTTCGGTGTATAGATTAAAAAGGCAGGGGACAGAACACAACCTTGTCTGAAACCTCTTTTTATGTCGATGTATGGTGAATAATTCCTTCCAGATTTTGCTGTAGCAGTTTGCTCCCAATAAACGTTACTAAGTATTCTTATGTCTTTTCCATCAATACCTATGTCTTCGAGGCATTAATTATTTTCTCATGATGGACTCTTTCGAAAGCCTTCTTATAGTCAATGAAGCACATGTACTCGTATATACCTTTTTGAACCTCTATTATTATGCTTATATTCTGAGGCAAAATATTGCCTCTCTTGTTCCGTCTAAAACCAACCTGTTCTTCTCGGACTTTGCTGTCTAGCTCACATTTTATTCTTTACTGTACGATTTTGAGCAGTATTTTAATTGCATCACTCATCGGGCTGAAAGGGTATGTGTTGCTATCATTTTTGACGGTGAGAAAGACACCAACCTAATTTATGTTTGGTTTAATGTGATCAAAGAGAGATAAATGTTTATTATCTTTCTGTGACAGGTTTGACTGGTGATTATCTTCCCCTGTCTTATGTTGTCCTGTCTCAGGCAATGTCTTATAGTTGACATGTCTTAAGTCTATTTATAGGACCATATACGGAGTATCGTTACCACCCGTTTGGGCGGAAACGCCTGGTCTGGTTTAGCCTCGATCTGGTCTATGCTCTTTGGGCATGCGCAGGTCTTGGCGCAAAGACCGAGAGACTTTGTTTCAAGCAGAGTGTACCTGAGTCTTAGAACGGATGTGCCGATCCGTAGATTTCTCTCTGCCAAGTTTCGATAGGGATTTGGAAATTCTAAGAATGACTGATTTGTCATTCTTCCTTCCCTGAGTGATTCTTTATGCCGGTATTGGCTGTGTTGTGTTACCTTAGAGTGTAAGGATTCTATGAGAAGGTAACTGAAACATTATTCGATCTTTTTCGTCTCGATTAGATCTTAAAGGTACATTTTTGCTGAAGGCGACATAGTGAGCGAAGCTCACGAGGAGTTTATATACTATACCCCAGTATGGCTACATATTGAAAGAATAGGTCTAAGTTGACCTTTTATATATATAAGCCCAAGAATCAACTTAATGGATCCGCAATGCAGGCGGAATATTGTTTGGCAGAAATATAGTTATTCTCAGAAGTTTATGTAAACTGAGAGTCACCTGATTATCGAGGTCCGCGACCTGCGGCCTGATTTCATCGTCATTAAATTGGTCCGTGTTTACGACCAATTTTCTTCACCAGAATGAAGTACCTGGCTTGTAAGGCCAGAATGAAGTCGTTGGCTAGTTGTAGGACAATAGCCTTGACTTTGTTAAATAACTGATATCGCCCGTACTAGGCAATATATTTGCTAGGGCTTACCTGACGGGGCTCAGTCAGGGATTAGAGCGATTGTATGAACAGTAATTATTGGTCAAGACATTGTTACGTGTCTAAGCTGTTCGGGATCTGTGATGCCTGATGTTAACCTTCATAACTACACATATAATGTCCATGATCTTGTACTATTGACTGTTTCGTCCATCATCATATTATCGTACGTCATGAATAAATATTGTAAACGTCAGCAGCATTACCTACTTCACTGACTTCTATTTGTGGTTGTGTGAGTTAATGTGAAGACGTCCAAGAGCCTATACGGCTTTCGTGTTATCAGCACTATTATCCACTCACCTACACGATCAACCACATCCAATACAAGCACTACACGTCTGTATCTACATGTATGCTGACACTATGCGTGTCTCTACTATACCCTGGCGGCACCTCATGCCGTTGACCTAGATTACACCACATCATAGTGACACGCCCACTCTGCCATCTTTACAACACACGAACACAAACGGGCAGTTATACATCTGGAGCGAATAGAACGTTACATCTCTACATCTCCAGCCTCAAACAGACAGTAAACAGACTTTTACATCTGGTGGACCAGATTCGTGGGTCTTTTGTCAACGACACGTATTTTCCTGCCCACATCTGGATTTATACATCCGGAAGACAAGATTGACGGTTAGTTGTCAGCTACACAGGACAGTAGGAAATAGGTCAACGTCTGCTGACCGACGTAAACATTTATGTATAATACAGAATCGCTACATGGACCACAGCTGCTGCATAATTGCTACATGGACCACAGCTGCTACAGGAGTGCTACATAGACCACAGTTGCTGACGAATTTGTTTAACACTGTGACAGTCGTCGAGGGACATATGTGTCAAAGTTCACGTCACAATTTAACGTGCAAGCTCGGATTGTAAACATAGAACAGTTCAACCTGTTGTTTACTTACGACATTCTACAAACATTCTGAACTAAAGTCGAGTATGGTTTGATAGCTTCACTTTGGAGACTACTACATCTGTTGTCAAGTTACGGTGACCTTCAACGGTGGAACGTCTACCAGTGTGTTTACAAGTGTACTGCATTGAGCTGCATCTTTGCTGTTGTAGAGGATTGCGCTTAAGATAAGTGGCTTGTTTTACGTGTTAAACTGAGCCTTTATTTTGTGTGCAACTGAGCCTTCCTCGTTACACATTCATTATATGAATTCTATTGTTTACTTGTTCTTTGTTTACTTGTTGAGTTAGTGTTTATTTTTTTTCTGCGGGTTCAAAGGTTGGAGGGTCTTACAGTAAATATCCCACTCAACCGAGGGCTACTGTAAGCGTTCTATAGGGACTGTGCATATTTCTCACAGTGGAAATTGCAAGCGACTTTTGTTGCTATTTATTTTTTTTCTTAGCTGTGACGAGAAGTGTTAGTGTTGTTTTCGTTATTTTCTCTCCGTACTTTAGTTTTTGTTTTGTTTTGTTTGTATTTGTCTGCCTTCTCTTTTCTATTGTTTATTTCTATACACCCTTTTGTTTATACATTGTGTTGTCATTGTATTTTTGTAAATTTTTCGCAGTTATCATTGTAATTTTTTGCAACATTTGATTTAGTTAAGCTTTATTTTCTTTTGACCTCTGCGAATGTTTTCGTTTGTTTAGATGCTTGTCTTTGTTTAGTTATCGTGATATTGTTGATATATACAGTCTTCATGTATACTTGATCATGTACTGTTTTTATATGATGCAAATTATATACTGAGCTGATTACTGGTGACTTTATAAACAAGGTAACTGTACTTAGTCTTTGTAAAAGACTTGTCTCCCACTGAGATTGGGATAACTTGTGTTGCTATTTCAAAGATATTGACAGCACATTTGTAGACAGGATGTCTACATTAGATTACTTTATCACGCAAGGGATAGCCCTTGGCAAAACTGATGAGAAATTGGAGGAGTTTGCGCTTGCTCAATATGCCAAAGCACAAAAGGCTGAAGAGAAAAAGATTCAAGCGCAACTAGACAGAGAAGCTGAGGATAAAAGAATTCAGAACCATATAGAGAGAATTTGAGGAAAAAAAGTCACAAAGAGAAGCTGAAGAGAGAAAGATTCAGCAAGAGAGAGAATTTGAGGAGAAGAAGTTAATAAGAGAAGCTGAGGAGAAGAAGTTAATAAGAGAAGCTGAAGAGAGAAAACAGAAAATGGAACATGAAGAAAGACTCATGGCTTTGGAGATAGAGAAATTAAAAGTGACGAATATGGGTAGTTCTCAAGCAACTTCTTAGAACACAAAAGGTCATGACTATAAGGTCAAACTTCCTCCTTTTAATCCTACAAAAGATGACATAACGTTCTATCTTGATAGACTAGAACTTAATTGCGTAACACATAAAGTAGATAAGGCACAATATGTTGG
Source organism: Oreohelix idahoensis (assembly GCA_024509875.1). Taxonomy (NCBI): domain Eukaryota; kingdom Metazoa; phylum Mollusca; class Gastropoda; order Stylommatophora; family Oreohelicidae; genus Oreohelix; species Oreohelix idahoensis. The sequence continues at coordinate 287,148 of JAMPIV010022618.1, forward strand.
ACAAATGTTGAATTTACTTACAGGTGAACCATTAAATATAATAATGGCAATAGAAGAACATGATAATACTAACTATGAAGTTGTCAGAGCAGCCTTATTGAAAAGATATCAGCTTAAAGAAGATGATTACCGTCTTCGTTTTAAGACTATGTTACCAGAAGCTGGTGTAGAGTTCTCAGACTTTATTACAAAGATACGTCTTACTTTCACTAGATGGATTGAGTTGTCTAAGACTGAACATACTTATGAAGCATTTATGGACTTGTTACTTAGAGACAAAGTAATGTCATCTGTTAATGAGTCCTTTCTTGCCTTTATACACGAACGTAAACCTAAGGACATAAAAGAAATGGAACAATATTGCTGCCAATATGTCACTGCTCATCCACAACAAACGATTAGCAATACTAAGATTAAAGAAGGTTTACCCGTGGTTTCTGCGACTCCATACAATTCTAATTTCGGAGGTAAAGTTAAAGGTACTCAGCGCAACTTTGATAAGAAAAGTAAGCGTAACTTCGGACAGGATCAAGGTGATTCATCTCATAGAGGCTCATCTTCTAGGAATTGGAGGCGATCTGATAGCCCTCATAATTATGGTTCCAACAAATTTGGGAATTTTCAAAGGGGTAGCCACAATAAAAACTATCCTCGCCATAAGTCTTCAGGAAGACATCAATATCAGTCTGATAGATATTCTCATCAAGGTGTAAATCACAATCACAATTGTGAAAACTGCGGTTCAAACCAAAATATTAATAGCAATAGGGGTAATTGCAATAATTCCAAAGGAAATAATAATCGAGGTAGATGGCAGCACAATAATAATAGATCATGTCATCATGCTAACTGTGCTGAACAAGAGTCACAATGAGTTAGTAATGAACAAAACATTAGTAAACCTAACGCTAGTGCTATTACTTGTTCTGCCTTTGATTTTGGGAGAGCATCTCAATGCCCACAGAGCACCACTTTATTTGAACCTACTACTATATCCACCTTAGGTGCGGTCATCGTCTGCCCGCTCTTCCTGCCGCAGCGGCGCATGACAGGAGAGGATCTCTTATTCTACATAGGGGTCTAGTGAATAATGATTCAGTCTCAGTCCTCTTTGATTCTGGATGTACCACTATTGGGGTTAGACAATCTCTTATAGATCCTTCCTGTGCCACTGGAAAAGTGATCAAATGTGTAACATTTGGTGGCACAGTGGAAAAATATTCTACTGCTTTCATCCGTATAGCTACTCCCTTCTTTACGGGAGAGGTCCAAGCATGTCTGCTTCCGAATCCTATTGCGGATCTTATCGTCGGGCGTATACACAGGGTTAAAGAGTGTACCCCGCAGCAGATTATTGCTTGGGAAGAACATAACTTGGAAGCTGCTAATGCATTTGTCACGAGAGCACAGGCTCAGAATATGCCTCAGACTTCATCGACCGAAGGTGATGAGGTACGTGATCAAGATGATCATGATGTGATTTCACGTGACTCTTTTATCAAAAGTCAACAAGAAGACACTTCGTTAAAAAAATTCTTTCTTCTGGTTAAAAATGGTGACCCAAATCAGAACACAGATCACAAATCTTGGATCACTATGAAGAATGGCGTACTACTCCGTATGGTACAACACTCAGACATGTCTATACATTCACAAATTCTTGTTCCGAAAGACATGAGAGTTAGAATACTGCAACATGCTCACGACTCCCAATGCGCTGGTCATATGGGATTTTCACGTACGAAGTCGAGAGTTCTTGCGGCTTTCTTTTGGCCATTCGTAAACAGAGACATACGGCTTTATTGTCGCTCGTGTAAAGTATGTCAAGAAGTAAAATCGAAAGGTCCTCGCCATGCAGCACCCATCCAGGCTGCGGACATTCCTATCCGTCCATTTCAGAAAATGGCGATAGATATCATTGGTCCTTTCAAAATAAAATCAGCCAGAGGACATCAATTTATTCTTACATGTGTTGACATGTGTACTCGATGGCCAGAGGCCATACCTCTGAAGAGCATTTCGACTGCCGATATTGCAGACATTCTTTGGCTGATATTTTCGCGGTTGGGATTCCCTGGGGAAATCTTGTCAGACCATGGCACCCAACTGATATCTGAGACAATGTGGCAAGTGATGTCTACTCTTAATATTAAGAGGTCACTGAGTAGTATTTATCATACGATGTCTAATGGACTAGTCGAACGTCTCAATAGAACTCTCAAAAATTTATTTGGGAAAATAACTGAGGATCATCCTCAGGATTGGGACATAGTCTTACCCGCTGCTCTTTGCTTATAGAGAGGTTCATAATGAACATACCGGGATTTCTCCTTTCGAGCTCGTCTTTGACGCGCGTCCGCGCGGCCCAATGTCCTTGCTTCACGATCTAATAGCTGCCGATGATATCAGTGATGACACACAATCTTATTATGAATATGTCATTGCTCTTAGGCAGAAAATCATTGAAGCGTGCAAATTAGCAACTTCCGCATCTGAATTTGCTAAAGAAAAGGCAAGGCAGTTCGCAAATAAAAATAGATGCCTACGTCAACTTTGTCCTGGGGACAAAGCATTCGTATTACTTCCTTCCAGGGAAAATAGACTTCTTATTGGTTGGAAAGGTCCTTTTGTGATTGTATCTAAAATTTCTGATGTCGACTATGTTGTTGATATAGACGGAAAGCATAAAACTTTTCACATAAATATGCTTACGGAATTTTATGAACGTCCAGAGTACTTACAACCTATCTTTCAAGCGACGGACGACGCTACAGTCGCTCGTGGTCATTCCTCATCTCTGTCGGTCATACAGGATGAGGAATCTACTTTCTCTGACGTTAATCTTCCTCTTCCGATGATTCCACTTCATTCTACGGAATCATGGAAAAATGTTGCAATTTCACCTAAATTGTCAACTGAGGGACAGTCACAAATCTCTTCCATGTTACAAACGTTTCAGGATGTTCTTACGGACATTCCTGGACACACTACAGTCATTGAACACGACATTGTATTGACTGACCATACTCCTATCAGGGTCAGACCTTATCCTATTTCTATCCACTTCCAAACTCAGGTCGAGAAAGAATTGGATGAAATGATAAAGTTGGGAATAATTGAACCATCCAATTCGGCATACTCGTCGTCTATGGTTATTGTCCGAAAGAAAGACAATAACATACGCATTTGCGTCGATTACCGTAAACTAAATCAAGTAACGAAGTTCGATGCTGAACCTATGCCTCTGTTGGATGAGTTACTTACTAGACCTTCCAACTCTCGTTTCTTTACAAAGCTTGACTTGTCTAAAGGTTACTGGCAGGTTCCTCTAACCGAACGAGCCAAACCTTTCACTGCTTTCTCCACACCTAGGGGTTTGTTCCAATGGAACTTTATGCCTTTTGGCCTTATGAATGCCCCAGCTACATTCGTACGCATGATGCGTCGAATTCTGGCATATCGTTCTGATGTGATTGCATACTTGGACGATATCTGTCTTTTCAGCGATTCTTGGGAAGATCACTATCTGGGATTATATGAACTGTTGTCTACTCTACGTGAGCATAATTTGACAGCTAAACCCTCTAAAGGCTGTGTTGGGTTTAGTGAGATTTCTTTTCTTGGTCATCGTGTTGGTCATGGTCTCTTGAAGACAGAAGACCACAACACTTCTAAGATACTGAACATCACTATTCCTAAGACTAAGAAACAGATCCGTAGTCTCTTGGGCCTTATACAGTTCTACGGAAGATTCATTCTGAATCTTTCCTCTATTACGGCACCACTCTTAACCCTATTGAAGAAAGGGTCTCCTAATATGGTGCGTTGGTCCCAAGAATGCCAATCTTCATTGGATCAGATTAAGTCATTATTTTCGTCTCCTCCTATTTTAAGACTACCTACAGCCGATAAGACGTTTGTCCTTCGTAGTGACGCCTCATCAATAGGGATAGGGGCGGCACTGATGCAAGAGTATTCTGAGACTCTGCATCCTGTAATGTATGTCTCGAGAGAACTGAATGCGGCAGAAAGGAATTATTCTGTTCTAGACCGAGAATTGCTAGCTATGGTCTGGGCTATTCTTAAACTCCAAAGATTCCTTCTTGGCGCGCATTTTATAGTAGAAACCGACCAAAAAGCTCTCACAGCTATGTAGAGTAAGGATTTGAAGAGTTTGAGATCCACTCGATATGCTATTGCTCTTCAACCTTTTCATTTCACGGTACGAGCTATCCGTGGTTCGGATAATGTGATGGCAGACATATTGTCACGATGCCCACATGAAGCTACTTAGCTCTTTTGTCTAGATCTACTGTTACATATCTAAAGTTATGATCTATTCTTAAAATATCATGCTTCTATATCACTTGTAGTCACTTTGTTTAAACTCATGGTTATGTATTGATTACTTGCTTTCTCTGTTACCATCTTTGGTAAAACAGAGGAAGGTTTTGTTTAACATGAAGTAAAGGTCGAAAAAATTAATTCGGCCACATTTATAGTTTAGATATATATTAAGTGACTATGGTACATTATAACATTCTAAGAATTGTGCTATTTGTATTGTTCTTAGCAAACCGGTGTGATATCTTGGAACGCTGTAGAACTACGATGACTACTACCGACGTCCTGATGTTCCTTGAGGATCTTGCTTACAAGACATCTCCGGAATAGAGCATCGTCTTGTTCTTCTGACGTCATCACCTATTAGTTATACTATACACATGTATAATCATATGTTTGTAAAAAGACTTTAGAAATGTTGGTAATGATTGATCATTTGAATTTATAGGCATTATACGTCGTGAGATTTCGATGTTGGTGTAATTTCTTAATAGAAATTATCATTCACCATTTATACACATATTGATATGAATTTTTTCCTTATATAATTGTTGTAACATTACCTGCACGTTTGAGTTGGTTGGTGACACCTCCCCAAAGATATTTACTTTGAGAAAATAGTTTCTCTTGTCTAGTGAGATTTTTTGTTCTCACCAGACTCTCTACTGTGCGTCGATTGGATCTGTCATTATGATGTTACATTTATGGTGATCCTTTCATCGGCGCATTACTCGTGCGTTATGAGCTTAGTGCACCTGGCTCATAGATGTAAAAAAACCGTGCCTTTTTTTCCCGGGAGGTGTGGTAATATGTTGCTATCATTTTTGACGGTGAGAAAGACACCAACCTAATTTATGTTTGGTTTAATGTGATCAAAGAGAGATAAATGTTTATTATCTTTCTGTGACAGGTTTGACTGGTGATTATCTTCCCCTGTCTTATGTTGTCCTGTCTCAGGCAATGTCTTATAGTTGACATGTCTTAAGTCTATTTGTAGGACCATATACGGAGTATCTTTACCACCCGTTTGGGCGGAAACGCCTGATCTGGTTTAGCCTCAATCTGGTCTATGCTCTTTGGGCATGCGCAGGTCTTGGTGCAAAGACTGAGAGACTTTGTTTCAAGCAGAGTGTACCTGAGGCTTAAAACGGATGTGCCGATCCGTAGATTTCTTTCTGCCAAGTTTCGATAGGGATTTGGAAATTCTAAGAATGACTGATTTGTCATTCTTCCTTCCCTGAGTGATTTTTTATGCCGGTATTGGCTGTGTTGTGTTACCTTAGAGTGTAAGGATTCTATGAGAAGGTAACTGAAACATTATTCGATCTTTTTCGCCTCCATTAGATCTTAAAGGTACATTTTTGCTGATGGCGACATAGTGAGCGAAACTCACGATTAGTTAATATACTGTACCCCAGTATGGCTACATATTGAAAGAATTGGTCTAAGTTGACCTTTTATATATATAAGCCCAAGAATCAACTTAATGGATCCGCAATGCAGGCGGAATATTGTTTGGCAGAAATATAGTTATTCTCAGAAGTTTATGTAAACTGAGAGTCACCTGATTATCGAGGCCCTCGACCTGCGGCCTGATTTCGTCGTCATTAAATTGGTCCGTGTTTACGGCCAATTTTCTTCACCAGAATGAAGTACCTGTCACGTGAGGCCAGAATGAAGTCTTTGGCTCGTTGTAGGACAATAGCATTGACTTTGTTGAATAACTGATATCGCCCGTACTAGGCAATATATTTGCTAGGGCTTACCTGACGGGGCTCAGTCAGGGATTAGAACTATTGCATGAACAGTAATTATTGGTCAAGACATTGTTACGTGTCTAAGCTGTTCGGAATCTGTGATGCCTGATGTTAACCTTCATAACTACACATATAATGTCCATGATCATGTACTATTGACTGTTTCGTCCATCATCATATTATCGTACGTCATGAATAAATATTGTAAACGTCAGCAGCATTACCTACTTCACTGACTTCTATTTGTGGTTGTGTGAGTTAATGTGAAGACGTCCAAGAGCCTATACGGCTTTCGTGTTATCAGCACTATTATCCACTCACCTACACGATCAACCACATCCAATACAAGCACTACACGTCTGTATCTACATGTATGCTGACACTATGCGTGTCTATACTATACCCTGGCGGCACCTCATGCCGGTGACCTAGATTACACCGCATCATTGTGACACGCCCACTCTGCCATCTTTACAACACACGAACACAAAAGGGCAGTCATACATCTGGAGCAAATAGAACGTTACATCTCTACATCTCCAGCCTCAAACAGACAGTAAACAGACTTTTACAGTTAGCCTGCCCTACAAAAAAAACTAGAAATTAAAACTATTTTTTCCCTTTAAAATAAATTCCCCCCTTCCAATCTTTATTCGTATTCAGTTTGAATTTACAAACATGTTCGTTTTACATATTTCAATAAAGAAGTTTCAATGAAAATGCAATGAGCAGCTGCTTAGAAAACCCTTTCACTCCCTCGCACACACTTATTTACACACTCTTTCTTGCACTATGAAGTTGTACATTGCACATTTTTTTATGATGATACTATTGATTGAAAAGAAAGGGGGAAAAACGGATAAAGAATTCATACACCCTCGTTCTTGATTCTTTAAAGCGCACTCTTCTTTATAGTAATAATAGTAAAAAAAAAAGGAATGGGGAAAAAACATAAAGAAAAAACACCTGAATGGACCAAGCAGTTTCAGTGAATGGACAATGAAAACACATTTAAAAAGAAGATAAACCAAAAACAAAAAACCTGAATAGACAAAACATTCCGCTAAGAAGTTTCAGTGAAGGTTTCATGAAGAAATTGTTTTCGCATTTTCCGTTTTTGTTTTATAAAGTAATTCTGCTTTTCTTGTCCTTTTCATTTTATTTTCCCAGTCGTACTCTCCTTGCTTGCCGGAACAGTGTTTTTATTTATTTATTTATTTTTATTCACAGTCCGTGGAAATTTACAAAGCCGTTTGCATTGAAACATTGACAATAGAAAGAATATAAGTATAAAAATGAAAATGCAATGAGCAGCTGTTTAAAAAAAAATGAAAATACTTTCATTCCTTGCACACAGTCATTTACACACTCTTTCTTGTACTCTAAAAGTTATATATTGCAAATTTTGTAATGATAGTGTTGAAAAAAACCATATTTTCAACCGCTGTTTGCCGACTTTCAATTCTGGCGGTCGTCATGATAGTCCCAGTCCCCATAATTACAGGTTCCGGACACATTTGGTTGGTCGTAAATCTTCAACGTGTCACAACTCTCCATAGATACGGTGTCAAAAAAAAAATTTCGTCTTCCGATTTTTCACTGCCACAATTTAACGACCACTATTTGAATGTTTTCCGGTCGTGACTGTCCACGTCCCTGTAATTACGGGTGCCGGATATCGTTGGTCGTAAATCTTCAACGTGTCACAGCACTCCATAGATGTAGAAGCTGGGGCGAACGGCTGGGGTCAGCATTAACGTTTCTTTAGAACAATTTTTGTGTGGACACCCACGTATTCTACACGGTCTGCTGTTGACTTGTGCAAAATTATCCTATAAAAAGCTAACTTCTGCATCATCCCTTTTAAAATAATAATAAGATAAATAAACTACACATGTACATATGCATTACAAATTTAAAAATAATAACAATGATAATAGATACATAGACAACAAAATAAATTCAGGCGACCATTGTCCTCTCAAGGCTGTGTGTGGTCCCGGTTGCCGGGTCCTCCCAGCGCAGCGGAGGCAGCAAATGGGTGTTGTGCCAGTACCAGTACCAGATTGCTCTTTTTTCGCGGACCTTCGGTCCCGAAAGAATTTTGGCTGGAGACGTCTCGGTAGAGAAGTGGTTTTATAGCGGCAGTACACACGAGGGCAAGTTCGGGGCACAGCGGATTGATCAACCGCTTGCTTGTCGCATTGATTACGGAAACAACAATTAATATTCTGTTGTACCAATAAACGCCTTTAGGCGTAACGGAACAACGGATAATTTCTTGTTGCCCTAAGACGCCGAAAGGCGGAAAAGCCACTGATTGCTTGGTCGGTCTTTGGCTAAGGACGGAAGAAGAAGAAGAAGACAACAAAATAAAAATAATTTAAAGGCAAGCTTCTCTATGCTGCCATGACAAAAAGGAGTATAATACATTTTAAACATGCAAACACTCTCGCACGTGCGTGTACTTAAGATACAAATATTGGGTGATGGAGTACCTCATCTTTAACGTTGTGTGTGTGGGGAGGAGGAGGGAGGATGAGGATGTGTTTTTAAGGGGGTGGGGAAGTTATGGAAAGAAAGAAAGAAAAACGACACATTTGAATATATGTGTATATATATATATATATATATATATATATATATATATATATATATATATATATATATATATATATATATATATATATATATATATACACCGTTGCCTTTTACACCAGATTAGAAACATCATGCGCATTATTAAAATACAAGGCTAAATTGAAATAAAGATAAAAGTCATATACACTCGTACACACATATTCCTATCAAAGGTCTACTTTCCTTAACATAATAATAAAACAGCCAACGTGTAATATATACATTCATGATGAAAATGTTAGGCAGTGATGGAAAGGAGGGGGGCACAGAAGGCCGAAATCGGACTTACAAAATGTTAGGATAGACAGTGAATGAGATAGCAGTGAGAAGGAGGGAGGGCGGTTGGGGAAAGTCAGAGTCATTTAACAATCAAGGCTGCCTCGTTAAGGAAGAGGTACCATCTCAGTGGCTATTGATAAAACTTTCTGACGAAAAATGTGCAGAAATAAACCAGCGTTGAAAATACGATCATTAAACATGGCAAGATTCCGAAAACACCAAATCTGATTCCGAAATTCTGATAAAATAATCAAGATCAAAGTGTGTGTGCTATTTTCTGCATTGGGAATTATGTTTAACATGATTGCCTTGTAGATATCTGATTTTTGTGTTGTTTGTAAATCGATGATTTTCTGCAGTAGTTTCATTGTAGGTGTGATTGTACTGCATTCAAAAAACAAATGATCTTCTGTTTCTTGGATGCTTTTCCTACATAGCTGACATTTTGTTATTTGTTGGATCCGTGTGCTTCTCGTTTTGTTGTGGGTGTTATGTTGTATATTAGTCTTAAAGTGATCTCTCTTCCTTTAGCAGTGATTTTTGGGTTGTGCAAGTTAGTGAAGGTTTCCGTGTAATTTTGTATAGCATATTTCTGTCCTCTTTAATTTCTTAGGTGTAATGGTGGTGCTTGGAGTTTAACTAAATGTTTATATATTGCATTTGTTTTCTGGTGAATTAATTTTTCATGTTCTTGGATGGCTTGTATGCATCTCTTATAAAATGAGGACATAGGCCGAAGTGATGGGGGATTGCATTGTTCAGGGGTTTCAGTTTGGAAAGTCTGAGTCAGGTGTAATAATGAGCTAGTGTGTGTCGTTCTGGGTGTTTGATGATGCTGCCTGTGTGTTTAATTCTGAGTGCCTGGATCTTTGTTTCTATGTCTTGAAGGGCAGTCCCTCCGTGTTTCTTTTCTTGTATAAGTGTCTTGTATTTAATGCTGTAAAATGTGCGATCAAAGGAAATGCTCTGACCTGTTTGTTTAAATCTGTGATAGTCTGTTTTGGGTGTCGAAAACTGTGGCAATGTAAAGTAGCTTAGGAAAAATGTATGTATTTACAATTAAACTTCGTCCAAAAATAGTTGTGGCTTTGTATTTGTATCTGTGCAGAATGTCTCGTATTTTGGATGTTAGATTTTTCCATGTGTCTCTGTGTGTGCGATTTGGGTGTGAGGGAAAGGTTATACCATAGATTTTTATGTTGTTTGTTGGTGTTAGTCCAAAGGGAAAGTCTGTTTTGTTCTTCCATTTGCCTATGCCCATTGTTGTTGATTTTTGAACATTTACTTTTGCTCCGCTACCTTTGCTAAAGTCTGTGAATGTGTTTAGGATCAATTCTACAGACTTTGTGTGTTTGGTGGGAAAAGATGGTGTCGCCTGTATAGGCGAGCAACTTTTGTTCACTTTTCCATTGTAGGAAAGTGCCCTTAATAGAGCTGTCTTTTCTGATGTTCTCTAGTAGTGGTTCTAGTGCAAGAACATACAGTAAAGGAGAGAGAGAGAGCCTTACAGATCTTGTTACCCTCAAAGTGTTAGTTAATGTATGATTTACTAACACTTTGCTCTCGGGCTTCATATATAGAATATTAATCCATTGTCTGAAGTGTTCACCTATGTTGCAATGTAGTAATGTTTTGTGGAGGTATGAGCGTGATATTCTGTCAAAAGCTTTCCCCTGGTCAAGGGAAAGAACCGAAGACTGACAATCCTTCTGGTGCGTGTAGGTGATTATGTCTCTTATGAAATGTGTGTGTTGATGGATGTTTCTGTGCTGGACGCTACACTGCTGGTCTTCATGTATGAGGGTCGCCATGAATGGTTTCAGTTTGTTTGCTAGAGCTTTTGTTAAAATTTTATAATCTACGTTTTAGAGCCATATTGGTCTGTAAATTTTAAGGAGTGTTTTGCCGGAATTTGGTTTTGGTATTTGAGGGATGTAAGACATGTTTTGACATGGTGGGAGTTCCTTATTCTCAAAGGCTTCTTTGTATACTTGTAGTAAAAGAGGCCCTAGGGTAGGAAAGAAGTGTTGGTAAAATTCTGTCATAAGTCCGTCAGGTCCTGGTGATTTGTAATTTTGCATTGCATTCACTGCGAGTGTTATGTCTGTTAGTGTCAGCTCAGTGTCTAGTGTTTGTTTGTCTGCGTCAGATATTTTTTTTTGTAAATTGCATAAATCTATCTTGTATATATTGTTGAACATTTTCTTCTGTTTACAGGTTCCTATAGTAAATTTCGAAAGCCTGCACTATGTGTTGTGTTTCTGTCTGTGTGGCCCCTTCTAAATCCACTATTTTGCCTATCTGCCTGCAGCATTGTATATTTTGTTCTATCGCCATGTATTGTTTGCTGGGAGTCTCTTGTGTCATTGTATTGAGTTTTGCCCGTAATAGGGCTCCCTGGAACCTGTGGTGTTTTATATCGTTCTAGTTCATTTTGTAGCGTGAGAATGTAGGTATAGTTTTTGTCTGTTTGCTTTGCTAATTGATTAATGAATAAAAGTTCATAAGAGAGAGGAATGATGGCTTTAGTGTACTCACCCTGCAGGAGGTTGGTAGTAATTGTATAGCATTCTTTATCAATGTCTCTTGTTGTATGCGGTGTCTGTGTATGATGGATGACATTAGCTGTGTTCGTTCTCGTATGGTGCTTTTACGTTTTTCCCAGTGTTCTTGAATATGTTCTATTGGTACGCTCGTATGTCGTTTGTGTATGTAAGAATTAGTTTGGTCATGTGCTCTACGTATGTTTTGTGATGGAGCAAAGTGTTGTTGAATTTCCAGTGTGGAGAACGTTTGGAATGCGTGCTTGCTTGTGTAGTGCTAATGGCTGCGAGTACTGCTTTGTGATCTGTGAACTTGAGAGCTTCTGGTAGGTGTTTTACTTTAATTATGTAGTGTTAACGGCACATAGATTCTGTCTAATCGTGCAGCTCTGTTGTGTGCGGTGTGTGCATGCGTTGTTTAATACTGTGGGGGTGTGTGTGTGTCTGTAGGCATCTAATAAGCTGTGCGTATCCATTATGGTTTGTATTATGTCTAGTTGGTGTGCGTCTTCTCTGTTTGCTCTCCTTATCTGTGTTCTAACTACTCCACCAACAACGTCCATATCTGTCAAAACGCAGTTAAAGTCGCCTACTAAAATAATATTATGTCCTCTGCATGACTGAGTGAGTAAGTTGTCTAAGTTCTCGTAAAATTGTGGTTGGTGGTTGTAGTTTGCTGGAGCGTGCATTTTCACTATCGTGTATGTGTGTGTGTTGTTTCATACCTGAGCGATGGTTATTTTGCCCTCGCTGTCTCGATTTGTCCTAAGTATTTCCCACCTGTCTGATGTTTGTAGTATTGCTGTTCCTGAACCTGTGTTGTGTATAGCTAAACTAAAACAGGAATGTCGTAGCCCTAACTGGGTTGTGATTTGCAATGCCTGTTTGTCTGTGTGTATGTTTGTTTCCTGCAAAAGTATAAAGTCTGGCTTGTGTTTATGTATAAGTGTTATGATGTGATGTAGTTTTGAGCGAAGTCTGCTAACATTTACACTAATTATCAAAATTTCATCTGCCATTTTTAACGTATAACAATGAATAAATTGTATAAAAGTCTAATTAAATAGTTTGATAACGTACCCCAAGAAATGGTCCTAATGTCTGTATTGCTTGTTTTCCCAGATGCTTTCATTTTCTTTCCAGTCAATAATCAGTCTGGGGGGTGTCTGAAGTGAGCCATCTTCTTCTGGTGCCGTATTGTTTATTTCCTCATGTGTTAGTGTGGATGTCTGGATGACTGGAGCTGTGGCAGTTCTTAAAATGTTTTCTTCAGTTTGGGATGTTGGTCTTTGTCTCGTTATTGATGAATATGTTGGTGCTAGTTTCACTTGTAGTTTTGTATTTCCTGGTGCTTCAGTGGTAGCTTTTGGTGTTGCAGTGTTGTTTGGGCTGTCTGGGGCCGAGTATCGTCGTTACCTATCGTTCCGGTGTGTTACCACTTGAAACCCGTCGTCTGCAATTTGGGGCTGTAAGGGCCTGGGTGTTGTAGCTGGTGCTTCTGGTGGGCTGTTCGTCGGTGGTCTTCTCAGTGGAACGATTTCTTCTCTGGTTGGATTTTTGCTGCATTTGTTGGCCCAGTGAGTATCCTCACCACAATGAGGACATACCGTTCTCCGCCCTTGCATGGTAACTAGGACCTTATGTTTTTGTGCTTCAGTTATTCGGAGCTCTAGATAGTGCGGAATGGCCGTCGTGGCTCTACAGAGTAGACCCCATTTGTCAGGCGCGTTGCGGATCTTGAAAACTTCCGCCCTTGGATCGCCTGTGATTTTAGCCGCAATGGCTTCCACGACTTCTTTTTTTTATTGTTGGTGGAAGCCAGTGGAGAGTTAGTTTGGATCTTTCTTTTTCTAAATGTTCTATGGTGATAGTCAGCTCGGGGTTGGCCAGTTGTATGGTTTTGCCATGCAGTTTATCATAATGCTTTGAATGGGCTTCCGTGGTAATGTTGAAGAAGCAGCACACTGGGTTTTCGAACCGGTACAAGGAAGCTAGTCCGTTTATCGGTAAGCCTCCCGTGCCAACTAGTGCACTTGATAAAAAGGGGTGCGACGCCTTGGGGTTCCGATACCAGCAGAAGTAAAGTTCCTGTCAAATGCAGGTTTCCTCCTTCTAGGGAATTATTTGTTGTGTCAGCTATTACAGCCGAGCCAAAAATAATCTCCCATTTAAAATTTTTTTTTTTTTTTTTTTTTTTTTTTTTTTTTGGGCTTCAGTATTGTTTATTCTGCTCATCCTATGATCAAACTGTGTCACTGTAACAAATAACATATAATTCAAACAATCAATCAATACCCTTTAGCTCCCCAAGGAGCATAGGCCTTCCACGAACACATGCTATGTCCTCCTGTTGCGTACCATCAGTTCAAGGTCTTTCCTTGTCATCCTCACCATTTTCATTTCCTTGAACACCTGATCGCTAGCGCAGTGTGGTAAACATTACACCAGTGCTGCTCCCTATGCTCCACTTAAAACTGGTACCACTCTCTTCAGAATGCACTTTAGAAGCACACCTCAACGCAATAGTACAATTAAAACCAAAGAATAGTTAAACCTTCCTAAAACGATTCACACTAAAGCCGACTTGCACTACGTTCTTATTTATATAAACATTTATGTAAGGCAGTTACGCCATCAAAAAAAGTTTCGTGTTCCACTTTTTTTTTTTTAATTTCCTCGCATGAGGTTGCATATTTTTTCCTCGCATGAGGTTTCATTAGACCCCGCCCAAACCTGGCTCTGGTCAAAACCACATGCCTCAACACAAGAAGACCCAATGACACCATGTGTCATTGTACTGGTCTTCCGTGTTTTCACACAAAGGACCTCATGACTTTTTTTTTTTTTTTTTTATTCCTCGCATGAGGTTGCATATTTTTTCCTCGCATGAGGTTGCATTTGCCCCACCCATACCCAGCCATGGTCAAGACCACATGTCCCAACACAAGAAGATCCAATGACAACATGTGTCATTGTAGTGATCCTCTGTGTTCTCACACTAGGTACCTCATGACATAAATGTCACTACTGGTCCCTGCGTCTAGACACATGATCCTAGCCAAAGGCCGGATAAGAGCGTTGGGTCTTCACAACATTTATGTAAGGCAGTTACGCCGTCAAAAAAAGTTTCGTGATCCACTATTTTTTTTTTTTTTTTTTTTTTTTTTTTTTTTTACATTTAATTATAATATAAATATAATGCTCAGTGCACAAAATATACATACATTGTAAATGCCAATTTTCCAACATACCCAGATTAATGCAGATTTTTTATAAAAAAAATACCCAGATACCCAGACGGAAGCCAAAAAACCCAGATCTAGTAAAAATATACCCAGGTGTGGCAACACTGGTTCTGTATGCCTGATCTACAAAAAAAAAACTAGAAATGAAAATTATTAGTTACTCTTTAAACAATTTTTGTTGCGTCAGCTTTTAAAGCCGAGCCAAAAAATAAATTTTTTTTTTTTTTTTTTTTTTTTTTTTTTGTGTGGTTAAAAACAAGAATTAAATTTAAGTGGAATAAAAAAAATATGAAGCACATAATTTTTTACATTTAATTATAATATAAATATAATGCTCAGTGCACAAAATATACATACATTGTAAATGCCAATTGTCAAATATACCCAGATTAATGCAGATTTTGAAGAAGAAAAAATACCCAGATAGAAGCCAAAAAACCCAGATCTAGTAAAAAATACCCAGCTGACCTACAAAAAAAAAAAAAAAACTAGAAATGAAAATTATTAGTTACTTTTTAAACAATTTTTGTTGTGTCGGCTTTTAAAGCCGAGCCAAAAAATAAATTACCATTTAAAAATATTTTTTTTTTTTTTTTTTTTTTTTTTTTTTTTTTTCAATCTTTATTTGCATTTCATTTGAGTTTACAAAACACGTTCATTTTACATATTTTCATAAAGAAATTTCAGTGAAAAGACAATTACACAATGAACAGTTGTATAGAAAAAATATATATATATATATATGTATATATATAATAAAAATTCGCTTCCTCGCACCCATTCATTAACCAAAAAAAAACTCTTTCTTGCCCATTTAAAAGGGTTATACATTGTACATTTGTTTGTAATGATAGTAGTGATTAAAGGGAGAAGGGGAAAAGGGATAAAGGAACCATACTACCTTGTTCTTGAAATTATAATGCACACTCGATTTTATAGTGATAACGAAGGGGGGGTGTTTTGGTGGTACCTTTTTTTTTTTTTTTTTTTTTTTTTTCACATTCCGTTGAAGTTGACAAAGACATATACATGGAAACATTGACAATAATAGTTTGAACATAAGCATAACAACGAAAATACACTGTGCAGCTATAAAAAAAATATATATATTTTTTAAAATTACTTCCACACCTTGCACACACTCATTTACACACTCTAGTACTCCCAGGTTACACATTTTACATTTTTGGTAATGGTAGTGTTGATTAAAAAGAGAAGGAAGAGAGAAAGAAAGAAAGAAAGAAAGAAAAAGACCTTGCACCCACTTATTGGAAATATAGAGCGTACTCTTTATTCTTTAGTGATAACGGGAAGGGGGTGTAGGTTTTTTTAAATAGTAATATTACAAACATCATGTGCATTATTAAAATACAAGGTCAAATTGAAATACAGATGAAAGTCATATACACTCGTAGACACACACTTCTACCAAAAGTCTACTCTCATTAACATAACAATGAAACAACTATCGTGTGATATTTACATTCATAGTCAAAACGTCAAGTCAAGTCAAGCCATGCTGTGCGATTCTCCCCCTGAATTTAAGAGCATTTGGAGTACAAAAACCGCGTCAAAAGCCCTCCCACGAACACACTCAGGGACCATCGGACAATGCAGACCTTGACACTTCAACGGCGTCCAGAAATGTGGTCAACATGACCTCCCGTAAATACAGGAGTAGTTTTATAAAAGGTCCTTTTTCTTCTTTTTTTTTTTTTCCCCCCCATTGTGGACAACCAGTCATTATATTGCTCCTCTCCACGGAAATCTTTAGTAAATTATTACTTTGTTTGTTTGTTTATTATTAGGCTTGTTTATTCGATTTCTCAAGATGAAATAGAGCAAAATTAAATTTGGCCTAAAAATGTTAAAGAATAGGATTGTCTCGGTTTGTAAAATATTCCCAATGGAAAATAAAATGCAATCGATCTCAAACACACACACACATACACACTTGCCGCTATTTCAACAACCGCTATTGACGACTTTCAATGCAAGATGAGAGAGAGAGAGAGAGAGAGAGAGAGAGAGAGAGAGAGAGAGAGTAAGGAAAGGCAGAATGTTAGATGAGTCTGCGTGCTCGATTTTTAACCCTTTAACAATAAAGTTCGTGACTGTTCGGGTCCCCATAATTAAAACCGGTGTCGGAAACCGTTGGTCATAAATCTTCAACGTGTCACTGCGTTCAGTACATTTAGAAACTGGCGCTAAAAGACCAGGGTCAGCATTTAAGTAATTTTTTTTTTTTTTCCCGACCGAAGACCACACGGTCTGCTGCTATGGGCAAAATTGTCCTATAAAAACTCTTACTTTTGAAGCATCGGTCTTAATCAAAATAATAATAATAAATAAATACAAAATAAAATAGACTACACATGTACATATGCATTTAAAATGTAAACATAATAATGACAATAACAATAATAATAATGATAATAGATACATAGAAAATAAAATAATAATAATTTAAAGGCAGGCTTTTCTCTGCGGACATGAAAAAGGGGAGGATGAAAGATGTACTTAAGATAAAAATACTTGGTGATGGAGTCCCTCACCTCTAACGTTGTGTGTGTAGGGGAGGAGGAGGGAGGATGAGGATATGTGTTAAAGGGAGTGGGGAAGGTAGGAAAAAAAAAAAACAGGTGGTGGAAAAAAACACGTAGTTGGCAGTGAGGTTGGGGGTGGGGGAGGGGAGAGGTTATAGGAAAGTGACCTTCGTATAAACTAAAAGCTTGGATTTAAGGTACAGGTACAGGTAGCAGGGGATAGTGGACAGGTTTTAAAATAAGCGTCACTCGCTGGAGGAACAAATTTAGGAGAAAAGCTGGGCGGATAATTTTGTACTCAAATACTGATTGAACGCGACATTTCCAAATTATAGAACGATATTCCGAGAGTAAAAGAATTAAATAAAAATGGATGTCTGGTAGTGTCTTGGGAATTGAATTAAGCATAATCGCTTTGAAAATGTCTGTTTTTTTTTTCGTATGTGTGTCCAGTATGTCCTTTAAGATTCTCTGTGCTGGTATAATTGTGCTACATTTATAGAAAATGTGTTCCTCACTTTCTTGTACATTTGCCTGGCACATCTTGCATCGTGATTTTCGTTTTAATCTGTGTGCTGCTCTTTCTGTGGTTGGTGTCATGTTATATAAAAGTCGATATGTGACTTCTCTGGCTTTTGGAGCAATGCTTTTGTTGTGAAGATCGGTGAAAATCTCAGTGTAATCTGTTATAAAGTAATTGTAACCTCTTTTAATTCTTAGGTGTAAAGGTGGTGCTTGTAACCTGACTAAGTGTTTGTAAATGTTGTTTGTTTTCTGGTTAATTAAAATTCCGTGTCCTCTGATGGCTTGTATGCATGTCCTGTAAAAGTGTGGTAGTGTGCCGTAATGGTGTGGGACATTGTTCTTCAGTGGTTTCAGTCTAGCAAGTCTAAGCCCTACGTAGTAATGGGCTAATGTGTGTCGTTCTGGGTCTCTTATTATATTTCCTACATGTCTGATTCGAAGTGCCTTTATTTTTGTGCCTATATCCTGGAGGGCAACTCCCCCGAATCTTTTCTCTTGCATGAGTGTTTGATGTTTAATGCTAAATAAAGTGTGCCCAAAAACAAAACGCCTAATCTCTTTGTTTATCTCTGTCACCGTATGTTGTGGAGGGTCAAAGACTGTAGCAATGTAAATTATTTTTGGAATAATAAAACAGTTCACTATAGCACTTCTGGAAAAAATGGTTGTATTTTTGTATTTGTAGCGGTGAAGTGTGTCTGTGGTATATGCGACTAAGTTCTGCCATGTGACTTTGTGTGTGCGGTTCGGGTGAGATGGGAAGTATATACCGTACAGTTTCATGTTTGTTGTTGACGTTAAATCAAAGGGGAAATCTGCTTTGTTTTTCCATCTGCCTATACCCATAATTGTAGACTTTTGGACGTTTAATTTTGACCCACTACCTTTACCAAAAAGCGTGAAAGTGTCTAGAATATTTTGTATAGACCTATCTATGGGGGAAAGAAGGTGGTATCGTCTGCGTAGGCAAGCAACTTTTGTTCCCCTTTACCTTGAATAAAAGTGCCTCTGATGTTACTGTCTTGTCTAATTTTCTCTAGCAGTGGTTCTAGAGCGAGTACATAGAGTAGAGGAGAAAGGGGACATCCTTGCCTAACAGATCTTGTCAGCCCAAAAGCCCCAGTAAATGAATGATTTACCAAAACCTTGCTTTCAGGTTTTGTGTATATAATTTCAATCCACTTTCTAAAGTAATCACCAATGTTGCAGTGTAGTAAAGTTTTATGGAGGTATGAGTGGGATATTCTGTCAAAGGCTTTTTCCTGGTCTAGCGATAGGATTGACGACTGGCAATCCTTCTGATGTGTGTAGGTGATGATGTCTCTTATGAAGTGTGCGTGCTGATGAATGTTTCTGTGCTGGACACTACACTGTTGGTCTTCGTGTATGAGTGTAGCCATGAACGGTTTGAGTTTGTTTGTTAGGGTTTTGGCTAAAATTTTGTAGTCGGTGTTGAGGAGTGATATTGGTCTGTAGTTTTTAAGCTTTGTTTTGTCCGGATCGTCCTTAGGGATTAGAGTGATGTATGACAGGTTGAAACTAGATAGAAATTCCTTTTTCGCGAAAGATTCTGAATATACCTTTAGTAGGAGAGGGCCTAACATGGGGAAGAAATGTTGGTAGAATTCAGCTGTGAGTCCATCTGGTCCTGGTGACTTGCCTTTTTGCATTTCGTTTACTGCGTATGTTATGTTTTCTAGGGTCAGTTCTGCATCAAGAGATTGTTTATCTTTGTTGCTCAGTTTCTTAGTGTA
The DNA here is from genome assembly GCA_024509875.1 of Oreohelix idahoensis. Classification (NCBI taxonomy): domain Eukaryota; kingdom Metazoa; phylum Mollusca; class Gastropoda; order Stylommatophora; family Oreohelicidae; genus Oreohelix; species Oreohelix idahoensis. The sequence continues at coordinate 306,781 of JAMPIV010022618.1, forward strand.
TTGCATAAAAGTGTCTTGTATATGTGGTTGTATTCCTTCTTCTGTGTAAAGATTTCTATAGTAGTCCTCAAATGCTTTTGCTATATGTTGTGAATCCGTTTGTATGTCTCCATGTGAGTCAACTATTTGGCCTATTTGCTTGCTTCGCTGTATGTTTTGTTCTATTGCCATGTGTTGTTTGCTGGGTATCTCTTGTGTGATTGTGTTCAATTTTGTCCGTAACAGGGCACCTCTTAATCTGTGGTGTTGATATTGTTCTAGTTCTTCCTGCAATGTAATGATATGAGGTGCTGTTTTATCAATTAGAGTTGCAAGTTTGATGGCTTGTTCTATTATCTTTTCCTGTCGTATTTTGTCTCTATGAATCTTGGTTGCCAGTATTTGTGTTCTCTCGCGTATAGTATTCTTTAATAGCTCCCAGTGTTGTTGTGTGTTTTCAGTGGGTAAATCTGTTGTGTATGTAAGAATGAGTTGCGTCATTTGCTCAACGTATGTTTTATTTTGCAGCAGTGTGTTGTTGAACTTCCAGTGAGGTGAGCGTTTGGATGTGATATTTGTGTGTGTGGTGTTGACAGTTGCCAAAACCGCTTTGTGGTCTGTGAATTTGAGTGTTTCTGGTAAGTGTTTGGACTCGATTGTACAGTGCGTTGATGGTGAATAAATTCTATCTAATCGTGCTCTTCTGCCATGTGCGTTATTTGTGTGTGTGGTGTCAGTGCCCTTGGGATGTATCTCTCTGTAGGTGTCCTTTAAGCTGTGCATGTCTACTATGGTTTGTAGCATATCTAGCTGGTGAGTGCCCTCCCTGTTTGCCAACCGAATTTGTGTTTTGACATCCCCGCCTATAACATCCATTTTTGTCAGTATACAATTAAAATCTCCCCCTAATATGATGTTCTGCCCCCTGTATGAATGCGTGAGTAGGCTTTCTAGGCTATCATAAAACAAGGGTTGGTGTCTGTAATCTGGTGGTGCATGTATGTTTACTATGGTGTATGTTTGTGTGTTGTTCCTTACCTGAACTATGGCTATTCTACCCTTACTATCTCTGTTTTTCCTGATAATTTCCCACCTATCCGATGTCTGTACGATAGCTACCCCTGAACCTATGTTCTGAACACTAAGGCTAAAACATGAATGTCTAAGTCCTAATTTTGTCGTGATATGGGCTGCGTGTTCGTCTGTGTGTATGTTGGTTTCTTGAACCAGTATAAAATCTGGATGGTATTTGTGTATGAGTGTTATGAAATGTTGTAATTTTGTGCGAAGGCCACGAATATTTACACTAATTATTTTAATTTCTGCGGCCATTCTTGAAATGTGGTATTTGCTAATAGTGTAATTACATAAAAATGGATGTTTGAGGTCAGAGGAAAACGTCTTTACTCTGTGTTACCAGGGCTATCCAGCACAATGACGAGCCTTGGGCTGGTGTCTGACAGTGTTCTACGTCTGGGTGGTGTTTCCATATGTTGCTTGTGTGTCTTTTCTTTGTTTGGACTTGTTGGGCTATTGTTTTTATAAGCTTGCGCTGGAGTAGGAAAATGCTTGGGGTCTATCATCGTAAAGTTCGGTGTGTCTTGTGTAGTGACGTTGTCCTCAGAGTGGTGTCTTCTTCGTTTATTATATCTCGTGACTGTTTGGAACTTCTCTTTGTCTGCAGGCTGGCGGGGAGGTAGTTTTTGTTGTGCTTGTTTATCTGGTTGTGTACGTACTTCTTGTCCTTTATTTTTTTGGGGGCACCTATTTGCCCAATGGTCTTCTTGCATGCAAAAAGGGCACGCCGTCTTCCGTCCTGGTATGGTGACGAAAATTTTGTGTGTCTTTTGCCCCTGCCCGTTGATTTCTAAATCCACGTAGTGGGGGAGGGGATCTTTGGAAAAAAACTGTATGCTGAAAGACTAGCTCTAACAATGCAACTTAAGACTGGCTGAAAAATTTTAACTAGCTAAAATTGTTATTTTAGTTTTAAATTAAAACAAATAAAAAAAATTGTTTCTTTATATCGTGCGTAGTGGTTAATTGTTCTTTTAAAACTGTTTAATCTACGCAAGAGCAGTAAAAACATCTTATACTCTATACAATATAACATTTATAATCATTTTTTAAAATGTTTATTTCCCTTGGATATTTCACAAATTAATTGTTTTTTACTTCCCTTGAAAATACTAACGTGCTCAAATTCTTTGTTATCTCCCATAATGAAGCGTTTTAACACTGTCAGAGGCACAACTTGTCTATTATCATCATCATCGCAAGCTGCCATCTGCACACGAAGGTCAGCAGCAATGGATCTTCGGCGTCGTCTTCCATCTCTTGCCTTGATAGCTCTTTCCTGTCCATCTCTTGATGTTATCTTCCAATTTATACTGCTGCATTCGTCTTGCACGTTTGCCTTCAACTCTGCATTCCATTATGGTCGTTAGCAAAGTGCTGTGTCTTTTCATTTGGCCAAAATATGTTAGTTGTCTGACTTTGACCTCTTTCATAAATTCTCTTTGCATTCCTAGGTTCTCTAGGACCTCTTTATTTGATTTTTCCTCATTCCCGATCGTCTAGACATCCACATCTCAAGTGCATCTATTCTTTCTTCTAATTGTTTGTTAATCGTCCATTTTGTTTCTTTACACCATACATTCATGGAGAATATACATGCCGTTTGATCATTCTCAGTTTTAATTTGTAAGCTAATTGTTTAGATTGTTAGTATTTGTCTCATGCTGTTGAATGTAGCTTTGGCCATTCCTATTCTCTTCCTGATTTCTGTTTCATATCAGTTGTTTTCTGCTATTATATGACCAAGATATGAGAACCTCTTAAATTGGCCCAGAAGTTATTCATTTATTTTTATTTTTAATGTTGGCTTATCGTCTGTTTTGCTAATTATCATAGTTTTCGTTTTCTCAATGTCAGTGTCCAGTACATATTTACGACTTATGCTGTTTACTTGCTTCACCAGTTCTTATAATCCCAGATCACTTTCAGCTAACACAATTGTATCATCTGCACATCTATTATCTAAGGTTGTTTATTTATCTATTTCAAAATAAACAACCTTCCCAAATGATAATAGGCGCGTAAGTGGATGATACGAATCAAAATTCCCATACAGTGGTGATTGTTTTACAAAATAAACTAAGCCTGAAATTAAATTTCTTTTGGACGAACTTTTCGACCGTAAAGACTCGCATGTTAATTAAAGGCTCGGGATTTATTCTGTTTTTCATCATGCAGACCAGGCGCCAGAGAGTAGATAGAAAAATAACTAATTCTCCAGACATTAAGGTATTTTATATTTGGACATGCGCCCTAATATAACTGGCTAGGTTGATCGGGACTCGCTTCGCCAAAACGAGGCAATATTTTATTTTTTTTTTTAATTTAAAAAAAGTAGATAGAAAGATTTTGCTATAAAGTGACAAACTCTAGGGCAATGTTCCCATTTTTGGAATTTTCTGACGTTTTGAGCTTTCATACAGTTTTGAAGTTTAAGGGTCACTTTTTTTTCAAGTTTTTGTTTTGGTAAAGTTATACACAGCTGTACGGGAAACTGAATGTGAAATAATAACATACAAAAGTGGGACGAATCCACACAAAAACTTAGTTTAAACGTACGTGCTCCGAAAAGTGGGCCCACGTCTCAAACGCCAATGAAATTCCGTCAGGAATATTGGCCTGTCGTCCTTTGAATGTTAATATAAGAAGTAACTTTGTGAAGTTACTGTTGTTCAGTCCTAGCATTGTCTCTGCTTATCCAAATAGTATTTATAAAATGAATCCATAAGATCCTGCTCTGTCTTAAAGATGATGGTAGCCATCAGTGAAAGAATTGGCTCATGGGAGATACAAGAGAACATGAAAGACGTGTTCGTCATCATCAGCGTTTTCCTTTACGTTCCTCGTGGAGCATGGGTCTACTACTGCAGCTTTTCCCCTTGCAGGATGCCTGCACCAAGCACTCAGATGCTCTTTTGACGGTGTTTATGGGGTAATTTGTATGACATGATGAGATTGTCAGCCCCACGCACAACCTGCTAATAACGACTTGTACGACATGCCTGAAGATGCAGTAGGCCCATTATTCCTTTGTCTATTCAGAGACCCCGGGAACCACACAAAGAATACAGCTAATTAGAGCAAATTGTTAGAGACTCCACCGATATCAAGACACAGGTTTATGAGGTGGGGGTGACTGGTTTATTTCAATGTTGCCTTTTCCTTCCTTAACTCAAGAACATGGTTCATGGCCTTCATCAAAACTGTTAATTAAAATACTGCATGACGATGAGAGAAGTCTGAGACAGGCCTCCAACTTGACGAGAGTAATATATAAATTATAAAATAAAATGGTATGGAATAACTTTTACAAATTAAGGTAAACAGCTCCGACGCCTGGCTGAGCCACAATTGGATGAGGTCCAGTGTGGATTCCGAGCAAACCGAAGTACTCAAGACCTAATCTTCACACTCAGACAGCTGAGTGAAAAGGCCCTTGAGTATAAGAGTGAGATCCATCTTTGTTTCATAGATCTGGAAAATGCGTTTGACAGGGTCCCCTGGAGCAAACTTTGGGACTGTTTGGCAAGGAAGAATATTCCAGCACCTCTGATTCATGCTATACAAAGCTTCTACAAGTCTTGCAGAAATTATGTGAGGACAGCAAACCATAAGTCAGAAGAGTTCAGGACCACCACTGGTGTAAGACAAGGTGATATCCTATCACCTTACCTCTTCATACTCCTTATGGACGATGTCATCAAAGCATGTAAGGAGAGAACAAGAAAGTATTCAGTGGGGTACTGGAAGATGAGACAGGTCTATATTTCAGAGCTGGCATTTGCTGATGATGTTGCCCTGATTGCTAAATCAGAGGCACATCTCCAATCTAACCGGCAAATCTGGAAGGAAGAGCTGGAGAAGAGAGGGATGGTCATAATGTGGTGAGTTGGGATTAATTAAATATATTTATAGGGGACTTAGTGTACTGACTGAGATCAGCTGTGAAGGTCTCTGTATCTATTAAGTTTGGTGTATTACAGAGTACCTTACTTGCTACCACATGTCGACCTCAGTCAGACTTATTCTGGATTTGTATGATGACTGCGTTAATGTCTAGGGTATGATAGTGATGGAGTGTAAGTTCACAACAACCAACAGACAGATAAACATCTACGTTAAGAACCACAACAGTTATAATACTATGACCATCACAAACACCTAACACTTTAAATATTTATCTTAAGTAAGTCAAGTGTTAAAATTGATATAATGTATTGGTTACTCCAATATATATATATATATATATATATATATATATATATATATATATATATATATATATATATATCCTGATCCGGCAACAATGTGAATCAGGAATCTCAATCAAATGTAATCATAAGGGTTAAGTACAAAATTTTATACAAAGGATATTTGTTCAGACATATACTCTTATAGTCATATGAATGTATTGTGGTGATGTGTTAATATGAGGTAATACTGGCTTTAATTGCTAAGTTGTTGTGTGTCATCATAACTGGATGTGTTTTGACTGGTGGAACTATTATTATTTGGTTCACCAATTCTCTTTCTTTCAAAAAAAACTTTCTATCCTTTTTGTTTTTTATTTTTCAATCAAATCAGGGATCTTTTATATATTTTATATATATATTTAAATAAGGTTATGGTAAGGTTGAGCTTGTTCGTGCTGACAAACTCTTAACTTCAAATGCAGGGGCAGGAAACGTGACTCCTCTGCTCTCTTGCTTCTCAGATGTAAGTTTGTTAGATGATGGCCTCTATCGGGTACTGGGAGTCTGCTGCCAGCTTTCTGGATCATGCAATACTCTGACCTGACGATGCACTATCACCCTCTATACCACGGCCCCTGAAATGAGAAGGTTGTGCCTCCTTCTTCATAACCAATATATATATATATCATTATTCCACACAGAAGTACATGATAATACAAACCACATCCAACTCAGCGCTTTAGGCCAACTGCTAGCTTTTCATGTGACAATATACACCAGTATTCCTCTCCATAATGGTTCTACTCTTTTTCAATTACAGCTGTAATCTCGTCCATACAATAGGATAGGTGTTATGTTACTATATGGCAATCCAATACATATAAATGCAGTTATACTCCTCTCTGCCAATCTTGTACATAGTGGAGCAATATCTAGGCTTTGCCTCATGTTTGCTGCTGAACCACACACATACAGACATAATTCATCATTTCACAATTAAATTTCATAAACTACATATTAAAAATGTCTATCTTACCACAATCGTAAGGAAATATACACGCTAAAGATGACTTGCACAGTTTTGATCTGCGGTATGTCCAGGCTTATATATTATATATATTTTTGGCTTTGAGGATAACCTTGCCTGATCTCATCTGTCAGCATGTGGAACGATATGGCGTCCCCTCTATGAATTTTCTTGCCAATATCCAGTACATTAGCCAATCAGTTTGAATATATTCAAACTGGAACACAGTTATTCAAAACTTTCATTCACTTTTACTCCGTTTCTAGGCATCTATTTGTTATTCATAGGTCACCCCAATCAAATTTCTCCTCACTTCAAGTCATCCAATGGCCTCCGTCGTACGATCTTATACTTACGGTAACTATTATGTTTCGACCAAAATCAGGGGATTCCCCCAGCAGATTATGATCAAACCTGACAGCATCTCTGTTCTCTATATGTTTTATTACCAATAACTAATTACCTAATGGACTTTTTAGATAATTTAATACATATTCTTGGTCTCCTAGCCTTTCTGGACACGAATATACAATTATCATAAGAAGAAATGGCTTATTTAAAAATACTGTCTTTTTTCGATCTTAGCTGTTTATTTTTAAATAACATCTGTCCGCATCTTTTTAACTGTACTATCAGTATGAAGTCAGGAATCAGATGTAAAACAGTAAAGTTTCAGGTTTCCTAATAAGCATTAAACATGTTTTCTAAACCTAATGTCATGTCTAGTTAGTTTTTATCACTGTTTATTTGAAATCGCTCTCACTCGCTTGCCATTGGCGTTCACTTTTGAATCGCGAGACGACGTAGTATTATGCTTCGCTCAGTCCATCCTCTCTCTCGTTCTTATTCCGTCTGTCTTTCTAGGTTAACACTGTAAGTGATCTTAGGCACTTTTTGTTAGTTGAAGAATCAAGGTCGTCTAGAAAAGTTGGCTACACATTCTATTTTTAGAACCTACTGTTATTGCAGTATCGTTTTGCTCAAGCCTTTCTTTGTAAGAACAAACGAATTAGGACAAGTAAAATCTTGGGTTAGCCATTACGGCGTTATACAACTAAGGCGTTATCTATACTGGGAAAGCACTGGTCTTTCTCCATTCTTCTTCCTATCATATATTGGCTTTACATTTATATTCTAATTTATATAGGGGTATTAGAATTTTTCACTACACATAAGCAGCTCTAAAACAAAATCCATGGTGATATCACGAGAAGAAAGAAGACATCAGATTAAGCTGGGAGAACAGGTCCTGGAGCAGGTCGACCACTTTAAATATCTCGGAGCTATTATAGACCGAAAGGGAGGCTTCAAAGAAGAGTTGGCCACTCGAAAAGCAGCAGCTGGGAGACTTTTTCAGGCCATAAATCGAGGATTCCTCAGCAAGAGAGAGGTTGGTAAGAAAACGAAGATGGCTGTATACGGCTCCACCTATGTCCCAGTCTTGACATATGGATGCGTGTCATGGGCAATGACCACAACCCACAAAATCCAGATCCAAACCTCAGAAATGATGTATCTGAGGAAGGTGGCTGAAGTAACAAGAAGAAACATGGTCCGCAACCAAACGATACGTCAAGGCCTAAAATCCCACCCCCTGCAGACCCAAGTAGAACAGTCCCAACTAAGATGGTTTTGCCATGTCTGCAGAATGGGAGAAGATCGGCAACCGCGACACGCATGAGAGACAAGCCAGGGATCCCGACCCAGACAGAGTCCGCTGGGAGGACAACATTAGACAATATTTGAAGGACCGAGGACTAGAGTTTAACCAGGCCAGGAGGAAGACAGCCGATAGGATAGTCTGGCGCTCTCTCTTCCAAACCTCTACACCTCACGGTAGATGGGGAACGACTAAGTAAGTAAGATATGTAGAAAATAAATTAATACTAATTTAAACGCAGGCTTCTCTCTGCGGACATGACTAAAAGGAGGATGAAACATTTTAAACATGCACACACTCTCACACGTGTACTCAAGATAAAAAATATTGGGTGATAGAGTACCTCATCTTTAACGTTGCGTGTGTGGGGAGGAGGGGGGTGGATGAGGTTGTGCATTAAAGGGTATGGGGAAGTTAAGAAAAAAAAAGGAAATAAAGAAAGAAAAAAGACACACACACACGTACACACACACACACTCACATATATATATATATATATATATATATATATATATATATATATATATATATATATATATATATATATATATATATATATATATATATATATATATATATATATATATATATATATATATACCACCTTGTTCACACAGTTCCGGGACTCATTTTTTTATCCGGAAAACCGTTATAAGGAGATAGGTGTTATTAACACAGTGCACGTGTCAACCACGTGCCACTATATGTACCAAACCTGAAGTTTGTAATTTCGAGCATGCGCGTGTGGTAACAATAGTCCACAGAAATTGTACCATGCCCAGATGTCTGTTTATGATGAAACCAGATGTATTTCACCAGATTTATCACGAGGCAATGTGGACCACAAGATGATGCCAGGTATGGGGACTCAATCAAAAGAATTTATTTTACCACCGATGAAAGAACAAATGTGGTTCTATATACCGGTCGCGAGTAAACAAAACGATGAAAAAGCAAATATGGGATGAAAGAGCACAAATGTGGGAGAAAATAAAATAAGAGAGATGTAGGAAAAGATAGAGCGATAAGGCCCTGGCGCTCATTTATCACAAATAGGCATAATTGCCTTTTTACATTTCTGCCCCACCAATACAATTTTCAGCGTTTTACAAATAAAAATATTAACAACTTCAGACAGGATTAATTAATATTATCATCACAATCAGAATTCGAGCATACACAAGTACATGTACTCATAGTCATTCACGCACATAGAGAAAGGGATAGATAGAGAGAGAGAGAGAAAAAGAGAAAAAGAGAGAGAGAGAGAGAGAGAGAGAGAGAGAGAGAGAGAGAGAGAGACGTCAAGGAATAAAGCTACTTAATATTAAAAATTCAATTTAAAATTGAAAATATTACCATGACAGTTAAATGCTCATGGAAACGTTGAAATAACTGAAACAGAATTGTCGTTAAATGTGTTAAATGTCGTTAAATTATTTTTGATCGCCGTCTGACTTGGAAAAAACAGGTTGACAGAAATCGAATGAGAGCAAGACAAAGAATGGCAATTATGAAAAAACTTGCCGGAACAACTTGGGGTGCAGATGAGAAAGTGCTTAAGACGTTGTACACAGGGCGAGTGAGGCCAGTTCTTGAATATGGCATGGCAGCATGGGCAACAGCAGCCAAGACAAACTTCGATAAAATTAGCAGACTCCAAAATCAAGCAATGAGAATTATAACGGGAGGCATGAAGTCAACACCTATAAAGGAACTCGAAAAGATTGCATTCCTCCAGCCAATGACAGATAGAAGAGACTGCAGGGCTCAGCAACAGGCCGAGAAATTCAAAAGACTAACAGATCACCCAATGTGCCATAGAATAAATACTCTTAGAAGGCAAAGACTCAAACGAAGTAATTTTGTAGAATCAACCAAACAACAAATGAGCGCAGTATCCATAGATGAAATATCCACTGTTAAACCCATCTACACTGCACACAAGCTTCCAGTTTGGAAACAAAATCGTTTCCCTAAAATGATAGAAAACATTCCTGGAATTGAAAGAAAAAAGAGCCAAACTGCAACAGATAGAAAATCCATAGCGACAAAATACATAGAGAAACATTATCCACGCAACACCTGGACCCATGCATACACAGATGGATCGGCAACAAATGCAACAGAAAATGGAGGTGGGATTGTCTTTCTGGCCTTAAGCACTGGTGCAGAAAAAAGGCTGTCAGTGGCGACAGGACGATTCTCCAGCAACTTCAGAGCAGAGGCCTTGAAAACTGCAGCAGAGGTTATATTGACAGAAGAAAGGACAGAGAGACAAGTTGCTTTCTTTACTGATGCACAGTCAGTAATTGCAAAGTTGAAAAGCCAGAATAATACAGACCTGGATGATCTCAGAGTAGTGCTCCACAAACTTTGTCAACGATTCAAAAGTGTTGCGATCCAATGGATCCCATCTCATTGTAACATCGCCGGCAATGAAGAGGCTGACAGAATGGCAAAAGAAGGTTCACATCTACCTCAGCATGATGCAAGCATAACTTTTGAGGAGGCAAAGAGTTTTATCAGAATCAGTTACAGAAACAAATGGAATGTAGAACATCCAGGGCACACACAGAATGATGCTTACTACCAGCTCCACAAAAGAGAACAAGTGGTAATCTTCAGACTCCGCACTGGCCACAACAGATTGAGATACCATCTATTCAACAAGCTAAAGATAGGAACTACCGATCAGTGTAACTGTGGCACTGATAAAATGACTGCTGAACATCTGCTTCAAAGTTGCCCCTTATATGTGGTACAGAGAAAGTGCATATGGCCGATGCCAGCTCCTTTCGTGGAAAAGCTTTACGGGGATTCAAATAGCCTCAAACTGACTACTGCTTTCTTTAAGAACATTCATGTGGACGTCTGAGAGTGTACGAGGAAGAAGAAGAAGAAGAAGAAATGTGTGTACAAGATTTCATGACATATGAATGCAGATGTCTTTTGAATGAGATGTAATTAGCAGTTTTGACAGACTTGGGTAGGGAATTCCATGCTAAAGCACCTGCATAACTAAAACAACTCCGGAAGAGGTCAGTTTGAGGTTTTGCAATGTCCAAAAGTAGGTCGCCATGTACAACATATGAGCAGTATTTATAGCGAAAGAACATTTGCAAGTATGAAGGCGTTCTGATTTGTAAAATTTGATGCACAAACAGAGGATCTTGGAAGAAGAAGAATTTTTTAAGAGGAAGAACATTCAGCTGTGAAAATAACTGAGCACTGGGAATGTTATCATTCAGGCAAACAAGAGGGTTATGTATGAATGAATAAATGAACTGATGTTCAGTCTTGTCATTTCCTGTATCTGTTTGAAAATTGTTTCGGTGTATAGATTAAAAAGGCAGGGTGACCGAACACAACCTTGTCTGAAACCTCTTTTTATGTCGATGTATGGTGAATAATTCCTTCCAGATTTTGCTGTAGCAGTTTGCTCCCAATAAACGTTACTAAGTATTCTTATGTCTTTTCCATCAATACCTATGTCTTCGAGGCATGAATTATTTTCTCATGATGGACTCTTTCGAAAGCCTTCTTATAGTCAATGAAGCACATGTACTCGTATATACCTTTTTGAACCTCTATTATTATGCTTATATTCTGAGGCAAAATATTGCCTCTCTTGTTCCGTCTAAAACCAACCTGTTCTTCTCGGACTTTGCTGTCTAGCTCACATTTTATTCTTTACTGTACAATTTTGAGCAGTATTTTAATTGCATCACTCATCGGGCTGAAAGGGTATGTGTTGCTATCATTTTTGACGGTGAGAAAGACACCAACCTAATTTATGTTTGGTTTAATGTGATCAAAGAGAGATAAATGTTTATTATCTTTTCTGTGACAGGTTTGACTGGTGATTATCTTCCCCTGTCTTATGTTGTCTTGTCTCAGGCAATGTCTTATAGTTGACATGTCTTAAGTCTATTTATAGGACCATAAACGGAGTATCGTTACCACCCGTTTGGGCGGAAACGCCTGGTCTGGTTTAGCCTCGATCTGGTCTATGCTCTTTGGGCATGCGCAGGTCTTGGCGCAAAGACCGAGAGACTTTGTTTCAAGCAGAGTGTACCTGAGGCTTAGAACGGATGTGCCGATCCGTAGATTTCTCTCTGCCAAGTTTCGATAGGGATTTGGAAATTCTAAGAATGACTGATTTGTCATTCTTCCTTCCCTGAGTGATTCTTTATGCCGGTATTGGCTGTGTTGTGTTACCTTAGAGTGTAAGGATTCTATGAGAAGGTAACTGAAACATTATTCGATCTTTTTCGTCTCGATTAGATCTTAAAGGTACATTTTTGCTGAAGGCGACATAGTGAGCGAAGCTCACGAGGAGTTAATATACTATACCCCAGTATGGCTACATATTGAAAGAATAGGTCTAAGTTGACCTTTTATATATATAAGCCCAAGAATCAACTTAATGGATCCGCAATGCAGGCGGAATATTGTTTGGCAGAAATATAGTTATTCTCAGAAGTTTATGTAAACTGAGAGTCACCTGATTATCGAGGTCCGCGACCTGCGGCCTGATTTCATCGTCATTAAATTGGTCCGTGTTTACGACCAATTTTCTTCACCAGAATGAAGTACCTGGCTTGTAAGGCCAGAATGAAGTCGTTGGCTAGTTGTAGGACAATAGCATTGACTTTGTTAAATAACTGATATCGCCCGTACTAGGCAATATATTTGCTAGGGCTTACCTGACGGGGCTCAGTCAGGGATTAGAGCGATTGTATGAACAGTAATTATTGGTCAAGACATTGTTACGTGTCTAAGCTGTTCGGATCTGTGATGCCTGATGTTAACCTTCATAACTACACATATAATGTCCATGATCTTGTATATTGACTGTTTCGTCCATCATCATATCATCGTACGTCATGAATAAATATTGTAAACGTCAGCAGCATTACCTACTTCACTGACTTCTATTTGTGGTTGTGTGAGTTATGTGAAGACGTCCAAGAGCCTATACGGCTTTCGTGTTATCAGCACTATTATCCACTCACCTACACGATCAACCACATCCAATACAAGCACTACACGTCTGTATCTACATGTATGCTGACACTATGCGTGTCTCTACTATACCCTGGCGGCACCTCATGCCGGTGACCTAGATTACACCGCATCATAGTGACACGCCCACTCTGCCATCTTTACAACACACGAACACAAACGGGCAGTTATACATCTGGAGCGAATAGAACGTTACATCTCTACATCTCCAGCCTCAAACAGACAGTAAACAGACTTTTACATCTGGTGGACCAGATTCTTGGGTCTTTTGTCAACGACACGTATTTTCCTGCCCACATCTGGATTTATACATCCGGAAGACAAGATTGACGGTTAGTTGTCAGCTACACAGGACAGTAAGAAATAGGTCAACGTCTGCTGACCGACGTAAACATTTATGTATAATACAGAATCGCTACATGGACCACAGCTGCTGCATAATTGCTACATGGACCACAGCTGCTACAGGAGTGCTACATAGACCACAGTTGCTGACGAATTTGTTTAACACTGTGACAGTCGTCGAGGGACATATGTGTCAAAGTTCACGTCACAATTTAACGTGCAAGCTCGGATTGTAAACATAGAACAGTTCAACCTGTTGTTTACTTACGACATTCTACAAACATTCTCAACTGAAGTCGAGTATGGTTTGATAGCTTCACTTTGGAGACTACTACATCTGTTGTCAAGTTACGGTGACCTTCAACGGTGGAACGTCTACCAGTGTGTTTACAAGTGTCCTGCAATGTACTGCACCTTTGCGGTTGTAGCGGCTTTCGCTTACAGATAAGTGGCCTGTTTTCCGTGTTAATCTGAGCCTTTATTTTGTGTGCGACTGAGCCTTCCTCGTTACACATTCATTACATGCATTCTATTGTTTACTTGTTATTTGTTTATTTGTTGAGTTAGTGTGTAATTTTTTTTTCTGCGGGTTCAAAGGTTGGAGGGTCTTACAGTAAATATTCCACTCAACCGAGGGTTACTGTAAGCGTTCTATAGGGATTGTGCATATTTCCCACAGTGGAAATTGCAAGCGACTTTTGTTGCTATTTATTTTTTTTTCTTAGCTGTGACGAGATGTGTTAGTGTTGTTTTCGTTATTTTTTCTCCGTACTTTAGTTTTTGATTCGTTTTGTTTGTATTTGTCTGCCTTTCCTTTTCTATTGTTAGTTTCTTTTCACTCTTTTGTTTATACTCTGTGTTGTCATTGTATTTTTGTAAATTTTTCGCAGTTATCATTGTAATTTTTTGCAACATTTGATTTAGTTAAGCTTTATTTTCTTTTGACCTCTGCGAATGTTTTCGTTTTTTAGATGCTTGTCTTTGTTTAGTTATCGTGATATTGTTGATATATACAGTCTTCATGTATACTTGATCATGTACTGTTATTATATGATGCAAATTATATACTGAGCTGATTACTGGTGACTTTATAAACAAGGTAACTGTACTTAGTCTTTGTAAAAGACTTGTCTCCCACTGAGATTGAGATAACTTGTGTTGCTATTTCAAAGATATTGACAGCACATTTGTAGACAGGATGTCTACATTAGATTACTTTATCACGCAAGGGATAGCCCTTGGCAAAACTGATGAGACATTGGAGGAGTTTGCGCTTGCTCAATATGCCAAAGCACAAAAGGCTGAAGAGAAAAAGATTCAAGCGCAACTAGACAGAGAAGCTGATGATAAAAGAATTCAGAACCAAATAGAGAGAATTTGAGGAAAAAAAGTCACAAAGAGAAGCTGAAGAGAGAAAGATTCAGCAAGAGAGAGAATTTGAGGAGAAGAAGTTAATAAGAGAAGCTGAGGAGAAGAAGTTAATAAGAGAAGCTGAAGAGAGAAAACAGAAAATGGAACATGAAGAAAGACTCATGGCTTTGGAGATAGAGAAATTAAAAGTGACGAATATGGGTAGTTCTCAAGCAACTTCTTCGAACACAAAAGGTCATGACTATAAGGTCAAACTTCCTCCTTTTAATCCTACAAAAGATGACATAACGTTCTATCTTGATAGACTAGAACTTAATTGCGTAATACATAAAGTAGATAAGGCACAATATGTTGGACAACTGTTGAATTTACTTACAGGTGAACCATTAAATATAATAATGGCAATAGAAGAACATGATAGGACTAACTATGAAGTTGTCAGAGCAGCCTTATTGAAAAGATATCAGCTTAAAGAAGATGATTACCGTCTTCGTTTTAAGACTATGTTACCAGAAGCTGGTGTAGAGTTCTCAGACTTTATTACAAAGATACGTCTTACTTTCACTAGATGGATTGAGTTGTCTAAGACTGAACATACTTATGAAGCACTTATGGACTTGTTACTTAGAGACAAAGTAATGTCATCTGTTAATGAGTCCTTTCTTGCCTTTATACACGAACGTAAACCTAAGGACATAAAAGAAATGGAACAATATTGTTGCCAATATGTCACTGCTCATCCACAACAAACGATTAGCAATACTAAGATTAGAGAAGGTTTACCCGTGGCTTCTGCGACTCCATACAATTCTAATTTCGGAGGTAAAGTTAAAGGTACTCAGCGCAACTTTGGTAAGAAAAGTAAGCGTAACTTCGGACAGGATCAGGGTGATTCATCCCATAGAGGCTCGTCTTCGAGAAATTGGAGGCAATCTGATAGCTCCCATAATTTTGGTTCCAACAAATGTGGGAATTTTCGGAGGGGTAGTCACAATAAAAACTATCCTCGCCATAATTCTTCAGGAAGACAGCAATATCAGTCTGATAGATATTTTCATCAAGGTGTAAATCACAATCACAATTGTGAAAACTGCGGTTCAAACCAAAATAATAATAGCAATAGGGGTAATTGCAATAATTCCAAAGGAAATAATAATCGAGGTAGATGGCAGCACAATAATAATAGATCATGTCATCATGCTAACTGTGCTGAACAAGAGTCACAAGGAGTTAGTAATGAACAAAACAATAGTAAACCTAACGCTAGTGCTATTACTTGTTCTGCCTTTGATTTTGGGAGAGCATCTCAATGCCCACAGTGCACCACTTTATTTGAACCTACTACTATATCCACCTTGAGTTGCGGTCATCCTCTGCCCGCTCTTCCTGCCGCAGCGGCGCATGACGGGAGAGGATCTCTTATTCTACATAGGGGTCTAGTGAATAATGATCCAGTCTCAGTCCTCTTTGATTCTGGATGTACCACTATTGGGGTTAGACAATCTCTTGTAGATCCTTCCTGTGCCACTGGAAAAGTGATCAAATGTGTAACATTTGGTGGCACAGTGGAAAAATATTCTACTGCTATCATCCGTATAGCTACTCCCTTCTTTACGGGAGAGGTCCAAGCGTGTCTGCTTCCGAATCCTATTGCGGATCTTATCGTCGGGCGTATACACGGGATTAAAGAGTGTACCCCGGAGCAGATTATTGCTTGGGAAGAACATAACTTGGAAGCTGCTAATGCAGTTATCACGAGAGCATAGGCTCAGAATATGCCTCAGACTTCATCGACCGAAGGTGATGAGGTACATGATCAAGATGATCATGATGTGATTTCACGTGACTCTTTTATCAAAAGTCAACAAGAAGACACTTCGTTAAAAAAATTCTTCGTTCTGGTTAAAAATGGTGACCCAAATCAGAACACAGATCACAAATCTTGGATCACTATGAAGAATGGCGTACTAGTGCGTATGGTACAACACTCAGACATGTCTATACATTCACAAATTCTTGTTCCGAAAGACATGAGAGTTAGAATACTGCAACATGCTCACGACTCCCAATGCGCTGGTCATATGGGATTTTCACGTACGAAGTCGAGAGTTCTTGCGGCTTTCTTTTGGCCATTCGTAAACAGAGACATACGTCTTTATTGTCGCTCGTGTAAAGTATGTCAAGAAGTAAAATCGAAAGGTCCTCGCCATGCAGCACCTATCCAGGCTGCGGACATTCCTATCCGTCCATTTCAGAAAATGGCGATAGATATCATTGGTCCTTTCAAAATAAAATCAGCCAGAGGACATCAATTTATTCTTACATGTGTTGACATGTGTACTCGATGGCCAGAGGCCATACCTCTGAAGAGCATTTCGACTGCCGATATTGCAGACGCTCTTTGGCTGATATTTTCGCGGTTGGGATTCCCTAGGGAAATCTTGTCAGACCATGGCACCCAACTGATATCTGAGACAATGTCGCAAGTGATGTCTACTCTTAATATTAAGAGGTCACTGAGTAGTATTTATCATCCGATGTCTAATGGACTAGTCGAACGTCTCAATAGAACTCTCAAAAATTTACTTGGGAAAATAACTGAGGATCATCCTCAGGATTGGGACAGAGTCTTGCCCGCTGCTCTTTGCTTATAGAGAGGTTCCTAATGAACATACCGGGTTTTATCCTTTCGAGCTCGTCTTTGGCGCGCGTCCGCGCGGCCCAATGTCCTTGCTTCACGATCTAATAGCTGCCGATGATATCAGTGATGACACACAATCTTCTTATGAATATGTCATTGCTCTCAGGCAGAAAATCATTGAAGCTTGCAAATTAGCAACTTCCGCATCTGAATTTGCTAAAGAAAAGGCAAGGCAGTTCGCAAATAAAAATAGATGCCTACGTCAACTTTGTCCTGGAGACAAAGCATTCGTATTACTTCCTTCCAGGGAAAATAGACTTCTTATTGGTTGGAAAGGTCCTTTTGTGATTGTATCTAAAATTTCTGATGTCGACTATGTTGTCGATATTGACGGAAAGCATAAAACTTTTCACATAAATATGCTTACGGAATTTTATGAACGTCCAGAGTACTTACAACCTATCTTTCAAGCGACGGACGACGCTACAGTCGCTCGTGGTCATTACTCATCTCTGTCGGTCATACAGGATGAGGAATCTACTTTCTCTGACGTTAATCTTCCTCTTCCGATGATTCCACTTCATTCTACGGAATCATGGAAAAATGTTGCAATTTCACCTAAATTGTCAACTGAGGAACAGTCACAAATCTCTTCCATGTTACAAACGTTTCAGGATGTTCTCACGGACATTCCTGGACACACTACAGTCATTGAACATGACATTGTATTGACTGACCATACTCCTATCAGGGTCAGACCTTATCCTATTCCTATCCACTTCCAAACTCAGGTCGAGAAAGAGTTGGATGAAATGATAAAGTTAGGAATAATTGAACCATCCAATTCGGCATACTCGTCGTCTATGGTTATTGTCCGAAAGAAAGACAATAACATACGCATTTGCGTCGATTACCGTAAACTAAATCAAGTAACGAAGTTCGATGCTGAACCTATGCCTCTGTTGGATGAGTTACTTACTAGACTTTCCAACTCTCGTTTCTTTACAAAGCTTGACTTGTCTAAAGGTTACTGGCAAGTTCCTCTAACCGAACGAGCCAAACCTTTCACTGCTTTCTCCACACCTAGGGGTTTGTTCCAATGGAACTTTATGCCTTTTGGCCTTATGAATGCCCCAGCTACATTCGTACGCATGATGCGTCGAATTCTGGCATATCGTTCTGATGTGATTGCATACTTGGACGATATCTGTCTTTTCAGCGATTCTTGGGAAGATCACTATCTGGGATTATATGAACTGTTGTCTACTCTACGTGAGCATAATTTGACAGCTAAACCCTCTAAAGGCTATGTTGGGTTTAGTGAGATTTCTTTTCTTGGTCATCGTGTTGGTCATGGTCTCTTGAAGACAGAAGACCACAACACTTCTAAGATACTGAACATCACTATTCCTAAGACTAAGAAACAGATCCGTAGTCTCTTGGGCCTAATACAGTTCTACGGAAGATTCATTCCGAATCTTTCCTCTATTACGGCACCACTCTCAACCCTATTGAAGAAAGGGTCTCCTAATATGGTGCGTTGGTCCCAAGAATGCCAATCTTCATTGGATCAGATTAAGTCATTATTTTCGTCTCCTCCTATTTTAAGACTACCTACAGCCGATAAGACGTTTGTCCTTCGTAGTGACGCCTCATCAATAGGGATCGGGGCGGCACTGATGCAAGAGTATTCTGAGACTCTGCATCCTGTAATGTATGTCTCGAGAAAACTGAATGCGGCAGAAAGGAATTATTCTGTTCTAGACCGAGAATTGCTAGCTATGGTCTGGGCAATTCTTAAACTCCAAAGATTCCTTCTCGGCGCGCATTTTATAGTAGAAACCGACCAAAAAGCTCTCACAGCTATGCAGAGTAAGGATTTGAAGAGTTTGAGATCCACTCGATATGCTATTGCTCTTCAACCTTTTCATTTCACGGTACGAGCTATCCGTGGTTCGGATAATGTGATGGCAGACATATTGTCGCGATGCCCACATGAAGCTACTTAGCTCTTTTGTCTAGATCTACTGTTACATATCTAAAGTTATGATCTATTCTTACAATATCATGCTTCTATAACACTTGTTGTCACTTTGTTTAAACTCATGGTTATGTATTGATTACTTGCTTTCTCTGTTACCATCTTTGGTAAAACAGAGGAAGGTTTTGTTTAACATGAAATAAAGGTCGAAAAAATTAATTCGGCCACATTTATAGTTTAGATATATATTAAGTGACTATGGTACATTATAACATTCTAAGAATTGTGCTATTTGTATTGTTCTCAGCAAACCGGTGTGATATCTTGGAACGCTGTAGAACTACGATGACTACTATCGACGTCCTGATGTTCCTTGAGGATCTTGCTTACAAGACATCTCCGGAATAGAGCATCGTCTTGTTCTTCTGACGTCATCACCTATTAGTTATACTATACACATGTATAATCATATGTTTGTAAAAAGACTTTAGAAATGTTGGTAATGATTGATCATTTGAATTTATAGGCATTATACGTCGTGAGATTTCGATGTTGGTGTAATTTCTTAATGGAAATTGTCATTCACCGTTTATACTCATATTGATATGAATTTTTTCCTTATATAATTGTTGTAACATTACCTGCACCTTTGAGTTGGTTGGTAACACCTCCCCAAAGATATTTACTTTGAGAAAATAGTTTCTCTTGTCTAGTGAGATTTTTTGTTCTCACCAGACGCTCTACTGTGCGTCGATTGGATCTGTCATTATGATGTTACATTTATGGTGATCCTTTCATCGGCGCATTACTCGTGCGTTATGAGCTTAGTGCACCTGGCTCATAGATGTATTTCAAGAAAAAAACCGTGCCTTTTTTTCCCCGGGAGGTGTGGTAATATGTTGCTATCATTTTTGACGGTGAGAAAGACACCAACCTAATTTATGTTTGGTTTAATGTGATCAAAGAGAGATAAATGTTTATTATCTTTCTGTGACAGGTTTGACTGGTGATTATCTTCCCCTGTCTTATGTTGTCCTGTCTCAGGCAATGTCTTATAGTTGACATGTCTTAAGTCTATTTGTAGGACCATATACGGAGTATCTTTACCACCCGTTTGGGCGGAAACGCCTGATCTGGTTTAGCCTCGATCTGGTCTATGCTCTTTGGGCATGCGCAAGTCTTGGCGCAAAGACCGAGAGACTTTGTTTCAAGCAGAGTGTACCTGAGGCTTAAAACGGATGTGCCGATCCGTAGATTTCTTTCTGCCAAGTTTCGATAGGGATTTGGAAATTCTAAGAATGACTGATTTGTCATTCTTCCTTCCCTGAGTGATTTTTTATGCCGGTATTGGCTGTGTTGTGTTACCTTAGAGTGTAAGGATTCTATGAGAAGGTAACTGAAACATTATTCGATCTTTTTCGCCTCCATTAGATCTTAAAGGTACATTTTTGCTGATGGCGACATAGTGAGCGAAACTCACGATTAGTTAATATACTGTACCCCAGTATGGCTACATATTGAAAGAATTGGTCTAAGTTGACCTTTTATATATATAAGCCCAAGAATCAACTTAATGGATCCGCAATGCAGGCGGAATATTGTTTGGCAGAAATATAGTTATTCTCAGAAGTTTATGTAAACTGAGAGTCACCTGATTATCGAGGCCCTCGACCTGCGGCCTGATTTCGTCGTCATTAAATTGGTCCGTGTTTACGGCCAATTTTCTTCACCATAATGAAGTACCTCGCATGTGAGGCCAGAATGAAGTCTTTGGCTAGTTGTAGGACAATAGCATTGACTTTGTTAAATAACTGATATCGCCCGTACTAGGCAATATATTTGCTAGGGCTTACCTGACGGGGCTCAGTCAGGGATTAGAACTATTGCATGAACAGTAATTATTGGTCAAGACATTGTTACGTGTCTAAGCTGTTCGGGATCTGTGATGCCTGATGTTAACCTTCATAACTACACATATAATGTCCATGATCTTGTACTATTGACTGTTTCGTCCATCATCATATTATCGTACGTCATGAATAAATATTGTAAACGTCAGCAGCATTACCTACTTCACTGACTTCTACTTGTGGTTGTGTGAGTTAATGTGAAGACGTCCAAGAGCCTATACGGCCTTCGTGTTATCAGCACTATTATCCACTCACCTACACGATCAACCACATCCAATACAAGCACTACAGTCTGTATCTACATGTATGCTGACACTATGCGTGTCTATACTATACCCTGGCGGCACCTCATGCCGGTGACCTAGATTACACCGCATCATTGTGACACGCCCACTCTGCCATCTTTACAACACACGAACACAAAAGGGCAGTCATACATCTGGAGCAAATAGAACGTTACATCTCTACATCTCCAGCCTCAAACAGACAGTAAACAGACTTTTACAGTTAGCCTGCCCTACAAAAAAAACTAGAAATTAAAACTATTTTTTCCCTTTAAAACAAATTCCCCCCTTCCAATCTTTATTCGTATTCAGTTTGAATTTACAAACATGTTCGTTTTACATATTTCAATAAAGAAGTATTAATGAAAATGCAATGAGCAGCTGCTTAGAAAACCCTTTCACTCCCTCGCGCACACTTATTTACACACTCTTTCTTGCGCTATGAAGTTGTACATTGCACATTTTTTTGTGATGATACTATTGATTGAAAAGATAGGGGAAAAACGGATAAAGAATTCATACACCCTCGTTCTTGATTCTTTAAAGCGCGCTCTTCTTTATAGTGATAAAAGTAAAAAAAAAAAGGAATGGGGAAAAAACAAAAACACCTGAATGGACCAAGCAGTTTCAGTGAAGGGACAATGAAAACACATTTAAAAACAAGATAAACCAAAAAAAAAAAAACCTTAAATAGACAAAACTTTCCGCTAAGAAGTTTCAGTGAAGGTTTCATGGAGAAATTGTTTTCGCATTTTCCGTTTTTGTTTTATAAAGTAATTCTGCTTTTCTTGTCCTTTTCATTTTATTTTCCCAGTCGTACTCTCCTTGCTTGCCGGAACAGTATTTTTATTTATTTATTTATTTTTATTCACAGTCCGTGGAAATTTACAAAGCCGTTTGCATTGAAACATTGACAATAGAAAGAATATAAGTATAAAAATGAAAATGCAATGAGCAGCTGTTAAAAAAAAATGAAAATACTTTCATTCCTTGCACACAGTCATTTACACACTCTTTCTTGTACTCTAAAAGTTATATATTGCAAATTTTGTAATGATAGTGTTGAAAAAAACCATATTTTCAACCGCTGTTTGCCGACTTTCAATTCTGGCGGTCGTCATGATAGTCCCAGTCCCCATAATTACAGGTTCCGGACACATTTGGTTGGTCGTAAATCTTCAACGTGTCACAACTCTCCATAGATACGGTGTCAAAAAAAAAATTTCGTCTTCCGATTTTTCACTGCCACAATTTAACGACCACTATTTGAATGTTTTCCGGTCGTGACTGTCCACGTCCCTGTAATTACGGGTGCCGGATATCGTTGGTCGTAAATCTTCAACGTGTCACAGCACTCCATAGATGTAGAAACTGGGGCGAACGGCTGGGGTCAGCATTAACGTTTCTTTAGAACATTTTTTTTTTTTTGGTGGACACCCACGTATTCTGCACGGTCTGCTGTTGACTTGTGCAAAATTATCCTATAAAAAGCTAACTTCTGCATCATCCCTTTTAAAATAATAATAAGATAAATAAACTACACATGTACATATGCATTACAAATTTAAAAATAATAACAATGATAATAGATACATAGACAACAAAATAAATTCAGGCGACCATTGTCCTCTCAAGGCTGTGTGTGGTCCCGGTTGCCGGGTCCTCCCAGCGCAGCGGAGGCAGCAAATGGGTGTTGTGCCAGTACCAGTACCAGATTGCTCTTTTTTCGCGGACCTTCGGTCCCGAAAGAATTTTGGCTGGAGACGTCTCGGTAGAGAAGTGGTTTTATAGCGGCAGTACACACGAGGGCAAGTTCGGGGCACAGCGGATTGATCAACCGCTTGCTTGTCGCATTGATTACGGAAACAACAATTAATATTCTGTTGTACCAATAAACGCCTTTAGGCGTAACGGAACAACGGATAATTTCTTGTTGCCCTAAGACGCCGAAAGGCGGAAAAGCCACTGATTGCTTGGTCGGTCTTTGGCTAAGGACGGAAGAAGAAGAAGAAGACAACAAAATAAAAATAATTTAAAGGCAAGCTTCTCTATGCTGCCATGACAAAAAGGAGTATAATACATTTTAAACATGCAAACACTCTCGCACGTGCGTGTACTTAAGATACAAATATTGGGTGATGGAGTACCTCATCTTTAACGTTGTGTGTGTGGGGAGGAGGAGGGAGGATGAGGATGTGTTTTAAGGGGGTGGGGAAGTTATGGAAAGAAAGAAAGAAAGAAAAAAGACACATTTGTATATATATATATATATATATATATATATATATATATATATATATATATATATATATATATATATATATATATATATATATATATATATATATATATATATATATATATATATATACACCGTTGCCTTTTACACCAGATTAGAAACATCATGCGCATTATTAAAATACAAGGCTAAATTGAAATAAAGATAAAAGTCATATACACTCTTACACACATATTCCTATCAAAGGTCTACTTTCCTTAACATAATAATAAAACAGCCAACGTGTAATATATACATTCATGATGAAAATGTTAGGCAGTGATGGAAAGGAGGGGGGCACAGAAGGCCGAAATCGGACTTACAAAATGTTAGGATAGACAGTGAATGAGATAGCAGTGAGAAGGAGGGAGGGCGGTTGGGGAAAGTCAGAGTCATTTAACAATCAAGGCTGCCTCGTTAAGGAAGAGGTACCATCTCAGTGGCTATTGATAAAACTTTCTGATGAAAAATGTGCAGAAATAAACCAGCGTTGAAAATACGATCATTAAACATGGCAAGATTCCGAAAACACCAAATCTGATTCCGAAATTCTGATAAAATAATCAAGATCAAAGTGTGTGTGCTATTTTCTGCATTGGGAATTATGTTTAACATGATTGCCTTGTAGATATCTGATTTTTGTGTTGTTTGTAAATCGATGATTTTCTGCAGTAGTTTCATTGTAGGTGTGATTGTACTGCATTCAAAAAACAAATGATCTTCTGTTTCTTGGATGCTTTTCCTACATAGCTGACATTTTGTTATTTGTTGGATCCGTGTGCTTCTCGTTTTGTTGTGGGTGTTATGTTGTATATTAGTCTTAAAGTGATCTCTCTTCCTTTAGCAGTGATTTTTGGGTTGTGCAAGTTAGTGAAGGTTTCCGTGTAATTTTGTATAGCATATTTCTGTCCTCTTTAATTTCTTAGGTGTAATGGTGGTGCTTGGAGTTTAACTAAATGTTTATATATTGCATTTGTTTTCTGGTGAATTAATTTTTCATGTTCTTGGATGGCTTGTATGCATCTCTTATAAAATGAGGACATAGGCCGAAGTGATGGGGGATTGCATTGTTCAGGGGTTTCAGTTTGGAAAGTCTGAGTCAGGTGTAATAATGAGCTAGTGTGTGTCGTTCTGGGTGTTTGATGATGCTGCCTGTGTGTTTAATTCTGAGTGCCTGGATCTTTGTTTCTATGTCTTGAAGGGCAGTCCCTCCGTGTTTCTTTTCTTGTATAAGTGTCTTGTATTTAATGCTGTAAAATGTGCGATCAAAGGAAATGCTCTGACCTGTTTGTTTAAATCTGTGATAGTCTGTTTTGGGTGTCGAAAACTGTGGCAATGTAAAGTAGCTTAGGAAAAATGTATGTATTTACAATTAAACTTCGTCCAAAAATAGTTGTGGCTTTGTATTTGTATCTGTGCAGAATGTCTCGTATTTTGGATGTTAGATTTTTCCATGTGTCTCTGTGTGTGCGATTTGGGTGTGAGGGAAAGGTTATACCATAGATTTTTATGTTGTTTGTTGGTGTTAGTCCAAAGGGAAAGTCTGTTTTGTTCTTCCATTTGCCTATGCCCATTGTTGTTGATTTTTGAACATTTACTTTTGCTCCGCTACCTTTGCTAAAGTCTGTGAATGTGTTTAGGATAAATTCTATAGACTTTGTGTGTTTGGTGGGAAAGATGGTGTCGTCTGTATAGGCGAGCAACTTTTGTTCACCTTTCCATTGTAGGAAAGTGCCCTTAATAGAGCTGTCTTTTCTGATGTTCTCTAGTAGTGGTTCTAGTGCAAGAACATACAGTAAAGGAGAGAGAGAGAGCCTTACAGATCTTGTTACCCTCAAAGTGTTAGTTAATGTATGATTTACTAACACTTTGCTCTCGGGCTTCATATATAGAATATTAATCCATTGTCTGAAGTGTTCACCTATGTTGCAATGTAGTAATGTTTTGTGGAGGTATGAGCGTGATATTCTGTCAAAAGCTTTCCCCTGGTCAAGGGAAAGAACCGAAGACTGACAATCCTTCTGGTGCGTGTAGGTGATTATGTCTCTTATGAAATGTGTTTGTTGATGGATGTTTCTGTGCTGGACGCTACACTGCTGGTCTTCATGTATGAGGGTCGCCATGAATGGTTTCAGTTTGTTTGCTAGAGCTTTTGTTAAAATTTTATAATCTACGTTTTAGAGCCATATTGGTCTGTAGTTTTTAAGGAGTGTTTTGCCGGAATTTGGTTTTGGTATTTGAGGGATGTAAGACATGTTTTGACATGGTGGGAGTTCCTTATTCTCAAAGGCTTCTTTGTATACTTGTAGTAAAAGAGGCCCTAGGGTAGGAAAGAAGTGTTGGTAAAATTCTGTCATAAGTCCGTCAGGTCCTGGTGATTTGTCATTTTGCATTGCATTCACTGCGAGTGTTATGTCTGTTAGTGTCAGCTCAGTGTCTAGTGTTTGTTTGTCTGCGTCAGATATTTTTTTTTGTAAATTGCATAAATCTATCTTGTATATATTGTTGAACATTTTCTTCTGTTTACAGGTTCCTATAGTAAATTTCGAAAGCCTGCACTATGTGTTGTGTTTCTGTCTGTGTGGCCCCTTCTAAATCCACTATTTTGCCTATCTGCCTGCAGCATTGTATATTTTGTTCTATCGCCATGTATTGTTTGCTGGGAGTCTCTTGTGTGATTGTGTTGAGTTGTGTCCTTAATAGGGCTCCCTGGAACCTGTGGTGTTTTATATCGTTCTAGTTCATTTTGTAGCGTGAGAATGTAGGGATAGTTTTTGTCTGTTTGCTTTGCTAATTGATTAATGAATAAAAGTTCATAAGAGAGAGGAATGATGGCTTTAGTGTACTCACCCTGCAGGAGGTTGGTAGTAATTGTATAGCATTCTCTATCAATGTCTCTTGTTGTATGCGGTGTCTGTGTATGATGGATGACATTAGCTGTGTTCGTTCTCGTATGGTGCTTTTACGTTTTTTCCAGTGTTCTTGAATATGTTCTATTGGTACGCTCGTATGTCGTTTGTGTATGTAAGAATTAGTCTGGTCATGTGCTCTACGTATGTTTTGTGATGGAGCAAAGTGTTGTTGAATTTCCAGTGTGGAGAACGTTTGGAATGCGTGCTTGCTTGTGTAGTGCTAATGGCTGCGAGTACTGCTTTGTGATCTGTGAACTTGAGAGCTTCTGGTAGGTGTTTTACTTTAATTATGTAGTGTTAACGGCACATAGATTCTGTCTAATCGTGCAGCTTTGTTGTGTGCGGTGTGTGCATGCGTTGTTTAATACTGTGGGTGTGTGTGTGTGTGTGTCTGTAGGCATCTAATAAGCTGTGCGTATCCATTATGGTTTGTATTATGTCTAGTTGGTGTGCGTCTTCTCTGTTTGCTCTCCTTATCTGTGTTCTAACTACTCCACCAACAACGTCCATATCTGTCAAAACGCAGTTAAAGTCGCCTACTAAAATAATATTATGTCCTCTGCATGACTGAGTGAGTAAGTTGTCTAAGTTCTCGTAAAATTGTGGTTGGTGGTTGTAGTTTGCTGGAGCGTGCATTTTCACTATCGTGTATGTGTGTGTGTTGTTTCATACCTGAGCGATGGTTATTTTGCCCTCGCTGTCTCGATTTGTCCTAAGTATTTCCCACCTGTCTGATGTTTGTAGTATTGCTGTTCCTGAACCTGTGTTGTGTATAGCTAAACTAAAACAGGAATGTCGTAGCTCTAACTGGGTTGTGATTTGCAATGCCTGTTTGTCTGTGTGTATGTTTGTTTCCTGCAAAAGTATAAAGTCTGGCTTGTGTTTATGTATAAGTGTTATGATGTGATGTAGTTTTGAGCGAAGTCCGCTAACATTTACACTAATAATCAAAATTTCATCTGCCATTTTTAACGTATAACAATGAATAAATTGTATAAAAGTCTAATTAAATAGTTTGATAACGTACCCCAAGAAATGGTCCTAATGTCTGTATTGCTTGTTTTCCCAGATGCTTTCATTTTCTTTCCAGTCAATAATCAGTCTGGGGGGTGTCTGAAGTGAGCCATCTTCTTCTGGTGCCGTATTGTTTATTTCCTCATGTGTTAGTGTGGATGTCTGGATGACTGGAGCTGTGGCAGTTCTTAAAATGTTTTCTTCAGTTTGGGATGTTGGTCTTTGTCTCGTTATTGATGAATATGTTGGTGCTAGTTTCACTTGTAGTTTTGTATTTCCTGGTGCTTCAGTGGTAGCTTTTGGTGTTGTAATATTGTTTGGGCTGTCTGGGGCCGAGTATCGTCGTTACCTATCGTTCCGGTGTGTTACCACTTGAAACCCGTCGTCTGCAATTTGGGGGCTGTAAGGGCCTGGGTGTTGTAGCCGGTGCTTCTGATGGGCTGTTCGTCGGGGGTCTTGTCAGTGGAACGATTTCTTCTCTGGCTGGCTTTTTGTTGCATTTGTTGGCCCAGTGAGTATCCTCACCGCAATGAGGACATACCGTTCTCCGCCCTTGCATCGTAACTAGGACCTTATGTTTTGTGCTTCAGTTATTCGGAGCTCTAGATAGTGCGGAATGGCCGTCGTGGCTCTACAGAGTAGACCCCATTTGTCAGGCGCGTTGCGGATCTTGAAAACTTCCGCTCTTGGATCGCCTGTGATTTTAGCCGCAATGGCTTCCACTTCTTTTTTTTTTTATTGTTGGTGGAAGCCGTTTGGATCTTTCTTTTTCTAAATGTTCTATGGTGATAGTCAGCTCGGGGTTGGCCAGTTGTATGGTTTTGCCATGCAGTTTATCATAATGCTTTGAATGGGCTTCCGTGGTAATGTTGAAGTAGCAGCGCACTGGGTTTTCGAACCGGTACAAGGAAGCTAGTCCGTTTATCGGTAAGCCTCCTTGCCAACTAGTGCACTTGATAAAAAGGGGTGCGACGCCTTGGGGTTCCGATACCAGCAGAAGTAAAGTTCCTGTCCAATGCAGGTTTCCTCCTTCTAGGGAATTATTTGTTGTGTCAGCTATTACAGCCGAGCCAAAAATAATCTCCCTTTTAAATTTTTTTTTTTTTTTTTTTTTTTTTTTTTTTTTTTTTTTTTGGGCTTCAGTATTGTTTATTCTGCTCATCCTATGATCAAACTGTGTCACTGTAACAAATAACATATAATTCAAACAATCAATCAATACCCTTTAGCTCCCCAAGGAGCATAGGCCTTCCACGAACACATGCTATGTCCTCCTGTTGCGTACCATCAGTTCAAGGTCTTTCCTTGTCATCCTCACCATTTTCATTTCCTTGAACACCTGATCGCTAGCGCAGTGTGGTAAACATTACACCAGCGCTGCTCCCTATGCTCCACTTAAAACTGGTACCACTCTCTTCAGAATGCACTTTAGAAGCACACCTCAACGCAATAGTACAATTAAAACCAAAGAATAGTTAAACCTTCCTAAAACGATTCACACTAAAGCCGACTTGCACTACGTTCTTATTTATATAAACATTTATGTAAGGCAGTTACGCCATCAAAAAAAGTTTCGTGTTCCACTTTTTTTTTTTTAATTTCCTCGCATGAGGTTGCATATTTTTTCCTCGCATGAGGTTTCATTAGACCCCGCCCAAACCTGGCTCTGGTCAAAACCACATGCCTCAACACAAGAAGACCCAATGACACCATGTGTCATTGTACTGGTCTTCCGTGTTTTCACACAAAGGACCTCATGACTTTTTTTTTTTTTTTTTTTTATTCCTCGCATGAGGTTGCATATTTTTTCCTCGCATGAGGTTGCATTTGCCCCACCCATACCCAGCCATGGTCAAGACCACATGTCCCAACACAAGAAGATCCAATGACAACATGTGTCATTGTAGTGATCCTCTGTGTTCTCACACTAGGTACCTCATGACATAAATGTCACTACTGGTCCCTGCGTCTAGACACATGATCCTAGCCAAAGGCCGGATAAGAGCGTTGGGTCTTCACAACATTTATGTAAGGCAGTTACGCCGTCAAAAAAAGTTTCGTGATCCCCTTTTTTTTTTTTTTTTTTTTTTTTTTTTTTTTTTTTTACATTTAATTATAATATAAATATAATGCTCAGTGCACAAAATATACATACATTGTAAATGCCAATTTTCCAACATACCCAGATTAATGCAGATTTTTTATAAAAAAAATACCCAGATACCCAGACGGAAGCCAAAAAACCCAGATCTAGTAAAAATATACCCAGGTGTGGCAACACTGGTTCTGTATGCCTGATCTACAAAAAAAAAAACTAGAAATGAAAATTATTAGTTACTCTTTAAACAATTTTTGTTGCGTCAGCTTTTAAAGCCGAGCCAAAAAATAATTTTTTTTTTTTTTTTTTTTTTTTTTTTTTTTTTTTTTTTGTGGTTAAAAACAAGAATTAAATTTAAGTGGAATAAAAAAAATATGAAGCACATAATGTTTTACATTTAATTATAATATAAATATAATGCTCAGTGCACAAAATATACATACATTGTAAATGCCAATTGTCAAATATACCCAGATTAATGCAGATTTTGAAGAAGAAAAAATACTCAGATAGAAGCCAAAAAACCCAGATCTAGTAAAAAATACCAATACACCAGCTGACCTACAAAAAAAAAAAAAAACTAGAAATGAAAATTATTAGTTACTTTTTAAACAATTTTTGTTGTGTCGGCTTTTAAAGCCGAGCCAAAAAATAAATTACCATTTAAAAATACTTTTTTTTTTTTTTTTTTTTTTTTTTTTTTTCAATCTTTATTTGCATTTCATTTGAGTTTACAAAACACGTTCATTTTACATATTTTCATAAAGAAATTTCAGTGAAAAGACAATTACACAATGAACAGTTGTATAGAAAAAAAAGAAAAAAAAAAATATATATATATATATATATATATATAATAAAAATTCGCTTCCTCGCACCCATTCATTAACCAAAAAAAAAACTCTTTCTTGCCCATTTAAAAGGGTTATACATTGTACATTTGTTTGTAATGATAGTAGTGATTAAAGGGAGAAGGGGAAAAGGGATAAAGGAACCATACTACCTTGTTCTTGAAATTATAATGCACACTCGATTTTATAGTGATAACGAAGGGGGGGTGTTTTGGTGGTACCTTTTTTTTTTTTTTTTTTTTTCACATTCCGTTGAAGTTGACAAAGACATATACATGGAAACATTGACAATAATAGTTTGAACATAAGCATAACAACGAAAATACACTGTGCAGCTATAAAAAAAATATATATATTTTTTTAAAATTACTTCCACACCTTGCACACACTCATTTACACACTCTAGTACTCCCAGGTTACACATTTTACATTTTTGGTAATGGTAGTGTTGATTAAAAAGAGAAGGAAGAGAGAAAGAAAGAAAGAAAGAAAGAAAAAGACCTTGCACCCACTTATTGGAAATATAGAGCGTACTCTTTATTCTTTAGTGATAACGGGAGAAGAGGAGGGGGTAGGTTTTTTTAAATAGTAATATTACAAACATCATGTGCATTATTAAAATACAAGGTCAAATTGAAATACAGATGAAAGTCATATACACTCGTAGACACACACTTCTACCAAAAGTCTACTCTCATTAACATAACAATGAAACAACTATCGTGTGATATTTACATTCATAGTCAAAACGTCAAGTCAAGTCAAGCCATGCTGTGCGATTCTCCCCCTGAATTTAAGAGCATTTGGAGTACAAAAACCGCGTCAAAAGCCCTCCCACGAACACACTCAGGGACCATCGGACAATGCAGACCTTGACACTTCAACGGCGTCCAGAAATGTGGTCAACATGACCTCCCGTAAATACAGGAGTAGTTTTATAAAAGGTCCTTTTTCTTCTTTTTTTTTTCCCCCCCCCCATTGTGGACAACCAGTCATTATATTGCTCCTCTCCACGGAAATCTTTAGTAAATTATTACTTTGTTTGTTTGTTTATTATTAGGCTTGTTTATTCGATTTCTCAAGATGAAATAGAGCAAAATTAAATTTGGCCTAAAAATGTTAAAGAATAGGATTGTCTCGGTTTGTAAAATATTCCCAATGGAAAATAAAATGCAATCGATCTCAAACACACACTCACATACACACTTGCCGCTATTTCAACAACCGCTATTGACGACTTTCAATGCAAGATGAGAGAGAGAGAGAGAGAGAGAGAGAGAGAGAGAGAGAGAGAGAGAGAGAGTAAGGAAAGGCAGAATGTTAGATGAGTCTGCGTGCTCGATTTTTAACCCTTTAACAATAAAGTTCGTGACTGTTCGGGTCCCCATAATTAAAAACCGGTGTCGGAAAACCGTTGGTCATAAATCTTCAACGTGTCACTGCGTTCAGTACATTTAGAAACTGGCGCTAAAAGACCAGGGTCAGCATTTAAGTAATTTTTTTTTTTTCCGACCGAAGACCACACGGTCTGCTGCTATGAGCAAAATTGTCCTATAAAAACTCTTACTTTTGAAGCATCGGTCTTAATCAAAATAATAATAATAAATAAATACAAAATAAAATAGACTACACATGTACATATGCATTTAAAATGTAAACATAATAATGACAATAACAATAATAATAATGATAATAGATACATAGAAAATAAAATAATAATAATTTAAAGGCAGGCTTTTCTCTGCGGACATGAAAAAGGGGAGGATGAAAGATGTACTTAAGATAAAAATACTTGGTGATGGAGTCCCTCACCTCTAACGTTGTGTGTGTAGGGGAGGAGGAGGGAGGATGAGGATATGTGTTAAAGGGAGTGGGGAAGGTAGGAAAAAAAAAAAACAGGTGGTGGAAAAAACACGTAGTTGGCAGTGAGGTTGGGGGTGGGGGGGAGGGGGGGGGGGGGGAGGAGAGGTTATAGGAAAGTGACCTTCGTATAAACTAAAAGCTTGGATTTAAGGTACAGGTACAGGTAGCAGGGGATAGTGGACAGGTTTTAAAATAAGCGTCACTCGCTGGAGGAACAAATTTAGGAGAAAAGCTGGGCGGATAATTTTGTACTCAAATACTGATTGAACGCGACATTTCCAAATTATAGAACGATATTCCGAGAGTAAAAGAATTAAATAAAAATGGATGTCTGGTAGTGTCTTGGGAATTGAATTAAGCATAATCGCTTTGAAAATGTCTGTTTTTTTTTTCGTATGTGTGTCCAGTATGTCCTTTAAGATTCTCTGTGCTGGTATAATTGTGCTACATTTATAGAAAATGTGTTCCTCACTTTCTTGTACATTTGCCTGGCACATCTTGCATCGTGATTTTCGTTTTAATCTGTGTGCTGCTCTTTCTGTGGTTGGTGTCATGTTATATAAAAGTCGATATGTGACTTCTCTGGCTTTTGGAGCAATGCTTTTGTTGTGAAGATCGGTGAAAATCTCAGTGTAATCTGTTATAAAGTAATTGTAACCTCTTTTAATTCTTAGGTGTAAAGGTGGTGCTTGTAACCTGACTAAGTGTTTGTAAATGTTGTTTGTTTTCTGGTTAATTAAAATTCCGTGTCCTCTGATGGCTTGTATGCATGTCCTGTAAAAGTGTGGTAGTGTGCCGTAATGGTGTGGGACATTGTTCTTCAGTGGTTTCAGTCTAGCAAGTCTAAGCCCTACGTAGTAATGGGCTAATGTGTGTCGTTCTGGGTCTCTTATTATATTTCCTACATGTCTGATTCGAAGTGCCTTTATTTTTGTGCCTATATCCTGGAGGGCAACTCCCCCGAATCTTTTCTCTTGCATGAGTGTTTGATGTTTAATGCTAAATAAAGTGTGCCCAAAAACAAAACGCCTAATCTCTTTGTTTATCTCTGTCACCGTATGTTGTGGAGGGTCAAAGACTGTAGCAATGTAAATTATTTTTGGAATAATAAAACAGTTCACTATAGCACTTCTGGAAAAAATGGTTGTATTTTTGTATTTGTAGCGGTGAAGTGTGTCTGTGGTATATGCGACTAAGTTCTGCCATGTGACTTTGTGTGTGCGGTTCGGGTGAGATGGGAAGTATATACCGTACAGTTTCATGTTTGTTGTTGACGTTAAATCAAAGGGGAAATCTGCTTTGTTTTTCCATCTGCCTATACCCATAATTGTAGACTTTTGGACGTTTAATTTTGACCCACTACCTTTACCAAAAAGCGTGAAAGTGTCTAGAATATTTTGTATAGACCTATCATTGGGGGGAAAGAAGGTGGTATCGTCTGCGTAGGCAAGCAACTTTTGTTCCCCTTTACCTTGAATAAAAGTGCCTCTGATGTTACTGTCTTGTCTAATTTTCTCTAGCAGTGGTTCTAGAGCGAGTACATAGAGTAGAGGAGAAAGGGGACATCCTTGCCTAACAGATCTTGTCAGCCCAAAAGCCCCAGTAAATGAATGATTTACCAAAACCTTGCTTTCAGGTTTTGTGTATATAATTTCAATCCACTTTCTAAAGTCAGCACCAATGTTGCAGTGTAGTAAAGTTTTATGGAGGTATGAGTGGGATATTCTGTCAAAGGCTTTTTCCTGGTCTAGCGATAGGATTGACGACTGGCAATCCTTCTGATGTGTGTAGGTGATGATGTCTCTTATGAAGTGTGCGTGCTGATGAATGTTTCTGTGCTGGACACTACACTGTTGGTCTTCGTGTATGAGTGTAGCCATGAACGGTTTGAGTTTGTTTGTTAGGGTTTTGGCTAAAATTTTGTAGTCGGTGTTGAGGAGTGATATTGGTCTGTAGTTTTTAAGCTTTGTTTTGTCCGGATCGTCCTTAGGGATTAGAGTGATGTATGACAGGTTGAAACTAGATAGAAATTCCTTTTTCGCGAAAGATTCTGAATATACCTTTAGTAGGAGAGGGCCTAACATGGGGAAGAAATGTTGGTAGAATTCAGCTGTGAGTCCATCTGGTCCTGGTGACTTGCCTTTTTGCATTTCGTTTACTGCGTATGTTATGTTTTCTAGGGTCAGTTCTGCATCAAGAGATTGTTTATCTTTGTTGCTCAGTTTCTTAGTGTATTGCATAAAAGTGTCTTGTATATGTGGTTGTATTCCTTCTTCTGTGTAAAGATTTCTATAGTAGTCCTCAAATGCTTTTGCTATATGTTGTGAATCCGTTTGTATGTCTCCATGTGAGTCAACTATTTGGCCTATTTGCTTGCTTCGCTGTATGTTTTGTTCTATTGCCATGTGTTGTTTGCTGGGTATCTCTTGTGTGATTGTGTTCAATTTTGTCCGTAACAGGGCACCTCTTAATCTGTGGTGTTGATATTGTTCTAGTTCTTCCTGCAATGTAATGATATGAGGTGCTGTTTTATCAATTAGAGTTGCAAGTTTGATGGCTTGTTCTATTATCTTTTCCTGTCGTATTTTGTCTCTATGAATCTTGGTTGCCAGTATTTGTGTTCTCTCGCGTATAGTATTCTTTAATAGCTCCCAGTGTTGTTGTGTGTTTTCAGTGGGTAAATCTGTTGTGTATGTAAGAATGAGTTGCGTCATTTGCTCAACGTATGTTTTATTTTGCAGCAGTGTGTTGTTGAACTTCCAGTGAGGTGAGCGTTTGGATGTGATATTTGTGTGTGTGTTGTTACAGTTGCCAAAACCGCTTTGTGGTCTGTGAATTTGAGTGTTTCTGGTAAGTGTTTGGACTCGATTGTACAGTGCGTTGATGGTGAATAAATTCTATCTAATCGTGCTCTTCTGCCATGTGCGTTATTTGTGTGTGTGGTGTCAGTGCCCTTGGGATGTATCTCTCTGTAGGTGTCCTTTAAGCTGTGCATGTCTACTATGGTTTGTAGCATATCTAGCTGGTGAGTGCCCTCCCTGTTTGCCAACCGAATTTGTGTTTTGACATCCCCGCCTATAACATCCATTTTTGTCAGTATACAATTAAAATCTCCCCCTAATATGATGTTCTGCCCCCTGTATGAATGCGTGAGTAGGCTTTCTAGGCTATCATAAAACAAGGGTTGGTGTCTGTAATCTGGTGGTGCATGTATGTTTACTATGGTGTATGTTTGTGTGTTGTTCCTTACCTGAACTATGGCTATTCTACCCTTACTATCTCTGTTTTTCCTGATAATTTCCCACCTATCCGATGTCTGTACGATAGCTACCCCTGAACCTATGTTCTGAACACTAAGGCTAAAACATGAATGTCTAAGTCCTAATTTTGTCGTGATATGGGCTGCGTGTTCGTCTGTGTGTATGTTGGTTTCTTGAACCAGTATAAAATCTGGATGGTATTTGTGTATGAGTGTTATGAAATGTTGTAATTTTGTGCGAAGGCCACGAATATTTACACTAATTATTTTAATTTCTGCCGCCATTCTTGAAATGTGGTATTTGCTAATAGTGTAATTACATAAAAATGGATGTTTGAGGTCAGAGGAAAACGTCTTTACTCTGTGTTACCAGGGCTATCCAGCACAATGACGAGCCTTGGGCTGGTGTCTGACAGTGTTCTACGTCTGGGTGGTGTTTCCATATGTTGCTTGTGTGTCTTTTCTTTGTTTGGACTTGTTGGGCTATTGTTTTTATAAGCTTGCGCTGGAGTAGGAAAATGCTTGGGGTCTATCATCGTAAAGTTCGGTGTGTCTTGTGTAGTGACGTTGTCCTCAGAGTGGTGTCTTCTTCGTTTATTATATCTCGTGACTGTTTGGAACTTCTCTTTGTCTGCAGGCTGGCGGGGAGGTAGTTTTTGTTGTGCTTGTTTATCTGGTTGTGTACGTACTTCTTGTCCTTTATTTTTTTGGGGGCACCTATTTGCCCAATGGTCTTCTTGCATGCAAAAAGGGCACGCCGTCTTCCGTCCTGGTATGGTGACGAAAATTTTGTGTGTCTTTTGCCCCTGCCCGTTGATTTCTAAATCCACGTAGTAGGGGAGGGGATCTTTGGAAAAAAACTGTATGCTGAAAGACTAGCTCTAACAATGCAACTTAAGACTGGCTGAAAAATTTTAACTAGCTGAAATTGTTATTTTAGTTTTAAATTAAAACAAATAAAAATAAATTGTTTCTTTGTATTGTGCGTAGTGGTTAATTGTTCTTTTGAAACTGTTTAATCTACGCAAGAGCAGTAAAAACATCTTATAACCTATACAATACAAAATTTATAATTATTTTTTAAAGTGATTATTTCCCTTGGTTATTTCACAAATTAATTGTTTTTTACTTCCCTTGAAAATACAAACGTGCTCAAATTCTTTGTTATCTCCCATAATGACACGTTTTAACACTGTCAGAGGCACAACTTGTCTATTATCATCATCATCACAAGCTGCCGTCTGCACACGAAGATCAGCAGCAATGGATCTTTGGAGTCGTCTTCCGTCTCTTGCCTTGATAGCTCTTTCCTATCCATCTCTTGATGTTATCTTCCAATTTATACTGCTGCATTCGTCTTGCACGTTTGCCTTCAGCTCTGCATTCCATTATGGTCGTTAGCAAAGTGCTATGTCTTTTCATTTGGCGAAAATATGTTAGCTGTCTGACTTTGACCTCTTTCATAAATTCTCTTTGCATTCCTAGGTTGTCTCGGACCTCTTTGTTTGATTTTTCCTCATTCCCAATCGTCTAGACATCCACATCTCAAGAGCATCTATTCTTTCTTCTAATTGTTTGTTAATCGTCCATTTTGTTTCTTTACACCATACATCTTGGATAATATACATGCCGTTTGATCATTGTCAGTTTTGATTTGTAAGCTAATTGTTTAGATTGTTAGTATTTGTCTCATGCTGTTGAATGTAGCTTTGGCCATTCCTATTCTCTTCCTGATTTCTGTTTCATATCAGTTGTTTTCTGCTATTATATGACCAGGATATGAGAACCTCTTAAGTGGGTCCATACATTTTTCATTTATTTTTGTCTTTGATGTTGGCTTATCGCCTGTTTTGCTAATTATCATAGTTTTCGTTTTCTCAATGTCAGTGTCCAGTACATATTTACGACTTATGCTGTTTCCTTGCTTCAACAGTTCTTATAATCCCAGATCACTTTCAGCTAACACAATTGTATCATCTGCACATCTATTATCTAAGGTTGTTTATTTATCTATTTCAAATTAAACAACCTTCCCAAATGATAATAGGCGCGTAAGTGGATGATACGATCAAAATTCCCATACAGTGGTGATTGTTTTACAAAATAAACTAAGCCTGAAATTAAATTTCTTTTGGGCGAACTTTTCGACCGTAAAGACTCGCATGTTAATTAAAGGCTCGGATTTATTCTGTTTTTCATCATGCAGACCAGGCGCCAGAGAGTAGATAGAAAAATAACTAATTCTCCAGACATTAAGGTATTTTATATTTGGGACATGCGCCCTAATATAACTGGCTAGGTTGATCGGGACTCGCTTCGCCAAAACGAGGCAATATTTTATTTTTTTTTTTAATTTAAAAAAAGTAGATAGAAAGATTTTGCTATAAAGTGACAAACTCTAGGGCAATGTTCCCATTTTTTGGAATTTTCTGACGACGTTTTGAGCTTTCATACAGTTTTGAAGTTTAAGGGTCACTTTTTTTTCAAGTTTTTGTTTTGGTAAAGTTATACACAGCGGTACGGGAACTGAATGTGAAATAATAACATACAAAAGTGGGACGAATCCACACAAAAACTTAGTTTAAACGTACGTGCTCCGAAAAGTGGGCCCACGTCTCAAAACGCCAATGAAATTCCGTCAGGAATATTGGCCTGTCGTCCTTTGAATGTTTATATAAGAAGTAACTTTGTGAAGTTACTGTTGTTCAGTCCTAGCATTGTCTCTGCTTATCCAAATTATTTATAAAATGAATCCATAAGATCCTGCTCTGTCTTAAAGATGATGGTAGCCATCAGTGAAAGAATGGCTCATTGGAGATACAAAGAGAACATGAAAGACGGTTCGTCATCATCAGCGTTTTCCTTTACGTTCCTCGTGGAGCATGGGTCTACTACTGCAGCTTTTCCCCTTGCAGGATGCCTGCACCAAGCACTCAGATGCTCTTTTGACGGTGTTTATGGGGTAATTTGTATGACATGATGAGATTGTCAGCCCCACGCACAACCTGCTAATAACGACTTGTACGACATGCCTGAAGATGCAGTAGGCCCATTATTCCTTTGTCTATTCAGAGACCCCGGGAACCACACAAAGAATACAGCTAATTAGAGCAAATTGTTAGAGACTCCACCGATATCAAGACACAGGTTTATGAGGTGGGGGTGACTGGTTTATTTCAATGTTGCCTTTTCCTTCCTTAACTCAAGAACATGGTTCATGGCCTTCACCAAAACTGTTAATTAAAATACTGCATGACGATGAGAGAAGTCTGAGACAGGCCTCCAACTTGACGAGAGTAATATATAAATTATAAAATAAAATGGTATGGAATAACTTTTACAAATTAAGGTAAACAGCTCCGACGCCTGGCTGAGCCACAATTGGATGAGGTCCAGTGTGGATTCCGAGCAAACCGAAGTACTCAAGACCTAATCTTCACACTCAGACAGCTGAGTGAAAAGGCCCTTGAGTATAAGAGTGAGATCCATCTTTGTTTCATAGATCTGGAAAAGGCGTTTGACAGGGTCCCCTGGAGCAAACTTTGGGACTGTTTGGCAAGGAAGATATTCCAGCACCTCTGATTCATGCTATACAGAGCTTCTACAAGTCTTGCAGAAATTATGTGAGGACAGCAAACCATAAGTCAGAAGAGTTCAGGACCACCACTGGTGTAAGACAAGGTGATATCCTATCACCTTACCTCTTCATACTCCTTATGGACGATGTCATCAAAGCATGTAAGGAGAGAACAAGAAAGTATTCAGTGGGGTACTGGAAGATGAGACAGGTCTATATTTCAGAGCTGGCATTTGCTGATGATGTTGCCCTGATTGCTAAATCAGAGGCACATCTCCAATCTAACCGGCAAATCTGGAAGGAAGAGCTGGAGAAGAGAGGGATGGTCATAATGTGGTGAGTTGGGATTAATTAAATATATTTATAGGGGACTTAGTGTACTGACTGAGATCAGCTGTGAAGGTCTCTGTATCTATTAAGTTTGGTGTATTACAGAGTACCTTACTCCCTGCTACCAATGTCGACCTCAGGTCAGACTTATTCTGGATTTGTATGAATGACTGCGTTAATGTCTAGGGTATGATAGTGATGGAGTGTAAGTTCACAACAACCAACAGACAGATAACATTACGTTAAGAACCACAACAGTTATAATACTATGACCATCACAAACACCTAACACTTTAAATATTTATCTTAAGTAAGTCAAGTGTTAAAATTGATATAATGTATTGGTTACTCAATATATATATATATATATATATATATATATATATATATATATATATTATATATATAGATATAGATAATCCTGATCCGGCAACAATGTGAATCAGGAATCTCAATCAAATGTAATCATAAGGGTTAAGTACAAAATTTTATACAAAGGATATTTGTTCAGACATATACTCTTATAGTCATATGAATGTATTGTGGTGATGTGTTATATGAGGTAATACTGGCTTAATTGCTAAGTTGTTGTGTGTCATCATAACTGGATGTGTTTTGACTGGTGGAACTCGTATTATTTGGTTCACCAATTCTCTTTCTTTCAAAAAAAACTTTCTATCCTTTTTGTTTTTTATTTTTCAATCAAATCAGGGATCTTTTATATATTTTATATATATATTTAAATAAGGTTATGGTAAGGTTGAGCTTGTTCGTGCTGACAAACTCTTAACTTCAAATGCAGGGGCAGGAAACGTGACTCCTCTGCTCTCTTGCTTCTCAGATGTAAGTTTGTTAGATGATGGCCTCTATCGGGTACTGGGAGTCTGCTGCCAGCTTTCTGGATCATGCAATACTCTGACCTGACGATGCACTATCACCCTCTATACCACGGCCCCTGAAATGAGAAGGTTGTGCCTCCTTCTTCATAACCAATATATATATATATCATTATTCCACACAGAAGTACATGATAATACAAACCACATCCAACTCAGCGCTTTAGGCCAACTGCTAGCTTTTCATGTGACAATATACACCAGTATTCCTCTCCATAATGGTTCTACTCTTCTTCAATTACAGCTGTAATCTCGTCCATACAATAGGATAGGTGTTATGTTACTATATGGCAATCCAATACATATAAATGCAGTTATACTCCTCTCTGCCAATCTTGTATATAGTGGAGCAATATCTATGCTTTGCCTCATGTTTGCTGCTGAACCACACACATACAGACATAATTCATTATTTCACAATTAAATTTCATAAACTACATATTAAAAATGTCTATCTTACCACAATCGTAAGGAAATATACACGCTAAAGATGACTTGCACAGTTTTGATCTGCGGTATGTCCAGGCTTATATATTATATATATTTTTGGCTTTGAGGATAACCTTGCCTGATCTCATCTGTCAGCATGTAGAACGATATGGCGTCCCCTCTATGAATTTTCTTGCCAATATCCAGTACATTAGCCAATCAGTTTGAATATATCAAACTGGAAACACAGTTATTCAAAACTTTCATTCACTTTTACTCCGTTTCTAGGCATCTATTTGTTATTCATAGGTCACCCAATCAAATTTCTCCTCACTTCAAGTCATCCAATGGCCTCCGTCGTTACGATCTTATACTTACGGTAACTAATATGTTCGACCAAAATCAGGGGATTCCCCCAGCAGATTATGATCAAACCTAACATGCATCTCTGTTCTCTATATGTTTTATTACCAATAACTAATTACCTAATGGACTTTTTAGATAATTTAATACATATTCTTGGTCTCCTAGCCTTTCTGGACACGAATATACAATTATCATAAGAAGAAATGGCTTATTTAAAAATACTGTCTTTTTTCGATCTTAGCTGTTTATTTTTAAATAACATCTGTCCGCATCTTTTTAACTGTACTATCAGTATGAAGTCAGGAATCAGATGTAAAACAGTAAAGTTTCAGGTTTCCTAATAAGCATTAAAACATGTTTTCTAAACCTAATGTCATGTCTAGTTAGTTTTTATCACTGTTTATTTGAAATCGCTCTCACTCGCTTGCCATTGGCGTTCACTTTTGAATCGCGAGACGACGCTAGTATTATGCTTCGCTCAGTCCATCCTCTCTCTCGTTCTTATTCCGTCTGTCTTTCTTGGTTAACACTGTAAGTGATCTTAGGCACTTTTTGTTAGTTGAAGAATCAAGGT